>CM056057.1:85977179-86427051 GCA_029574335.1 Rana kukunoris | reverse complement strand
TTCCAACTGCTTTGTGGGCTGGAACGCTGACTTTTTCCCGGTTTAGGACCCAGCCGAACCTTTCGAGGGTACTGAACGCGAGGTTTACTGCCTGTTGCAGACACGGCCATGAGTGATTCTATGATTAAAAGGTCGTCCAGGTATGCTAGGACTGTGACCCCTTGGATCCTTAGATTGGCCAAAACTGGGGCTAGGATCTTCGTGAATACCCGGGGGGCCGTGGGCTAGCCCAAGGGGAGCGCCCTGAATTGGAAGTGTCGCTGCCCCACTGCGAAGCGTAAAAATCTTTGATGCGACTGAAAGATTGGTACATGAAGGTAAGCATCCTTTATGTCTATGGAAGCCAGAAAATCGTCCCTCTGGAGCGTGGCGACTGCTGACCGGATGGATTCCATCCGGAAGGAACGAACCCTTAGGTAAACGTTTAAACTCTTTAGGTCCAAGATTGGCCTGACATCGCCGTTGGGCTTTGGTATGACAAAGAGATTGGAATAGAAACCTAGCCCCTGCTCTTGGGCTGGTACCTCTATTATCACGTCCTGGCAAAGCAGGTGATCCAAAGCTGCCAGCATCGAGGCCTTCTTTGCTGGATCCTTTGGTAGCCTTGACTCTTGAAAATGAGGCGGAGGAAACTTTAGAAACTCCAGTCTGTAGCCTGTGGTTACAGACGCCCGGACCCATTTGTCGGGGATCTTGGCTTCCCAAACTTCTGAGAAGAAACGAAGCCTTCCCCCCACCCGCGAGAGTGGGGGCGCCCCTTCATAAGGCAGACTTAGGGGCTGGTTTTGTCGGCTTGCGATACCATGGTCTCTTACCCCCAGGGGCCTGTCCCTGTGATCTACTGTTAAAGTTGGATCGCGCAGGCGGCCGTCGATACTGCCTGGAATTTGAGGGCCCTGAGACAGGAAAGAGCTGCCTTTTAAATGTAGGACCCGGAATGTCTTTTTGACTGGTAAAAGGGTACTTTTGCCACTTGAAATAGTCTGAATGTATTTATCCAGATCCTCTCCGAAGAGTCGTCCTCCATGGAAGGGAAACCCTGCCAGAAGCTTTTTGCATGGGGGCTCCGCCGCCCAGTTCTTCAACCATAAGAGCCTTCTCATGTGCACCAAAAATAGTGATAAACGAGAGGCCTGCTGGATGGAATCCTTTATAGCATCTACCGCAAAACACAGAGCTCTGGGAATGTCAGAAAACTCTTCTGCCTGTTGGGTAGGCATGTCTTTTAGCATTTCTTTTGTCTGGTCCTTTAACGCCTGACAAACTCCAATCGCAGCCACGGCTGGCTGTACCACTGCTCCTGCCGTAGCAAAGGATGCTTTTAAAAGTGTCTCTAACCGTTTATCAACCGGATCTTTAAACATTTGTATGTTTTCCACCGGGCAAGTTAGTGATTTATTCACACATGAGATGGCTGCATCCACCACTGGGAGCTTCCACCTCTTCGAGAATTTTTCCTCCATAGGGTAAATGACCGCAAATCTCTTCGGCGGCAGAAAAATCCTGTCCGGTCGTACCCAATCCTGAAAGATCAATTCCTCCAAGAGAGGATAGACCGGAAAAACTGCGTTGCTTAAAGGAGCTTTCAAAGAGCCCAGAGAGGATACTGCAGGAACCTGAGGCTCTGGCAATGGTAAATTAAATGCCGAGCGGACCATGTCCGTCAAAGACTGCACCCACAGTCTCTCTGTCTGGGAGTCTGAAAATGGTTCCTCAGAGGTAGATCCCTCAATCCCTGAACCCTCTTGGTTCAGGTCTAGTTGATCCTCCTGCGATTCCAATTCCTCCAGAGAGAGAATTTCAGCATCTGAGGATACACCTTTTGGTGATGGGGATCTAGCCCGTTTCTTGCCAGGAATAGATCCAGCGATCAACGCTGCTAATCTCTCTTCTAGCCCCCCTAGGGATACAGCTAGCATCTCCTCTGTGATAAACACAGGGCTGGGCTGATCTGGGCCAGCCTCAGCACCAGACCCCCTAATGGCTCATCCAAGGCGACCTTCATGGGAATAAGCTGCGGGGAAAGTATCGGCATATCATCAGACTCAGAGGGGGAACCCCTTTGTTTTTTGGTCTTTTTTGTACCCTTTGACCCCGAACCTTTGGAAGCCATAATACAAAATCGAGGGACTCCGCCTACAACAGCAGACTGTAGTGGCCAGGAGTACAAAACTAGGGTTTAGGGGACAATAGATCACTAATGCCCAAAAACTGATGGGGCCCCGTATGTTTTCTTTTTTCTTTTTTTTTTTTTTTTAATATATAAGTCTTTTTTTTTTTTTTATAACATACAGCGACCCCAAACTTAGTTTGCCAGCCTCCAACCTGTTGCAAAAAGGGGGATTTTTTGGCTTAACAGAAAATCATTGGAACCAAGTCCAGCATGTACTACCCCTCTTCCGCCACCGGGAGTCACTGTTCTGCCGCTCTGCGTTCTCTCCCTTTCAGATCAGCCTCAGACTGAGCACTGACTATAGCCTGCTGATGTATAACAGCACAAGGCGCGCCCCTGATGATGCTGCAGGCACGCCCCCTCCCCGCCCTCCCCTCCGAACGGCGCGAAAAACTTCTATAAGACGCGCGCGCGCGTATCCCGGAGCAGGAAGAACATGGAGGAACCGCGCTGCTGGAGACCCAGGACTGCAGTACCAAGCGGCAGAATCAAACCCCCGACCAGGTAGGACTCTCCAAAAGGCCCCATAGGGGTCCTTACTTAGCCCTAGGAAGAAAGCAGCAGGTAGCTAGCAAACACAATTGTTTCTTAGACAGGGGAACCTAGTGATGGGGGAATGAGATCATCCTGTCTTCTCATACTTAGGCAAGCATACTTAGGCTACCCCCTTTTAGGTTACCCCGGAGAGCCTGCTGTCGAACCAAGTCCCGCAGGCTCCCCTCTTACCTGCTCCATGCTGCAGGATGTTTGTCTAGCAAAACGATCCAATCTTCTCCCATCTCCGTGGGTAGCGTAATAGACCTTCAGGCCCAGGGGTCCTATGAAGGTACCCACTGTCCTGGACCTATATAGCACCCTGGCAAACAGGAACTTATGGTCTTTACGAACTCTAAGTCCTGGGCCCAGGGTCCAGCCCTCCAAAGAGGAGCATTATAGGCAAAACCCCACGGTTTGGGGCCCGGGTACTGTCCACTTTGGCACTGAGGCTCCTTGGACAGATCCGGTTAGCCCGCCCTTAATCCCAAGGATGTGGAGCAAAGCTATTCCGTGACCAACACCTAAGACACTGGCGAAAAAACTGAGGGACTCCCTCTAGGGGAGGGGGTTATATAGGGAGGGGACTTCCTGTTTGAGATTGCCAGTGTCCACACCTGAAGGTACTCCATATAACCCATATAGTAATGAATATGCCGCTCTGTGTCCCGTGATGTACGAGAAAGAAATACGCCTTCTGGAGTGGCCCAGTCAGAGTCCTGACCTCCCCCCGATTGAGATGCTGTGGCATGACCCCAAAAAAGTGGTTCACACCAGACATCCCAAGAATATTGCTGAACCGAAACAGTTCTGTAAAGAGGAATGGTCAAGAATTACTCCTGACCGTTGTGCACATCTGATCTGCAACTACAGGAAACGTTTGGTTGAAGTTATTGCTGCCAAAGGAGGTTCAACCAGTTATTAAATCCAAGGGCTTATATACTTTTTACACCTGCACTGTGAATGTTTACATGGTGTGTTCAATAAAAACATGGTGACATTTAATGATTTGTGTGTTATTAGTTTAACTGTGATTGTCTATTGTTGTGGCTTAGATGAAGATCAGATCACATTTTATGACCAATATGTGCAGGAATCCATATCATTCCAAAAGGGTTCACATACTTTTTATTGCAACTGTATATATATATATATATATATATATATATATATATACTCTGTATATGTAGACGGATGCACTGTCATTATATAATTTTTGCAAATAATGACATGGATAAACCATAATTTGGCCTGCAAGGAGTCTCTGACCATGTGCAAAACTGATGGTCATGCGGGTATTGCCCACAAATATCAGTCAGTCTAACCAGTGTTCTTAGAAGGAGTTCAGAAATGAAATGTATTTACATTAGTTACTTATACTCTTAAAGGCCTGCTCCTGGTTTCAATATTTTCCCTCCCCAGGTCTTACTCCTCTCCACGCTCTTCTACTTCCTGATACATTGCCAAACCTCCCATAAAATATAAATAATTTTTGGGTATGAATATACCTGTGATACTCGGCTTATCTCCAAGGCACGCAAAACTTATTGTCTTAATAGAAATTTGCAATGCCCAGGCATTCTAGGACTACACAGGTGTAGCATAGGAGGATGGTAAAAGGTACTGTAGATACAAAGGGAAAGTAATTTATGATGCAATAATTGATGCAACTGATACTTAAAGAGACAGTATAGTTGCAGCTTTATGCTTTGTGGCCATCACTCTTTAATTAAATCTCCATAGGGCCTCTTTTGAGTGGAGGAGGTGTATGCAAGGAAGTCATTCTCATTTATTCATGTGTGTGTGTAACTTGACTTTCTGTATGTAAGGTTTTCTTGGAGAATATCTAAAAAGTATCTGTTAGCTGTAAATGGTGAATAGGAAATGCTATTATGCTTTTTTTATCAGGGTTAAAACAATAATATATATATACAGTATATAAGTAAAAGCCAGAGACAGGGCATGTTTATTCTTTGTTGTCCATCAAAAAAGTCTGCATTCACCCCTAATAAAACATTATATCCATGCACATCCTCATTCCTAAACCCTTGCATTGGAATGAACAGTTGGTGCTTCGGCAGTGAAGAAAGTCCATCAACTCCACGTCTACACACCTAAATGTTGTTATATGAATCCTGCAGTCTGTTCCTGCATTCGACTCTTGGTGTATTATTACGTTGTTCTCATGCCATTTTGTATGCTGTGTTATCCCTTTGAATCATTATCATATGGAGTATTCACGCTGTTTGCTGCCATTTTCCAGCTGAAAATAGTAACTGTGCAATCCCCTTGGAGATTCATAATACAAAAGACTATTAGAAAAAACAAAAGACAGAATGTTCGAGAGAATTAAAACTTGCTACACTATTATTGTAAAATATGTAGATGTTTCATGCTAATGGATCCATATTTGCATATTAATTTTAATTTACTGTTATTGCCACTTTGCTCAATGTATTATCATTAATCTGCTCTTCCTTTTATGTGCTTTTAAGACATTCTTACAGGAATGTTAAAATTCTTACAAGGACTTGAAAGAATATTTAGTAATTAAGTGTCTGCTCTTATTCTAAAGGCTCTTTCCTGGAAAATAATTTTCCATGGACTTTATATGTGTTTGGCTTCTATATTATTTCTGGGAAAAACAATAACTGAACAATTTTATTGAAGCAGCCCTTTTGTTGTAAATGACATAGTGAGGTCTAAGTCATCTGTAGAACATTTCAATCATTCTTATCGTTTTTTCACACCAAGGTCTTAGAAGTGTATGCCTGCGGCATTGCTTCAGTGTGAGACAGTTTTGTAAGCCACCCAAAAACTGCAGCTGTCACATGAATCAATGATCTGTTGACTGTAGGTCCTGGCCACCCTCATATAGGTACAGTAAAAAGTTAAAGTGTAAGTTTAGGCAAAAACTAACTAACTCTAATCTTACTCTATGCAACATTCTAAGACTAATGTATCTAGCCCTGTAAAGCACAAATCGCTGTAATTACCTGTTCTGCAGCCGCTCCGGGCCTGTTCAATGCTAAGTTCTCAGTGGTGGCTTCACTGTGTAGGCATGTGTAGAAGAGGCAGCCAACAATGGAAGTCCCATGGTAGCTCTATGGGTGATGTCACTTCCCAGGCATTTTCCAGCCTTTATTTACTGCACAAAGCATCCGCTGCTGGAGACTGAACTGGATCGGTTGCAGAACAGTTAAGTACAGAGGTTTTTACTGTACAGGGCTAGATAGATTTGTCTTAGAATGAGGCATAGAGTAGGATTAGAGATGGTTATTTGTTGGCTAAACTTCCACTTTAAAGCCTCTGCAAAAGCAGCTGCTTTCACAGAAGCTAAAGTTGCCTACAGTTAAAGCGGAGTTCCATCCAAAAATGTAACTTCCGCTTTTCGGACCCCCCCCCCCCCCTCTGGTGTCACATTTGGCACCTTTCAGGGGGGAGGGGGTGCAGATACCTGTATAATACAGGTATTTGTACCCACTTCTCGAAATTACTCCCACAGGAGTCACTCCACTTCCTCCCCCCCACTGCCTTCTGGGAAACACACTGGTCCCAGGAGACAGCGGGACCACTGGGAAAGAGACATGCTACTCGTGCATGCGCAGTAGGGAACTGGGCAGTTAAGCCACAAGGTTTCACTTCCAGATTCCCTCACCGAGGATGGTGGCGGGGCAGCAGAGAGACATCGTGAGCGTGCTGGACATTTGTCCATTTATTAAAAGTCAAAAGTTGCAGTATTTGTAGCTGATGGCTTTTATTTTTATTTTTTTATTTTTGTTGCGGGACCTCCGCTTTAATAGATGGCAGTCAGAAGGTAATTAACAGTTAGTGTTGTGAGCTTCCTCTTGGAGGCTTCTAACTTACAGTAACTGTACTCTGACATTATCCTGCTACTGTACACTCTGGATAACATACACTGTGGAAATCCCCTTCCTCATCCCAAAAAATAGAACACATCAGTGCGCAATCTCAGTGCAGTGGATATTATACATTTATTAAAAAACAACAAATGGCAACTCACATAAAATCAATAAAAAATATACTCATCAACTATTGCAGGTCCAGGTCTCAGCAAAGGTAAGAAATTCGGACATACACACAGGATTGGCATATGTAGAACCTGTAACAGCTGAGAACAACACCAGGGGGCACCAATCTAAGTTCAGCATAATAGGTAATGTAAATAGAACAAGACAATTGGCAACTCACTCAGAACCAGATAGAAAGCACACATAATGGAAAATAGTAATGATCTTAGCTCTGTTTAGCCTCTGTCTGGGTCAAAATCCAAAGCACCATGCTGATATCCAGGTTGATTATCCTGTCCAGGCAACCAGGAAGCCAGGAAGGAGAGGTACAGTTCACTGCAGCCAGACTGGTAGTGGCATCAAAAGAGCAGGCTAAGTATTTTGAGGTCTCCACCTCTTTGTCAAGCTTTGTCAAGGCTTGATACGGCAAAGTGCAGACATTGCATCACTGAAATCTAAGTCTACCACAATGCTCAAGTATGCTGTGCATAATGGCAGATTAATGCAAGAGCTCTGTGGGACCAAACTGAGTAAAGTTACACTTTAATGTTTAAAGATCTGCCTTTACATTTCAGTCTGCAGCCAGCTATGGTCTAAAGTTCTAACAAAAAAATAAATAAGTATCCTTTTACTTTTTTGAGTACAGGTTGCAAAGAGAAATCAAAATCTGCCTATTCCCTTTGCCAGGACAGAGAACAAAGGTAACGTTTTATATATCCCTGGAATTGTTTTTACGTTTGAGCTGAGAGCCTTTAGGTTTATTCCTGCCACATTCACTAAGCTGAGTTTTTTTGTGCACAACCCCACACAAGTATGGTATGACAATTTTTTTATATGTGACCTGTTCACATTATGCATGTGTGGCGGTGGAGTGAGGGACACTAGAAAGTCTGTACTGAGTGGTGAAAACTGGGTGTTCAGTTTTCTCTGAATTCTGTATTCATGCATCAGGATCCAGAGTCTAAAGGCATCAAAGAGCCTTGGTTTCACAGTTCCTATCGTGCCATGCAAACAGCCAGGCGTGGCCACCCCCCAAGGAGGTTTTGAACCCATGACTTTCTGTATACTTGTCCTGCTGTATTGCCTCTGGGCCACACCTCAGTGCATTATTCAGCCTGGTTTCCAAATATGCCTTGTCCTGCATGCAGCACTGAGGACTATACTCTGGATCTTGCTTCGCAATTAGCACATGTCACTCATGGTTCAGCTGAGGTACTTGATCTAATCAGCTGGGTATAAAACACTGCCTTACCCCGAGGGCTGGGTTAGTTCATAGTCTCTTGTATTGCCAAAAGTTCCTGGTTTCCTGTGTTCTCATTTTTAGATTTACAAGACTGACCCCCGGTTTCTGACCCTGGTTCTGCTCCTTGTTATTCTGCCTTCTGGAATCCCCTGACTACGGATTCACCTCGACAATCCTTTGGCAACTTCCATTTTTTGTACTGCAGGTCCAGATCCCCTTTCCTGTCAAGCCCCCATGCTCAGATTCACAGCCCAGGTAGCCTTTTAACTTGTTACTGTGGGCTGTGTGTATTT
Source organism: Rana kukunoris (assembly GCA_029574335.1). NCBI lineage: Eukaryota > Metazoa > Chordata > Amphibia > Anura > Ranidae > Rana > Rana kukunoris. The sequence goes on along the minus strand of CM056057.1, from coordinate 86,418,777 downwards.
GCAAGGGTGAGCATACATCTCTGCATTATGGACTCCAACCAAGGTAAGCCCTTAGGCCGCGTACACACGATCAAATCTGTCTGCTGGAAACGGTCTGCTAGACCGTCCCAGCAGACAGATTCGATCGTGTGTACGGGCGAGCCGACGGATTTGGCCACCCGACAGATTTCAAAGCATGCTTTGAAATCTATCGGGTGGGAACCCGTCCGCCCGACATGTCTGCTGGTTAGTACACTTACCAGCAGACATGTCGTCTCGCACCGGCGCCGAATGGATTCGGTGCATGCGCGGAAGTGTTTTACTTCCTGGTGAGGTGACGTGGCGGCGTCAACGTCACCGCCACGTCACCGACACGTCAGCGCGCCGTCTGCTGGCGGGGATTTTGGTTTGCTCGTGTGTACACGCGAGCAAACCAAAATCCAAACAGACAGATTTGTTCAAATCGGTCGGACAGACCGTTTTGAACAAATCTATTGCCTCGTGTGTACGAGGCCTTACACTTGGGTTGAATGACACCTTCAATCCTATGTCCAGGTCTTATTGTAGACCCGCAGGCTCTGTGAGTATGCTGGTGTGCACACTTGTTATATCTAAGGACTTGACCATAGTGCATTGCTCCTGTTAGGAGACGGGTGTGTTCCATCCATCTATTGAGGGGACATGTGCACTCAATTCAAAAGCCATAAGGACTCATGTTAGGAGACAGTAGGGCTGCAGACAAGTGCCAGGAGATCTCCTTTTGAGAGCCCAGGGTGTGATCCTGAACTAAAAGTTAGAAGAACCCATGGAGTCAAGAAAGTTGGATGAGATGGTCTGAGGGACCAAACAAAATCCAAAGGCCATGGATTTGAAGTTAAGCAGCAGCACTGCTGATGAAAAAGTCAGATGGCTTAGCATTTTTGGGTTATTTATTTTACCTGTGAAAATCCCCTGTATGGGCAAATGTTTGGTGGAGTTTACTTTTGTTTGTTTAACCACTTGCTTACTGGGCACATACACCCCCTTTGTGCCCAGGCGAAATTTCAGTTTCCGGCACTGCGTCATTTTAACTGACATTTGCGCGGTCGTGCGACGTGGCTCCCAAACAAAATTGGTGTTCTTTTTTTCCCCACAAATAGAGCTTTCTTTTGGTGGTATTTGATCGCCCGTGCGGTTTTTATTTTTTGCGTTATAAACAAAAAAATAGCGACAATTTAAAAATATATAGGGCCAGATTCACGTATTCCAGAGCATCTTTGCTCTGGAGTAACGCTTCTGATTTGCGTTGCGCTGCCGAAATTTTAGGAGCAAGTGCTGTCATTCACGAAGCACTTGCTCCTAAAGTTGCGGCAGCGCATCACAAATGAGCCGGCGGAATTCAAATGTCGCGGGTACGGGGCGTGTAGTATGCTAACTACGCGCGATCCCGCCGCCAACGTACTGCGCATGCGTCGAGTGTCAAAACATCCCCGTGCGCATGCTCCAAAATCTGTGAATGAACGTCAATGACGTCACATTCCCATTCATGACCGTTTTACGCAAGCGACGTTTTTTTTTTTTTTTTCCGACGCGATGACGACGCCTATACCTAACATAGGATACTCCAGCCCCATGTAGGTATATCTATGCGCCGCGTATCCCGTCCGGAAACGTCGTATCGTCATTGCGTCGCGCCGGATTTCGATCGTGAATTGCCGATTTCCGCTCATTAACATATTTTTTGAGCGGAAATCGGCGGGAACGCCCCCGGCGCCATTTTTAAGTTGAAGTAACGATGCGATGGCGAAACTCAGTTACGCTGCTCGCATCGGAACTTCAACCCGGCGTTTCTTGTTTTCTGGTTACAGAAAACAGAAACGCCGGCTCAAAGCCACAGTTAGGCTGGCGGATCACTCGATCCGCCAGCGTAACCTTTGCTGAATCTGGCCCATACTGTATATATTTTTTACTTGTTGCTATAATAAATATCCCAAATTTTTTTTAAAAAAACATTTTTTTTCTCAGTTAAGGCCGATACGTATGCTTCTACGTATTCTTGTAAATAAAATAAAAATCGCAATAAGCGACTGCTTTGCGCAAAAGTTATAGCGCCTACAAAATAGGGGACAGAATTGTGATTTTTTTTTTCATATTTTTTTTACTAGTAATGGCGGACACATCGGACACTTTTGACACATTTTTGGCGCCATTCACATTTATACAGCGACCAGTGCTATAAATATGCACTAATTACTGTATAAATGTGACTGGCATTGAAGTGGTTAACACTAGGGGGTGAGGAAGGGGTTAAATGTATATCCTGGGTGTGTTCTAACTGTGTGGGGGGAGGGGGGTGACTGATGCTGTGTCCCTATGTACAAGAGACACAGATCGGTCTCCTCTCTCCCTGACAGGACGTGGAGCTCTGTGTTTACACACACAGCTCCACGTCCCTGCTCTGTCACCGCCGATCGCGTGTACCTGACGGACACCGCGGCCGCCGGGTACACGCATCGAATCCTCGGCGATGCGACGGCACTGTTTTTACCCAGTGGCGCGCGCGGGGAATTACAAAAACATTGACGTCCAAAGACGTGACCCCGGCGCCTCAGGTCCGCGCTGTTCACGTCTTTTGTCAATAGCGCGGATCTGTAGTGGTTAATAAAAGTGGGCTAGAAAGTTATAAACCAAATTTTGGACTGGTGTAGTCTCACAAAAAAACACATTAAACACTGAGTTAACACCCCCAAAATATCACAATACCCACACACACAGACCAGGTACTGTGCCTATGTGGCTCATCCTCTACTCCATAATTAATCACAACCAAAGAAGAAAGTAAACCAGGGAAGAAAGTATCCATACTCCAGAATAAAAAGCCTTAATTTGTGTTCATTGATTAATCCAATGCACAACAGATCATCTGAACTCCTTCATCTGATGTGTTTCACTCAAAAAAAAAAAAACATATTAGTGACATTGGGTGAACAAGTCCTAACTATAATAGTTGACTTGTCCTTACTATAATTATTTTTTAATTGTCTTGTCAGATATTGATTGGCCTAGGCAGAAAATCAAAATGTTCAATAACAAAAAGCATTTTATTGCTGTAATTGTCTTACACAAATTCTAAAGATTTGGCGTGGAATTCCAATGTCTAGATATCATAGATAGATCATATACTAGTTGTATAAAATATAAAAACATTGAGGTTAGTTGATTTTTATTCTGAGATGTAATACCTCCATTCTGACTTTCTAGCAGTAGCCATTTTCTGAAACGATTACTTGCTGCCTGAATTTGCTTGTTAATAATCTCTTTTCTAATACAAGTGATTGACAGATAAGAAAGAAAAATATAAACATGAAAAAACATATTTATGTAAAGGATATACAGAGCTTTTTCTTTTAGGAAATGTAGTATCCTTGTCTCAGGTTGGAGTGGTATCCAATCAAGTTATACACTTTCTATGCTAATTTGAAGGCAGCTTGAAGAGTACCTGACAGGAACAGATGCATGTACTGCAGTTCAAAGAGAAAAACAAGTTTAGATGTCATAAAGAGAGGCTTGAAAAAGGGTGTACTTAGAATTCTGAAATAGATCTTACAGCATGCAGCATTTTTAACCTCTGTGAAAGTGAACTAATAAGCTGAAGAAATTTGGATGCAATTCAAAGTTAAAATGCATCATTTTTATCCCCGTCTAAAGAAATATTTTATAAAATATATACCGATTATCTTCCTGGAAACAAGATAAATATTTCAGTTCATATTTACTGATGTACTGATTATTATTAAAGTTCTTATCTTCGTCTCAGAGAGAGTTATGTTTAGGACTATGGTAATGAAGAATTTAACCATATAGAATTAGCTTATGCTTGCATGAATAATGACAATATAATCAAGCATGGCTGGCTGTAATGATGCAGACCGTGTGTTTGTGTGTGTGTGTGTGTATATGTGCCAGCAATCAACAACACTGATCTCTTTGAAAACATTTAATTAGGTGCCCCTATCACCAGCATAAGTTAAAAATGCATACATAACAGCTGAACTAATTAGTTCTACTTCCCAAACTTCATCACAGTACATACAATGTCCAAAAAATTCCCCAAAAATCACTAAACACACATCAAAATTCTGTGAATACATAGCTCCATATAATGAAAGAGTGCAGCGCAATATATTAAACTAAAAAACAATAATAATCAGAAAATTATAAAATAAGTGTCCAAAGTGAAAAAATAGCAAAAAAGTCCATGTGAAAAGGCAATCCAAACTTCAACGTATATCCAGAAAAAGTGAGGGTGACGATAACACCACAAAGACTTCCACCACCGCATGCAAGATGGACTCTCACCTTGATAATTTGACCTGAGACAGGTCACAAAGCATAACAGCAGTTGTCATAATACAGCCAATCCTCAGATGAGACAGTGGATCATGGATGGCACCCACACACAGGGCGCATAGGAACCATATAGGAAAAAACACACAAACAAGATCTAGTGCTCTCCGTATGGAACCACTTTAATGCTATAAAGATAATACAAATGGCCACTCACATTAAAGCGGAGTTCCACCCTTAAAATCACTTTTTTCATTACATCCAGCATACTGGCGTCAGCGCCAGTATGCTGTTTTTTTTTTTTTTTTTTATGCTCGTACTTACTGTTTCTCCCAAATTTAATTTCCTGGCGCACCGCGGAGTGTCGTCGCTATAAGGCGTCATGCCTTCCGGAAACAGCCGATTAGCATTCGGCGCCTGCGCATAGACCCAGGAGCTGACTGCGCAGGCGCCGAAAATAGCCGGTCCTAGTTCGGGTTTTTTCGGAGGGCGTGACGCGCTATATACGGCGCCTGCGCAGTCAGCTCCTGGGGCTGTGCGCAGGCGCCGAATAAAAGCCGAATGCTAATCGGCTGTTTCCGGAAGGCGTGACGCCTTATAGCGGCGACACTCCGCGGTGCGCCAGGAAATTAAATTTGGGAGAAACAGTAAGTACGAGCATTAAAAAAAAAAAAAAACAGCATACTGGCGCTGACGCCAGTATGCTGGATGTAATGAAAAAAGTGTTTTTAAGGGTGGAACTCCGCTTTAAGAAACACTCATAAGCCGAGTGTATGCTGTGTCAGTATCGAGTGAACGATGATGACGATCGGGGTAACGTCCTGCGTAGCTCCTCCCCTTGCATACGCGTTACGTCTTGTGGGCGGGACTTCTTCAGCGTCAAGTAGAGGGAGTACAACGGAGGTCCCCTTTAGCATATAATATATAGGCCAACGGGTGATTCAACGGCCAATAGCGTTCCCCTAAGATGCGGCCAATCGAGATGCAGAACAACATCTGGGGCAAGACCATAGAGAACACCAGGGCGAGCGGAAGTAAAACATCATGAATCAAAATAGAGACAAACTAGTGTATGGGGAAAAAAGGAAAGGAAAAACCCCCATATCACACAGCAATGTCTTATAAATGCACAGCTCAAAGGAATGAACTATCATGATGTTAACCGCACAATAAAAAATTGGAAATTAATAAAATAATAATAAAGGACGTCATCCCCGATCATCACCACCGGACAACAAGCATAATGACCATAACAACTAATACAAATATACAAAAGGAGGGCATAATCACATATTAAAAATATTAACTGACATAATCACATATTAAATCACATACATATTGAACCTGATAGAACTATTAAAATACGCATAATTAAAATTTGCATAAAATACATAAAAAAGCCAATGAGTCATAATATAATCAACGATCGGAAATAAAACAATTTAAATCGAACTCAACGTTGAGCCCCCCCGGAGAAGCAACCTTGAGCTCATGAATCCAATAAGATTCTCGACGACTTAATTGGCGAATAAAATGTCCACCCCTCCAATGCTTGGACACTTTCTCAATTCCCCAAAATGTGAGATATTTGGGATTACGATCATGATGCTGTCTAAAATGCCTAGATACGCTGTGCGTTTTAACTCCTCTTCTAATACAGCTGATGTGCTCACCAATGCGAACATGGAGGGCACGTGAGGTACGCCCCACATACTGTAACCCACAGTCACACTCCAACATGTATACAACCCCTTCAGTGGCACATGTGACAAGCTGTTTTATAGGATATTCTGTGTGGGTGACTGCCGAACGAAAAGATTTACGTTTTTTAACGTTATTCCTCACATGTTTGCATGTAGCACATCTACCACAGGCATAAAAGCCAGATAAAAAGTTAAAAAGTTTGGGCTGAGCTACCACAGGTGGATCAATAACACCAGGTGCAATAATATCACGTAAGGCTGGGGCTTTCTTATACACAAACTGGGGACGGTCAGGTAAGACTGGACCCAAGATGGCATCTCCCTTTAGAATGGACCAATGTTTGATAATGATGCGTTCAAACTTCCTATATTGGATGTTATAGTCCAGAACCATCTTGTGATTAATATTTGCATCAGTACCTGGTCCACTAGAGGGTGTATCACAAATAATAGCAACCCTATCCATGGTGCGTACTTTTTCAATCTCCTGATCAATAATAGAAGCTGAATACCCTTTCTGTTTAAACCTTTCAGCAAGCACCTGCGACTGTGATATATAATCAGTTTTGAGTGTGCAGTTCCTGCGCAATCGAACAAACTGTCCCCTAGGAATGTTGCATAACCACAATTTGTGGTGACAACTAGTCAAGGGTATATAGCCATTGCGATCCGTGGCTTTAAAGTGATTTCTAGTCTGTAACTTGGTATTATTTTTAAAAATTTCCAAATCTAGAAACGTGATTTGATCATGCGACAATGTCCAGGTGAGTAATATATTTTTTTATCATTACAATTAAGTCTATCCATAAACAACTGGAGACTTAACATGTCACCTTCCCAGACCATGATCAAATCGTCAATGTACCGTTTATAACATTGAAGCTGTGGGGGACGGTTTTTAAAGACTACATCATCCTCCCAGTGGGCCATAAAAAGATTGGCCACACTGGGAGCAAACCCAGTTACATGTTGGAGTGTGACTGTGGGTTACAGTATGTGGGGCGTACCTCACGTGCCCTCCATGTTCGCATTGGTGAGCACATCAGCTGTATTAGAAGAGGAGTTAAAACGCACAGCGTATCTAGGCATTTTAGACAGCATCATGATCGTAATCCCAAATATCTCAAATTTTGGGGAATTGAGAAAGTGTCCAAGCATTGGAGGGGTGGACATTTTATTCGCCAATTTTGTTGGAGTGTGACTGTGGGTTACAGTATGTGGGGCGTACCTCACGTGCCCTCCATGTTCGCATTGGTGAGCACATCAGCTGTATTAGAAGAGGAGTTAAAACGCACAGCGTATCTAGGCATTTTAGACAGCATCATGATCGTAATCCCAAATATCTCAAATTTTGGGGAATTGAGAAAGTGTCCAAGCATTGGAGGGGTGGACATTTTATTCGCCAATTAAGTCATCGAGAATCTTATTGGATTCATGAGCTCAAGGTTGCTTCTCCGGGGGGGCTCAACGTTGAGTTCGATTTAAATTGTTTTATTTCCGATCGTTGATTATATTATGACTCATTGGCTTTTTTATGTATTTTATGCAAATTTTAATTATGCAAATTGTAATTATGCGTATTTTAATAGTTCTATCAGGTTCAATATGTATGTGATTTAATATGTGATTATGTCAGTTAATATTTTTAATATGTGATTATGCCCTCCTTTTGTATATTTGTATTATTTGTTATGGTCATTATGCTTGTTGTCCGGTGGTGATGATCGGGGATGACGTCCTTTATTATTATTTTATTAATTTCCAATTTTTTATTGTGCGGTTAACATCATGATAGTTCATTCCTTTGAGCTGTGCATTTATAAGACATTGCTGTGTGATATGGGGGTTTTTCCTTTCCTTTTTTCCCCATACACTAGTTTGTCTCTATTTTGATTCATGATGTTTTACTTCCGCTCAGCCGAGTGTTCTCTATGGTCTTGCCCCGGATGTTGTTGCCGTTCTGCGTCTCGATTGGCCGCATCTTAGGGGAACGCTATTGGCCGTTGAATCACCCGTTGGCCTATATATTATATGCTAAAGGGGACGTCCGTTGTACTCCCTCTACTTGACGCTGAAGAAGTCCCGCCCACGAGACGTAACGCGTACGCAAGGGGAGGAGCTACGCAGGACGTTACCCCGATCGACATCATCGTTCACTCGATACTGACACAGCATACACTCGGCTTATGAGTGTTTCTTAATGTGAGTGGCCATTTGTATTATCTTTATAGCATTAAAGTGGTTCCATACGGAGAGCACTAGATCTTGTTTGTGTGTTTTTTCCTATATGGTTCCTATGCGCCATGTGTGTGGGTGCCATCCATGATCCACTGTCTCATCTGAGGATTGGCTGTATTATGACAACTGCTGTTATGCTTTGTGACCTGTCTCAGGTCAAATTATCAAGGTGAGAGTCCATCTTGCATGCGGTGGTGGAAGTCTTTATGGTGTTATCGTCACCCTCACTTTTTCTGGATATACGTTGAAGTTTGGATTGCCTTTTCACATGGACTTTTTTGCTATTTTTTCACTTTGGACACTTATTATATATTTTTCTGATTATTATTGTTTTTTAGTTTAATATATTGCGCTGCACTCTTTCATTATATGTACTCTGGGAATATTTTTTGAATTTATCCTTAGTGCTGGCTTGCATACGTTAGGTTTATTTTATTGTGTTTTCCAGCGCTGAATACTTTTCACTGTCTAAATACATAGCAGCTGTACTGAGGAATTAAAGCTTTGATTAATGCCCTGTGAAAAAAGTAATTCTGACCGCATTACCTTATTTAGGGATTAGGCTTACCCTGAAGTACTCAGATTTGTATCAAGCCAACTTTCCTCCCTTGTTTGGGAAATTGGCGCCTATGCTCACCTCTTGGTCCACTCTCTTGGTTTGGGAGAGTGGCGACGGTACGTATGACCTATCTCCCGAAGTTGCTTTATTATTTTCGAGTCTTACCTGTTCAGGTACCCTCTCACATCCTCCGAATACACCAACGTAAAATTCTGCAGTTTATCTGGGGCCCCACGACACCCAGGATTAAGAGATAGGTGCTTTTTGCACATAGAATCAATGGTGGCCTATCAATCCCTAATTTACATGCTTATTATACTGCGGCAGGTATCGCTCCATTGTCCCGCCTTCACGAGAAACAGCAAATGCCACTGTGGCCTACCGTTGATTTAGTGGATTCTCACCCAACACCTCTAGCCTCTCTCCCTTGGCTCCCCCGAGCATATCGCCCACCTTCCAGAGGTCCTTGTCTGGCCCATTCCCTTAGGTTGTGGGATGCGGTCAAATATTCCGCGGGTCTGATTTGCCCTCATCTCCCGCTACTCCACCTCCTTCATTGCCCTTTTTTCCCACCAGGTAGAGACATCTCCTTACAGTTTGCATGGTGGACTGAACAAGGCTTTGTAGACGTTCATTCTATGCTCTCCCCGACCAAGATTATTCCTATTACGGTTTTACATTCCTCTCATGATATTCCCCTTAGGGAGCATTATAGTTATCTACAACTTCGACATTTTCTTCAATATCTTATCAGATCTCAACCCACCCCCTACACTATGACCCCCTTCGAAAGTTTGTAGATCTCGCCCCCATTCCTCTGGTCTCATATCTTTGATTTATGCAGCGATCATCAATTCTAAGAAATCACCATTGAGACCTTATTACCTTCAGTGGGAGGCTGAGCTTGGGAAGCAACTCGATCCAGAGGATTGGCAGACTATGACCATAGCATTGTCCAAATGCTCTACGAATCTTCTCTTTTTTAGGAACGCTTACAAAGAGTTTTTATAGGTGGTACTATACCCCAGGTAGGTTGGCGAGTTTTATACCATCCTATTCCCCTTTATGCTTCCGTGGATGCTCTCTGAAGGGTACAATGGCACATGTCTGGTGGACCTGCCCCAGGGTATGTAGATTGTGGGTTAGAGTTTATGCGTTGCTCTGCAATCTCTTCAATACCAATTTAAAGAGGGACCCTTTTGAGGCCCTTTTGTGGAAACCGATCACGGAGCTTCTCTGCCCTGAACGACAGCTGGCGGCATATGTTTTTACTGCAACTAAACTGACCATAGCAAGGGCCTGGAAGACCCCGGTCCTCAGCTTTGCAGCAGTTAAAAACTGCATTAATGATATTATGGTTAATGAGAAAATTACTGCTGTGTTATCGGACACCCACGATAAATTCCTCTGGGTATGGCAACCCTGGGTGGCTCACTACCACCCTTCACGTTTTGATTCAATGCTACTCTCTTTGATGAGCCTCTGTTCCCCCCACCCCGTGGACCCCTTTCTTCTATCCCATTTTCTCCTTTTTTTTTGTTTTTTTGTTTTTTTATCTTATTTTTCTTTTTAATTCTTTTTCTTTCTTTCTCTTCAATAATATTTGTTTATGCTACTCTTCTAGCTCGTTCTCTTTTTTCTCATCCTCCCTTTCTTCATTCTTTGTGGCTCGGGCCCACAGGCTTGGTCCTGTTGGTCTTATACACATGATGCACTGCTTATTTTACAATTTGGTTAATGTTATCCTCTGTCATGTGCCATTTTAAATTTATTTTCCTATTTGTAACTTTGCACATTGAATAGCCATTTCGCTTCTTTTAAGTTCTATATATACTCTGGTGTGTTAGCCGGTATGTTATCTAAACCATCATAAGGTCGGTTTAGTAGTGTAACGGAATGGCCCGTGACAGACTGAGATATTCCTATGTCTAGGGTCACCTTATGTCCACTAGGGCCATAGGGTGACAAAGAATCATAATTCATATATTACAGAAGACATTAATAAGGGACATTAATAATAATTCATGTTTTCAGGATGTCTTCAAATATCAAAAGCTGTTAGCTATTCAATCTGGGCACACATGCTTTTGAAAGGTGTTAATTCAGGTCTACAAGACCAGAGTGAGTCATACCTTTGTATAATATGCTATTGAAATATCTTAAGGTGTTGGCTATTCACTGTAAAGACATTCCGTTGAAGGTGTTGATTGCACCCACTCTCACAAGACTCTGCCATTGTGTGATAAAGCTGTCTAGATAACTTATTCAACTAGATGTCTGTGTATTATTCAAGTGAATTGAACACTATTGAAGATACGGTGCCGACAAGTCTACATGGTTAGCTTACCTGAATGCCTTTTAGAGTGTGATTGAAGCCCCCCATGGTGTGAAGGGGGTTGTCAGGGACCTACCTGTGGGCTCCGACGAGTCCCTGTTGCTCGCGCTCCAATTTTGCGTGTGTGCGCGCGTGCACCTATCGTGCGCGCGCGTGCACGGCGCGCGTCTGCGTCACGGCGGCGCGCGCATGCGCGGCGGGAGCGCGCGCATGCGCACTAGCCTCTCTTCCCCTTTAAAAGATCAGTAGCAGCAGTGACACCTTGCTGTCTGATCTACAGCTTTGTGTCCTAAAAACCCTGAAACCTGATGTCTGTTGAAACCTGATACCTGCTTACCTGATACCTGTTGAAACCTGATACCTGCTCTACCCGATACCTGACCCGGCTCCGTCTGACTACCTGAATACCGTTACCGACCCCTGGCTTGATCCGACTCCGCTCTACTCTGCTGCCCATCGTTATCAGACCTATGCTTGAACTTTGACAACGCTACCTCCGCTACAGAGTGACTTTCGGGTGATCCGCCCATCTGACCCTTGTTGACTGCATACCCGTTCCTGTCTTGCATCTGACCAGGCTCGTCCACCAGTTCCCGCTATCCGGTTCCGGTGGCCCTCCAGAGACGCTGTCTCCTACGCTGCCTGTCCGCAAGATTTCCATCCCGACCGGTCTGCTGTCATTCCAAGCACTCTTACCCCACCGTGCTCCCGGACTTGCTGTCCCCACTCCAGCAGTCCCTGAACCCGGGCGGTAAGAGGGGCTCTTTCCTGCATACGAGGCTCTATCCACGAGGTACGTAACAGTATCAGACAGCCATGTCAGAGCCTGCGGGAATAGCCCCTGCCATAGACGAAATCTGCAAACACCTGGCGTCTCTCACAGAAGCAGTAAAGAACCTACAGGAAGGCTACGTTAGATTAGAAGGACAGGTACACAGCCTGGCTGCCCCCAGTGATCCAGCTGCTCCTTCAACCTCCAGATCCGCATCAGCTGTTTCTGCTCCTTCGGTGGTAATGCTCCCACCTGAACCAAGAGTTCCAGTGCCAGAGCGATTCGCTGGCGACCGCACCAAATTTCGAGCCTTCCGTAGCGCCTGTGAGCTCTACTTCGCCCTGCAACCCCGGACATTTTCCTTGGAGGTCACCAAAGTGGGATTCGTAATCTCCCTACTACAAGGGGACCCTCAGACCTGGGCCCACCGGCTGCTCGAGGAGAATGGTGACCAGACGCGGACCCTGTTCGCTTTTCTTGAGGCCATGGCTCTGCTATATGATGACCCTCAACGAGCCGCTACCGCAGAGTCTGCCCTACTCACGCTCCAGCAAGGCCGCAGAGCGGCTGAGGACTATGTCACGGACTTTAGGCGCTGGAGCGCGGACACTCAATGGAACGATGCAGCTCTGCGGCACCAGTTTCGCTTGGGCCTTTCTGAAAGTCTGAAGGACGAACTCGCTCGAGTGGGGGTGCCCGAGACCCTCGAGGATCTAATTACCACAGCTATCCAGATCGACCGCCGGCTTCGTGAACGCCGGGCTGAGTGATCTTCTCAACCGAACCGTCCCACCTGGATGACTGCAAAGGTACCTATGCCGGCTTCTCGCTACCTGCCTCCTACCCACCCAGATTCCCCCAGCACCAACCAGGACTCATCTGAACCCATGCAACTTGGCCTCATGCGGCCAACACTACCACCTGAAGAGCGGGCACGCCGTCGCCAACTCAACCTTTGCATGTACTGCGGCGGGACTGGCCACTACGTTCGCAACTGTCCTGTTAAGACACGTAAGTGCCTCATCTCAGCTCCTGTCAACTTCTCAGCCCTGTCAGGCAATGCAACCCACCTTGCTCTACCTTTCTCGTTACAGTGCCAGGGAAGGACTATTCCGGTCAACGCCATCCTTGACTCCGGCGCATGCAGCTGCTTCATCGATACCGCTTTTGTCAACCTGCACAACATTCCCTTACGAAGAAAGACCCATGGACTCTCTGTTTTTCTGGCCGACGGCTCCCGCATCAGTTCTGGACAGGTAACCCAAGAGACTCTACCTCTACCTGCTTTAATCGCTCCTCAGCACAAGGAACTGTTGGTCCTAGATGTGATTTCTTCTCCTCTGTTTCCGGTAATCCTCGGCCTACCCTGGCTTCAGGCTCACAACCCTCTGATTAATTGGGCATCTGGAGAGGTGTCTTTTCAGTCCCCTTACTGCCAGCAATACTGTCTACCCGGGCCCACCAGTTCACCTCCCACCTTACTATGTATGGACTCTGACCCAAGCCTGCTTCAGTGCATTCCTGAACCCTATCATGACTTCCTGGACGTTTTTAGTAAACGGGGGGCCGACTCCCTTCCGCCCCATCGCCCCTATGACTGCCCGATCGAGCTCCTCCCAGGGGCCGAAATTCCTTTTGGGCGTATCTTTCCGTTATCAGAAAAGGAGCAGGAGGCCCTAAAAATATATATAGATGAAAACTTACACAAGGGGTTCATCCGGCCTTCTACCTCCCCAGCAGGCGCTGGAATATTTTTCGTTACCAAGAAGGATCAGTCCCTCCGTCCGTGTGTGGATTACCGGGAACTAAATAATATCACAGTGAAAAACCGGTACCCGCTACCCCTGGTACCCGAGCTCTTCCAAAAACTGAGGTCGGCTACCGTCTTCACCAAGTTAGACCTGAGAGGGGCCTACAACCTGGTCCGTATTCGGGAGGGGCACGAATGGAAAACAGCTTTTCGTACCCGATTCGGTCATTACGAATACCTAGTCATGCCCTTCGGACTGTGTAATGCGCCCGCCACCTTTCAGCATTTTATTAATGACGTACTCAGAGACTTTCTGGACATCTTTGTAATTGTCTATATTGATGATATCTTAGTATTTTCCAGATCATTAGACAGACACCGAGAGCATGTTCGTAAAGTCCTCCACCGGCTCCGACTACACAGATTATACGCCAAGGCAGAGAAATGCGAATTTGAACGTCAGACCATCCAGTTTCTGGGCCTGGTAATCTCTCCCACCGGAATTAAGATGGACCCTCAGAAGGTGTCTGCTATCCTCGACTGGCCAGTACCCCTGGACAAGAAGGGGGTACACTGCTTCGTAGGTTTTGCAAACTTCTATAGAAGATTTATCAGGGGGTTTTCTGCAATAATTTCCCCCATCACACAATTGACCAGACAAAACCTACGTTTTCACTGGAACCCAGAAGCTCAAAAGGCCTTTGACCGTCTCAAAAAGCTTTTCACGTCAGCCCCGATCCTCAGTCACCCTGATCCTGCACTACCCTATATCCTCGAGGTTGACGCATCTGAAGTCGCAGTGGGAGCTGTTGTCTCCCAACGCCAGGGGAATAAAGACCTAATGCATCCCATCGGATTCTTTTCCCGGAAACTTTCTCCTGCGGAAAGAAATTATGATGTCGGAGATCGTGAGTTACTTGCCATCAAGACCGCATTGGAGGAATGGAGGTATCTGTTAGAAGGCGCAGCCCATCCAGTATTAATTTATACCGATCACAAGAATCTTGAGTACCTAAGATCTGCTAAAAGGTTGAAGCCCCGTCAAGCCCGCTGGGCGCTGTTTTTCTCACGTTTCTGTTTTCACATCACCTACCGGCCAGGTTCAAAGAACGTCAAACCAGACGCACTATCCCGGATGCATGATAACCCCAAGGATATACCGGTTCCTGACACTATTTTACCAGCAGGTAACTTCCTACTTCTCCAGTCTGGTCTACTCTCCGAAATTAGAGAAGCATCCACAGACGCCTCCAAACCTTCCAGCATCACTTTAACATCTAGGGATGGACTGTTTTGGAGAGGCAGCCAAATTTTCGTTCCAGAAACAAGCCGTGTGGAAGTCCTGAAACTCCTTCACGACCACCCGTTGGCGGGACACTTTGGGGTTCGGAAAACCCTCGAACTGGTACGTCGTACCTTCTGGTGGCCAGACCTGGAAAATTTCTGCAAAACATATGTTAACTCATGCCCCACGTGTAATCGAAACAAGACCACAAGAAGCCGAGCTTGGGGACTGTTGAAGCCCCTACCTGTACCCAATAGACCCTGGGAAATGATTTCTATAGACTTTATAGTAGAACTTCCTCGTTCGGAGGGGTGCACGGCAATTTTTGTAGTCGTGGATCGCCTATCCAAAATGGCTCATTTCCTTCCCTTGAGGAGTACCCCAACGGCCACAGAGACTGCTCGTATCTTCATCAAGGAGATTGTTCGGCTACACGGAATTCCCTCCGACATCGTGTCTGACAGGGGGGTTCAGTTCACGTCCCGCTTCTGGAGATCCCTATGTGAAACCTTGAAGATTAAACTCTCCTTTTCCTCAGCTTATCATCCCCAAACCAACGGGCAAACAGAGAGGACCAACCAGACTCTTGAACAGTACATTAGGTGCTTTACGTCCTTCTCCCAGGACGATTGGGTTTCCCTGCTACCTCTAGCGGAGTTCGCGTACAATAACGCCAACCACTCAGCTACCGGGCAATCCCCTTTCTTTGCCAATTATGGTTTTGATCTAACCTTTTTACCTGACCTTTTTTCAGAATCCCCAGTCCCGGCAGTGCAGAGTACGATGGAGTTCCTCAGCCACAACAACCAGGTATTACGGGAAGCGGTGACTAAAGCTCAAGCTGCCAGTAAAAATTTCTTTGACCGGAAGAAGAGAGGCGAATTGAATCTTCAGCCAGGTGACCAGGTATTGCTATCTACAACCAACCTCAAGTTGGCCTGTCCTTCAAAGAAGTTGGGACCAAAGTTCATAGGACCTTTTCCAGTACGAAGGAAGATCAATGAGGTATCGTATGAACTATCCTTACCTGATTCTTTGAAAATTCATCCAGTATTCCATGTGTCATTGTTAAAACCTGCAGTTCTGGATCCCTTTCCTGATAGAGGGACCAGTCCCCCAGAACCTGTTTTTGTTGATGGGTGCGAGGAATACGTTGTGGAGGCCATCCTCGACTGTAGGAAGCGGCAAGGGCAAACTCAATTTTTAGTAAAATGGAAAGGGTATGGCCCAGAAGACAATTCCTGGGAACCCGAAAACAACATCCATGCACAGAGACTGATTCGCAATTTTTTTTCCGCTCACCCTGAAAAAATAATCCAATTTGGCATCCGGAGGCTGCCCCTTGGGGGGGGGCAATGTCAGGGACCTACCTGTGGGCTCCGACGAGTCCCTGTTGCTCGCGCTCCAATTTCGCGTGTGTGCGCGCCGCGCACCTATCGTGCGCGCGTCTGCATCACGGGGGCGCGTGCATGCGCGGCGGGAGCGCGCGCATGCGCACTAGCCTCTCTTCCCCTTTAAAAGATCAGTAGCAGCAGTGACACCTTGCTGTCTGATCTACAGCTTTGTGTCCTAAAAACCCTGAAACCTGATGTCTGTTGAAACCTGATACCTGCTTACCTGATACCTGTTGAAACCTGATACCTGCTCTACCCGATACCTGACCCGGCTCCGTCTGACTACCTGAATACCGTTACCGACCCCTGGCTTGATCCGACTCCGCTCTACTCTGCTGCCCATCGTTATCAGACCTATGCTTGAACTTTGACAACGCTACCTCCGCTACAGAGTGACTTTCGGGTGATCCGCCCATCTGACCCTTGTTGACTGCATACCCGTTCCTGTCTTGCATCTGACCAGGCTCGTCCACTATTTCCCGCTATCCGGTTCCGGTGGCCCTCCAGAGACGCTGTCTCCTACGCTGCCTGTCCGCAAGATTTCCATCCCGACCGGTCTGCTGTCATTCCAAGCACTCTTACCCCACCGTGCTCCCGGACTTGCTGTCCCCACTCCAGCAGTCCCTGAACCCGGGCGGTAAGAGGGGCTCTTTCCTGCATACGAGGCTATATCCACGAGGTACGTAACAGGGGTGGAGACTACATTGTCCTGTGACTAACTGCATTATGCTTGAGACTGTATAAGAAGCTGAGAAAATACCAATAAATTGTCATATCTTTGAAAGCAAGTGCAGAGCTTGAGTCTCGTCTTGTTTATGGGAATGGATATGGATCGTGTATGCAAGATTGTCAGAGTGTGTCAGATAAGCTGTCGTGGATGGATGGAAGGTTGTAAGCGGTGGTGACCGTTACATTTGGTGGCACAGCAGTGGGATGTTTCCATCATCAGAAGGACAGCTACAAGGGCACATGACAATGGAGACGGTGTATGAACGGATGAAGCTCTCTTCCCTCATGGACTTACTGGAGAGCCGGGGCAGACCGGCCAGCAACCGTAAGAAAAGGGACATTATCGCAGAACTGGTCGAAATGGATAGAGCGAAAAGGCCCGCCGTAATGGACAGGACACCCGAGGGAGAAAGTTTTGATCAGGCTGTTAACCTAAGACTGGCACATTATGGTCCTAACCCTCCACCGGAGATCAGGGACCGAGTTAAAATGTAGAGGTCACCACCGCTTACAAGTAGGATTCTTGAGATTGGGACATCCTATTGCTGGTCTTCTATGTTCACTCTTGGATTCCTAGGAGCTGGATCAATCTCACAACTATGTACGAACATTTCTGATGCCTCCAGTTCTATATATGATAGGTCATGGTGTGTCCACCACTGCTTTTTCTTTTTTATTCCTTTTTCTGTTGATGTATTCTCAATAAAACTCTTTGTACAAGAACAAAATAATTCTTCTAACTTCCATGCTGAACCGATGGCTTCAGTACTTTTACAGTCATTGACCTTTGCTCACAATCGACCAAAACACATCTGAGGGACTTCTCATGCGGGTGGGGAGCAGAGCTAGAGCTATCTTACTTTACCCAGTTTAGTTTTGGTTAAGGTAAGTCAGCGCCCTGTATGCGGTTGGTTGCCATTTTTCTGTATCACAATGTAGCCTAACA
Organism: Rana kukunoris; assembly: GCA_029574335.1. Lineage (NCBI taxonomy): Eukaryota > Metazoa > Chordata > Amphibia > Anura > Ranidae > Rana > Rana kukunoris. The sequence goes on along the minus strand of CM056057.1, from coordinate 86,400,761 downwards.
AGCTATTTTATGTGATCTGTACCAGTTTATTACATGTCATGTTACCTAATATTAGTGATAGGAGCATTAAAAATGTACTTTTACACATTTGTCTACAGAGATATCTTAGCCACATTTTTTAATAATTAAGTTTTATTTATTTACCCTAATCCTATACATTTTATTCTTTATGCTCTATTGGTCAAATTGATCTTTAGCCCCTTTACCAGTTGAAGTTGTGTGCCACCAATAAAAAACGGAACCGATTATCATACCAATATAAAGTCTCCATATACAGTACCTTTATATCTCTTCTTCAGCACACAAGCTGCTCTGAATTTTCACTATTAGGAGCACATTTGAGCAACTCTTGGTATTGAGTCCTGGCCCATTATCTCCACATTTCTATTGGCCTGTAAGTCCATCAATAATAGCCATGGGCCAGTAAGGCGCCGTACACACGGCAGGGAATCTCGACGGGCAGAACACATCGTTCCGCCCGTCGAGGTTCCCTGCCGGCCGTCGAAATCGGCGACCCGCCCGTCGGGAATGGCAACCAGCCATTCTTCCGGGCGGGCCGTCGAGGAAATAGAGAACGTGCTCTCTATTTCGGCTCGACGGGCTTCCCGACGGGAAGCTCGCCGAGACCGTACACACGGCCGAGGTCCTCGCTGGAATGTGCATTCCAGCGAGGTTCTCGCTGGTTTTCAGCGAGAACCTCGGCCGTGTGTACGGCGCCTAAGAATTAGTGAGGAAGGAGAGGAGATTATCAGATAGCTTGAAAGTTTTCTTGTTATGGAACTGACCCAGGAATGTAGGACACCTGGAGTGCTAAAAAGGGTATGTAAAAAAAAAACTATGCCATCTATCTTAAGAGAGGACCACTAAATTATAAATTCATAGTTACATAGTTAGTCAGGTTGAAAAAAGACACAAGTTCATCCAGTTCAACCACAGAACAAATAAACAAACAAAATAAAAAACACAGTACAATCCCATACACCCAACTCCATACCCACAGTTGATCCAGAGGAAGGCAACAAAAAAAAAAGCAGAGCATGATCCAATTTGCTACAGCAGGGGAAAAAAATTCCTTCCTGATCCTCCGAGAGGCAATCGGATTTACCCCGGATCAACTTTACCTACAAATCTTAGTACTCAGTTATATTATGTACATTTAGGAAAGTATCCAGACCTTTCTTAAAGAAATCTACTGAGCTGGCCAGAACCACCTCTGGAGGGAGTCTGTTCCACATTTTCACAGCTCTTACTTTGAAGAAGCCTTTCCGTATTTGGAGATGAAATATCTTTTCCTCTAGACATAAAGAGTGCCCCCTTGTCCTCAGTGTTGACCGTACAGTGAATAACTCAACACCAAGTTCACTATATGGACCCATTATATATTTGTACATGTCCCATATCCCCCCCCCCTTATTCTCCTCTTCTCAAGAGTGAATCAATTTAGTTCTTCTAATCCTTCCTCATAGCTGAGCTCCTCCATGCCTCTTATCAGTTTGGTTGCCCTTCTCTGCACTTTCTCCAGTTCCCCGATATCCTTTTTGAGAACTGGTGCCCAAAACTGGACTGCATATTCCAGATGAGGTCTTAATAATGATTTGTACAGGGGCAAAATTATATATCTGTCTCTGGAGTCTATACCTCTCTTAATACAAGAAAGGACTTTGCTCGCTTTGGAAGCTGCAGCTTGGCATTGCATGCCATTATTGAGCTTAAGAACAACTAAAACCCCCAGATCCTTCTCCACTACGGATCCCCCCAGTTGTACTCCTCCTAGTATGTATGATGCATGCATATTCTTAGCCCCCAAGTGCATAATTTTACATTTATCAACATTAAACCTCATCTGCCACTTAGTCGCCCAATTAGACAGAGCATTGAGGTTGGCTTGTAAATTGGCGACATCCTGTAAGGACGTTTTTCCACTGCATAGCTTGGTGTCATCTGCAAAGACAGAAATTATACTTTTGATCTTAGACCCAATATCATTTATAAAGATATTAAAAAGTAAGGGTCCCAGCACTGAACCTTGGGGTACACCACTGATAACCTTTGACCATTCAGAGTAAGAATCATTAACCACGACTCTCTGAATTCTTTCTTTCAGCCAGTTTTCCATCCATTTACAAACTGATATATCCAATCCTGTAGACCAGGGATCCTCAAACTATGGCCCTCCAGCTGTGGTAGAACTACACATCCCATGAGGCATTGTAACACACTGACATTCACAGACATGACTAGGCATGATGGGAATTGTAGTTCCTGAACAACTGGAGGGCCGTAGTTTGAAGACCCATGCTGTAGACGTTACCTTACACATAAGCCGCGTGTGGGGAACTGTATCGAACGCTTTTGCAAAATCCAAGTATATCACGTCCACAGCCACGCCTCTGTCCAAGGTTTTACTTACCTATTCATAAAAGGAAATCAGGTTTGTCTGACAACTTCTGTCTTTCATGAATCCATGTTGTCTGTTGCTTAAATAGTTTTTTTTTTTTTCAGCAAGAACTCATCTATGTGGTCTTTTATTAAACGTTCCAGTATCTTCCCAACTATAGAAGTTAAACGAACAGGTCTATAGTTACTTGGTAAAGACTTTGGCCCAGATTCACAGAGCAATTATGCCTGTCTAACTGGTGTTAGACAGGAGTAATTTCAAATTTCGCGCGCCGTATCACTAGTTTGAATCCTCAAACCATGATACGGCGGCTTCGGGCTTCGATCCGAGAGGCTTACGTCTTCGTAAGCCTTCGGATCTACGCTGGGATATTTTTGCGGCTGCTGGGAGGAGTTTGCGTCGTTTTCATGCGTCGGGATATGCAAATGAGTTTTTACGGCGATCCACGAAGATACGAGCGGTCTTCGCAATCGCTTTCGTCTATTTTTTTATACGTACTGTTAGACCAGCTTTTTGCTGGTCTAACGGTGCGTAGCCCATGTTAAGTATGGCCGTCGTTCCAGCGTCGAATTTAAAATTTATTTTTATTTTTTTACGTAACTCGTTCGGGAATAGGAATCTCCGTAAACGACGCTACTCAATAAAAAATGACGTAACGACGTGATTTCGCTCAATGCACGGCGGGAAATTTGCGAACAGAGCATGCGCAGTTCGATCGCCGCGGGAACGCGCCTATTTTAAATGATTCACGCCCCCTACTCGCGCAGATGGATTGCGACGGGAGAAATACACTACGCCGCCGTCGTTTACTGGACAAAATCTACCTGGATTCCACGTAGAGCCAAGTAAAAAACGGCGGCGTAGTGTATTTCTGATACTCTACGATAGTCTAATTCTATCTGAATCTGGGCCTTTGTTCCCTTTTTAAATATAGGCACCACATTGGCTCTACACCAATCCAGTGGTACTATTCCTGTCATTAATGAGTCCCTAAAAACTAGATACAATGGCTTTGAAATTACAGAGCTCAATTCTTTTAGGATCCATGGGTGGATGCCATCATGTCCAGGTGCTTTATTCACCTTTATTCTGTCTAAATATTTCTGGACCATATCACTTTTGAGCTATTGTGGATTTGGTGTCACTACCACCCCCATTATGGACATGAGCTTTCCCATGCTCCATTGTATACACAGAGCTGAAGAAAGCATTTAATAAATTAGCCTTCTCTTTGTCCCCAGTCACCCACTCTAGATTATTTTGTAAAGGGCCTACATGCTCAGACTTGACCTTTTTACTATCAATATATTTGAATAATTTTTTGGGGTTTGTCCTACTATCTTTTGCAATCTGGCGTTTTGTTTTGAATTTTTGCATCCTTGATTTCCTTTTTACATATCCTGTTATATTCTTTGTAACATTTAAACGACATGAGTGTTCCTTCATTTTTTTAAAAGCTATTTTCTTATTGTTTATAGCTTTTTTAACTTTGACTGTGAGCCACATAGGTTTTATCTCTAGCATTTTAAAATGATTGCCCATGGGAATATACTTTGCAGTTAGTTTAAAAATGGTCTTTTTGAAGAATTCCCATTTCTGTTCTGTGTTCATCGATGCCAATATTCCCTCCCAGTCTGAGTCCTGGAGAGCAGCCATTATCCTTGGAAAATGTGCTCTCTTGAAATTAAGTGTTTTTATCTTTCCTGTATGTATTTCTTGCTTACAGCTAACATCAAATGAAATCATGTTATGATCACTGCTACCCAGGTGTTCTTTTATCTGAACATTAGTAATACGCTCTGCATGATTTGAGATTGCCAGGTCCAACAGAGCATCATTCCTAGTTGGGGCCTCAATAAACTGGACCATAAAATTGTCCTGCACTAGGTTTTTACATTTTTGCCCTTTAACTGTCCCAACAGTGCCATTACTCCAGTCAATTTCTGGGTAGTTAAAATCCCCCATTATTATCACCATCCCAGCCCTTGCAGCCCTTTCCATATGTGCAAGGAGCCAAGTCTCCACCTCCTTGTTAACATTGGGTGGTCTATAACAAACTCCAATGATTAACTTTGAACTACACACATCTGTATGCAGTTCCACCCATAATGCTTCAGCTTCATCACACTCTCCATCAACCAGGTCCTCTTTCACGCTTGCTTTGAGGTCACTTCTCACATAGAGACAGACCCTTCCACCTTTCCTTTTTACCCTGTCTTTCCTAAAGAGAGCATAGCCAGGAATAATAATAGCCCAATCATGGGAGGATTGAAGCCAAGTTTCAGAAATACTGATTACATCATAGCTCCTCTCATGCACCAGAGCTTCCAACTTACCTGTTTTGCTTGGCAGACTTCTGGCATTGGTGAACAAACACGTTAATGTATTATTACATTTTTCTCTGGTGTTTTTCATATAATTTTTAGTAGTACAAATGGCACTATAGTTTCAAATGGCTGTTTGCAACATAGGAACTTTCTTGTCACCTGCCATAGCCCTCCCCCATCTATCCCCATTCCACTCTCCATTAATGTCTGACCCCTAACTGACCTGTGTGCCCGATGTAATTCTAGTTTACCCTCCCCCTCAAGGCTAGTTTAAATACTCCTCCAGCATTCCTCTCCAACAGCAAAGCAGACCCCCTTCCATTCAAGTGCAAACCGTCTTTAGCATATAGGTTGCACCCCAATGAAAAGTCAGCCCAGTGCTCTAGAAACCCGAAGACAGTTGGACCAAGACAGCTGGGTCATGCCCAGCCCCTCCCAGTAATCTATTCACCCGGTCCACCACATGCCGAACCCTAGCTCCAGGGAGACAGCAAACCATTCGGTTGAGGTGATCCTGGCGACAAATTATTCTATCGGTCCTTTTGATTAAAGATCCCCCTATTACCACCAACTGTCTAGGCTTACCTGCACTCCCCTCACCACCTCTACTAGATGGGTTGCTCTCCCGGCTGTTAGGGGTAGCAGTGACATCTAGAGCTACCACCTCTGTGTTTTCCACCTCCACATCTTCACCCAACTTGGCAAATTTGTTTTGATGCGCAAATACAGGACTGGCCTTCCTTTTCTGCAAGCCCCTTCCACACCCTTTAACTACATTAACCCATCTCCCTATCTGATAATCCTGACTTGCCACTCCACATCACCCTCACTGACCACCTGCTCAGCGAGCAGATTACCCCTTTCAAGGTTGTCCTTTCTGCCCAGTGTTGCAACTTGCTCCTCCAGATCTCTAATGCGAGCTTCCAGAAAAGCAACCTGCTCACATCTGTCACAGCGATATCCATCCTGGAGCTGTTGCACCAATTTTGCATACATGTGGCACACTGTGCACTGAGCAAAACCTTCAACCCTTCAACCTTCAATTCAGTAATGTAAAACAATTATATTGGAAAATGCAATGAACTCATTATTTGGTGTTCTTTTAAGATAAGGGAATTTGTCTTTCTCATGCCCCGTACACATGACCGGTTTTCCCTTTGGAAAAACGGCGATGAGAGCTTTTCGCCGTGAATCCCGACCATGTGTATGCCCCATCGGATTTTTCCCACAGAAAAACTGCTGGGGGAAAAAAATAGCAGAATCTCTTTTTTCCCGTCAGGGAAAACCATTCGTCTGTATGCTTTTTCAAAGGGAAAAAAACACGCATGCTCGGAAACATTTTGACGCATGCTCGGAAGCATAGAACTTAATTTTGACGGCTCGTCGTAGTCTTTTACGTCACTGCGTTCTTGGCAGTCAAAAGTTCACCAGACTTTTATGTGACAGTGTGTATGCAAGGCAGGCTTGAGAGGGGAAAATTTTGTTGGGAAAACCATCATTTTTTTTTTAACAGGAAAACCGGCCTTTTGTACGTGGCATCAGAGTTAACTGCTTCCCTCTTCATGCTCAAAATTATATTCATATTCTAACATTGATAGAATAAATAATATTACTTGCATAAAACACTTTTCAACAGGATGGGAAGAACTGTACTGATGCAGGACAGACCCTGCTCTGATATAGAGTAACACACGGTGCTATATTCATGAAAGTTGAACTAGTAAAAGGTCCAGAGTACCAGGACCACAGGTAATTACTTGTTCAAGTTTAAACAGGTAAAGTGGGTAGTAATTAACTGGGTTGCATATATACAGGACAGTTATGCAAGTGCTCAACTGCTGTGTCCAAGATCTTAAAGATGTCTGTTATTCATAGTAAGTATGCAGTACCCATATAAGGTTTCCCTTAGTACACTTCAAATAGAAAAAACGTCAACTTATCATTAGCGGCATGCATATGGGCAGAGTCTACTTGCCCTGCATGCTGGGATACCTTTTGCGCAGAGCGTGCTCATCAATGCCTGAACAAGATTAACATCTTCCCCTTAATTCTAACTATGGTAGCGTGGTTGGCCAGGGTCCATTATGGCATTGTCCATGGCTTGGATGTCTGCGAAAATCCCAGTGTCTTTATTCTCAATTCCACATACAGACACAACCCAATCAGCTAGGAAGATCTGGCTAAGAAGAAAACCCAGGACTTTAGCCTTCTCTTGTTTTTATTTTTTATTTTTTTATCACAGGTTTGCCAACTTAGACCCAAACGCCTGACAGCGGAACTTCACCAGTTAACCCTTCCCTTCCCTTTGCAAGCCGTTACCTTACTAGAACCAAATACAGTTCATCCCTGCCAACATGCAACTATTGGGTAGCTCCCTTATTCCAGTCACCAGTGTATTCATTAACCATCCTTGAGAAACAATAATTATGCCTGGCAGACTAGGTAAAGCAAGATTAGTATTTACATGCAGTTCTCGAAAGGTCCTAGGTCACTCAACAAGGCATTTTTTTATAAGTGTGGGCATCTGACATTTGGTCACGTTTCAGATTGAAAATGTGTTCTCAATGGAAAGAGAAAACGACTTCTCTATTTTGGAATTGTCTGTTTTGTCTGTTCTCTGTTAATTTTTTTTGGAAAGTATGCAGCTCACCCGAAAGCCGTGTGCACACAACCATTTTTCATGTCATGGAAAAAAACAATGTTTTTCTCGACGTGATTCTTGTCAAGCCTGCATTGCATACACACGATTGTGAAAAGAAATGCTCAAACAAAGTGCGGTGACCTACAACACGTACAACGGCACTATAAAGGGGAAGTTCCATTCTAATGGCGCCACCCTTTGGGCTGGTTATGCAAATTTCCCTTCTCACAACTCATGTGCATTTTTTCCCCATCGTTAAAGCGTACCCACAACCGTTTTTCATGACGAGAAAGACGACGATGTGAAAAAAGAAGAGAAAAAAGGAGCATGTTCTAAATTTTTAATGCCCATCTTTCTCGTCGAGAAAAATGATTTGGATCCTACACATGACCGTTTTTAACGACCAATTAAAAAAATGGCCCTTTTCTCGTCATGAAAAATAGTCGTGTGTACGTGGCATTAGACCCCTTTCAAACTAAGGCATTTTTCAGGCCCTTTTGGTCTAAAAATAGTGCCTGAAAAACGCTGCCCCTGCAGCCCAAGTGTGAAAGCCGGAGTGCATTCACACAGGGTCGGTGCTTTTGCAGTCCTGCAAGCAGCATCTTTGGGGCGGTGAAGGTGTGGTCCTTCACTGCCCCTGCATTGAAATCAATGGGCAGCGCTGCCGAAGCACCTGCAAAACCCTTTTTTTGGATGCTAGCAGGGTGAAAAACACAGATAAAACAGTGGTAAAGCCGCACTGTCAGTGTGAAAGGGGTCTTAACCACTTCAGCCCCGGACCATATTGCTGCCCAACGACCAGAGCACTTTTTGCGATTCGGCACTGCGTCGCTTTAACTGACAATTGCGCGGTAGTGCGACGTGGCTCCCAAACAAAATTGGTGTCTTTTTTTTCCCCACAAATAGAGCTTTCTTTTGTTGGTATTTGATCATCTCTGCGGTTTTAATTGTTTGCTTTATAAACAAAAATAGAGTGACTATTTTGAAAAAAATGCAATATTTAGTTTAGGCCGATACGTATTCTTCTACATATTTTTCGTTAAAAAAATAGGGGGTAGTTTTATGGCATTTTTATTATTATTTTTTTTTTACTAGTAATGGCGGCGATCAGCGTTTTTTTTCAGTACTGCGACCTTATGGCGGACACTTCGGACACTTTTGACACATTTTTGGGACCATTGGCATTTTTTTTAGCAATCAATGCTATAAAAATGCATTGGATTACTATAAAAATGCCATTGGCAGTGAAGGGGTTAACACTAGGGGGCGGGGAAGGGGTTAAGTGTGTTCCTATTTGTGTTCTAACTGTGGTGCCAGGTAAGTATTTTTTTTAATATCAGGTGTGTAGCATGTGTGGGGGAGGGGGTGAAAGGGAATATGTGGCAAGTGTGTGGATCCTCCAACCTGTTAATTTTTTCTGTGTCATCCACAGATGTGCAGGAGGGTGCAGGGCCATCTGGCCTGACGGCACCATCCTCAGGACAGCAGCCTAATGAGGCCCCCCAACAAGGCCGGAGTCCGCGGAGGAGGTTCAAGAGGAGGAGGAGAATAATGAGGAGGAGGAGAATCATGAGGAGGAGGAGTCCATGTCAGGCACTGGATGTTTGGTTTTTGAGGACTCTTCCCCTCTGGCTGGCAGCAGGCAGCCCTCCCTAAGAGGGAGTCCCCCCCTCCTCCCCCAACATGGCTCCCCTCCCAAGGGCCTCCCCTTCTCCCCGGCCACAAGCATCAGCTGGAGGCAGGATTTCATCCCAGAACACCAGGGGGTTGGCCGATCTCCTGCCCGCCACTCTGAGAAGGGACCAGTTCCTCCAGACTCGCCATCTGGGACAGGTCAGCCAGACATTGGTGCGGATGGAGGAGAGCCTGTCCTCCATCAAGGATACGCTGGGGAACCTGGACTCCCACTCCCGGGCTTTCACAACCTGCCTAAACGACCTGCAGACTACATCAGCAGGCGTTGGGCAGGATGTGAGGGCCCTTACCCAGGCTATCCAGGCCAACACGGCAACACTTGGTGCTGCCCTGGACAGAATAGCCGTGACCTTGGAGGGCAGGCCGCCAGGTGGGCAGAGATCAGGGGCTGCTCCTCCTTCCCCGGTTTTCCCCCTCCCCCATGAGTCTCCCCTGAGGAGCCGGGGCCGTGGCCGGGGGCGCCCCAGGCGTGGCTCACATCAAGGGCAATCATTTTTTTTTCCCTCTTTTTTTTTTTTGCTGGAAATTTTTTGATTTTGCTGGTAATTTTTTATTTTATTTTTGGGTTGTGAATGTTGTTTGAATGTGGGGGTGACATTCCTGCCGGAAAAGGGGTGTCACCCTCAATTTTGGTGGAGAAGGGTTCCCCAGGACTAGGGAGAAGTGATCCCCAGGTCCGTGTGAATGGTGTATGAATGTTCAGTGACATAATTGGAGCCTTGGCGTGGCGTTGCTGCTCACAAGTCCAGCATGGTGGACTGGTGCCAATCCAATTTGATGTGGATGTGGGGTGTGTGTGCTAGGGACCACAGTGGTGTGTATGCATGCATTCTCATTGTGCCATGATTAATGTGTGTGTTTAACGTGCAAAGATGCCCAATGTGAGCTGTCTCCTGGCTGCTCTTCCCTCAGAAGACGGGGGACCCTCGGTTAGGGGGGGATTGTCTGGTTCAGGGGTCAGGTCATCACGTAGGTCAATCTGCAGGCCCTTTCTTTCTGCGAAGTTGTGCAGCATGCAACATGCACCGATGATCTGGCACACAAAGTTTGGGGAATACAAGAGGGTACCCCCAGACTTATCCAGGCATCGGAAACGTGACTTTAGGAGGCCAAAGGTGCGCTCCACCACTGCTCGTATTTGGGCATGTGCTTGATTGTATCTTTCCTCTCCTGGGGTTTGGGGGTTCCGGATAGGAGTCATGAGATGGGGTCCCAGTGGATATGCAGAGTCAAACAAAGAATAAAAATAGTGATAAGCGCTACAGAATCAAAATTGTGCAAAACACCAAATAATAATAATACCAGACTGATGATAAACCAAAAAAGTCCCAGAATGATAAATATAACCAATAGCTATATTAAGCGTGCTGGGAGCTGTTGTTGCGAGTCCAGTCGTTGATATGCAGAGTCACCTGTAAGGGAAAAGACAGGAGGATGTTAGTCATGCATGTGCCCCTTGTGATGTGTGCATCATGGGAGGGGATAGTCATGCCTGACTCCCATGTCACTCACCAACCAGCCAGGTGTCCCCATACACGTTCTGATCGAATTCCATTCGGATGTGGCATTGATTGTATATGTAGCTGTCATGGCTGGACCCTGGGTGTTTGGCATGGACGTGCCATATGAGGCCTTGGGCATCGACTATCACCTGTACGTTGATGGAATGCCAATGCTTCCGATTGCGGTACATGTGCTCTGTCTCCTGGGGGGGCTGGAGTGCCACATGTGTGCAATCAATGGCCCCCACGGTGCGTGGGAATCTGGCAATTCTGTAGAAATCTGTCATTGCCTTCAGCCGCAGGTCCTCAGTGGTGGGTTTGATGATTTGGTTGGCCATGCGTCTGAGGATTGCAGGGACAACCTGGTGCACACATCTGCTCATGGAGGATTGTGACATCCCAGCCACCACTCCACTTGTACGCTGAAAAGAGCCACTGGCAAGGAAATGGAGTGTTGCCATGACCTTGACCAGTGGCTGCACTGCATGTGAGCGGTGTGTTCGGCTGGTGATGTCCTCCTGCAGGGTTGTGGTTAATTCCAGGATGACATGATGGGTGAATCTGAAGATGCGATACACCTCAGAATCACTCATGCCAAACAGGTCTATGCGGGTGCGGTATATCCTCTCCCGTGCCATCCTCCGTGCCATCATCCTTCTTTGTTCATCTAAAGTCAGTAGTATAGCTATGTGCGACGATGCTCCTGGCATGTTGGCATACAGATTGTTGTGCAACACGTGTGACTGCTGAGCTCCTCACTAACAGTGTTGCTTTATCTAACAAGTAGACTTTTTTTCTCTTTTTAGACCAGCTTTTATATGCTCTAATTTTAGACAGGACATTTTGCTGTTGCGCACACTGTGTAGCCTGCGCTGCCCCAACGTTCTTTTGTGGATCCCCGTAAGTCCCTCATGAGCATATTTGACTAGCAAATCAATGGTCTGTCTAGCGCACTTTTGCGCGGATGGATGCGCCAGTCTAACGAAATTACGCGGGACAAAAAAAAGTAGATTTTTTGCGTATCTTGTTCTGGGGATGCCGTGCATCGAAACGCACGCGCACATTTCGACTTACGCACGCGCATCTCCTGTTGCACAGGCGTAATCGCTCTGTGAATCTGGACCAGAGTATTCCATTGAGTCTGCCCATTAACCTGTTCTAAATTAGTAGAAAAAAAAAGAATGAAACAGAATTATCTAGGTAGTATTACTTCCATTTTATAAAAGAAAATTACATCAAGATAATCTTTGATTATTTTTAGGGTACATTTTGCTTCCAAGTTAAAAGATCATATATAAAGATGCAAACGTGATTAAAAATGCATAAGGTATAACGGATAGACTACATCATACAAGGTTTTGCAGGCTTGACAAAGTACTGTGACTGTTACCTTGTTCTTAAACATGCAGATCACACTCCCTCCAGATACTAATCTTTACCCATGATGCAAATAGCTGACAGAAAGACAAGCTTGCTGCATGGAAATGCCAGTGGAGTTGACAAGAAAATTCTATCAGTATGCTATGTTTATTCAGTGCAGTTTAGTAACAGCAGTTCACACAGTCTGCTATCTTGGATCAGAATAATAATTAAGCTTTAAGTCTGCAGAAATGTGATTAATTCTTATGACGACGAGCTTACATTTTGTTGCATAATTTCACAGTTCTGTTTGTTATTAAATGAAACATCGTACAAGGTTGAAGTAGCTGTTCTATTGATCTATATCAATCTCCAGGTGTTCGACTCATAGCACAAATTACAATTTTTATCCAACCTCATCCATATCCATATGGATTATAAAGAGCTGTTAGTTAATCCACCAATATTGTTTTATGATGTGCTATTGTTAATTAAGTAACAGTATAATAAGGAATATTAAAATAACTAATAATGAGAGATGAGTGAATGGATCTACCAATCCAAGATACAACCTGATTAGGGCAGATTTTCTGGATTCATTATACAAGGACTGGTATATACCAGTGCAATATGCCTTTTTAGTGTCTTCTTTTTAATAAAGTAACATTAAAGTAAGGGATATTAAATACATTATAATTAGAGATGAGCAAATTAATCTGTCAAACTGAGAATAAGCAACCTAGAATAAACAAATTTGTTGTAGGTAGATATTTACAAATGGCACACTATTATTTCAAATGGCTTGTTGCTAATATTTGAAAATAAATATATAGTGTTTTTTCACTTATATATATATATATATATATATATATATATATATATATATATATTCTTTATTTGGTAGTCAATAAAGGTTCAAGGCAAATATAATGTGAGATGCATATAACTTATATGATTTGGTACAATTTGTAATTGTAAAACAGATCCAACAGAGGTAACAACGGTCTAGTATCTACAGGCTTATTCAGGAAAAGCACAGCGGGCAATGCTTTACTGTGTGCTTTACTGCGAGCCGACTCATCGCACCCCCCACACACCATTAAAAGCATCCCCTTTGGACAGTTCCTCCGCCTCAAACGTCTTTGTACCTCATCCACAGATTTCTCTAGAGAAGTCAAGGAGATGGCTTCTAGATTTAGAGCTAGGGGTTACCCAGCTAAAGTGATCAATAACGCCATCCTCAAAGTGGACCGTATCCCCAGAGCTTCATTGCTAACTGATAAAAGCTCCAGGGTCAGGAACACCCGGCTCCTTTACAACGAGTCTGTCCCCATTTTCTCCACCGCATTTAGTGTGGAATTCTATAAGATCAGACACATCATCACCAAATACCTGCCAGTCCTACTCAATGATGATACGTACCAATCCATTCTATCTAGAGGCATTAGAACAGTGAGCCGCAGAGCTCCCACATTGGGGGGGTCCTGTCACCCAGTCTATTTCAAACCAGACACAGCTCCCTAACTTGGTTACACTGCAAGGGTACCTATAGATGTGGCAAGAATGGCTGCAGGTATTGCCCCATTATTGGGACTGGACAAGTGGTGCATTCATGCTCCAACGGAAGGGACTTCAATATTAAACAATTTATTAATTGTAACACAAAGTACCTTGTATATGTCATCACTTGCAGTACCTGTAATGTCCAGTATGTCGGTAGGACCACGAGAAGATTAAGGGACAGACTCAGCGATCATTTATATGACATCGAAAAGGACCATGGGACCAACGTAGCTAGGCACTGGAATGTTATACACCATAAAAACATTTCCAGTTTATCCATACAGGGTATAGAAAGAATTACACGTTCAGCTAGAGGCGGTGATACATTCAGACTCCTGTGCAAACGGGAAGTATTTTGGATTTTTCACCTTAATTCTAGACTGCCTAGGGGACTCAACTTTGAATGGGATGTTTCCCATTTCTATGAGTGAAACCATTATTATATTTTTCCCATATATGTCATGCACTACTTCTTTTTTTTTTTTTTTCTTCCACATCAGTCATTGACTCAAGGTGCCGACTTGGCAGCAAGCTCACAGACTGTACCGCCCTTCGCTTACCGCTGTATTCAACGCATCATTTGTGGCTTCACCCTTCTAATTTTCCACTAGAGAGAATATATATTTTTTTTTTTCCCTCTCTTCTTTTTTCTTTTCTTTTCTTCCTTAGTTTATTATTTTTTTGTTTTACTTTTATTTTACTTTAATAAACTCAAAAAAATAAACAAGATCACCGTAAGATGTGGATTGCCCACCCATTTTCCCCCTCTCCCTCCCCCATCTCGTGATTCCACTGACCCATCCCTCCCTCCCAATATTCTCTCCTAGGTTTAAGGTTTTGCCTGCCCTATTCTCTCAGCTAGTTCTTAGATTCTCTGCGAAACTCCAGGTTTTTTTAAAGCTTCTCCCCACTTATCTCGTATACTATTGCTGTCTTCTATCCCCTTCAGTCTTAACTCCTCCATCCTGTAGGTTTCTTCCACCGAATCGATCCATTCCCAGATCTGAGGGCTATCCTTGTCCCTCCATTTTTTGGGAATCAATCGCTTCGCTGCGTTCAGGAGGTGGGGTATCAACGTTTTTTTATATTCTTTTATCGGTTCGACCCCACCATGAAACAGGACTGTCCAAGGTTCCTCTTTGATCTCTTTTTTGGTTATTTCCTTAATAAGTGATAGGACTTTTTTCCAGTAGTCATTGATCTTGGGGCACTCCCACCATAGATGGGCCATTGACCCCCTCGTTGAGCAGCCCCTCCAGCAGTCTGGCGACTGCCCTTCTTTATACTTACTGACCTTATCTGGAGAGGCATACCATCCCGATAAGAGTTTAAAGTTCATCTCTGCTGTTCTCACGTCTATAGCTGAAGTATGGGTTAAATTAATTATTCTTTCCACTGATATGTCTCCCCTTGTGTTTTCGAGTTCACTTTCCCATTTTTGTATATATCTAGGCGTCCCTGGCTCCTCCGCCCTCATCAGGAGTTTATATATTTTTGATATATTTCCTTTTGAGCTTTCAACCAGGCATAATTGTTCCAAATGATTATAGTCCTTCTGTTCCCGTATTAGTCCCGGGAGGCTCCTGATGAAGGAGGATAGCTGCTGGTATCGCCATTCGTTCCACCCTGTGCAATCAGTCTTAACTTTAATCTCGTGAAGTGTCATTATTTTACCCTTCTGAGTGAGGTCTTTTACTTGTGTTCGTTTTTTTATCCAGTTCCCGCCCACCCCTTTTAAACCCGGTGTAAAGTATTCATTCCCTTTCAGATCAATTAGTGGGGAATTATAGGCTAACCCCAGCTGTTTATATATTCTATCCCAAGTCCTAAATGCTATATGTGTTATTTCATGTGCCCTTATGTCTAAGTGTCTAAACCGTGGTGGATTCCAGATTATTCTACCCAATTGTGTCTTTGCCAGTCTGCTCTCTATCTGAACCCATCTTTTGTCGTTCTTCTCTTTGAACCACTCTATTATTCGGGAAATTACCGCC
The DNA here is from genome assembly GCA_029574335.1 of Rana kukunoris. NCBI lineage: Eukaryota > Metazoa > Chordata > Amphibia > Anura > Ranidae > Rana > Rana kukunoris. Next base: position 86,385,282 of record CM056057.1, on the reverse strand, counting down.
GCCTCATAGTATTTTCTAATATCCGGTACCGCTAGGCCCCCCAGTTTTTTTTCCTGTTTTAAAACCTTGAAAGATATCCTGTGTTTTTTGTTGTTCCAGATGTAATTTAACAGCATTGAGTTAAGTATTCTAAAGTAGGATTGTGGTAGTGCTATAGGGACCATTTGAAATTTATACAGGATTTTCGGGATTAACTTCATTTTTACTGTATTAATCCTTCCAAACCAGGATATCGGCCGGTTCTTAATTTTTTTGATTTCATCTTTTATTTCTTCTATAAGGGGAATATAGTTTAATCTGTATAAGCTTTTGGGGGAGTTTGCTAGTTTTATTCCTAGATACTTTATCTCTTTCTGCCATTTAAAGTTATACTTTTCTTTGAGCACTCGTTCTACCTCTCTGTTGGTGTTGATGTTCAAAATTTCAGTTTTAGACTCATTCATCTTGAAATTGGATACCTCCCCATATTGTTTGATGTTGCCTATTAAGTGTGGAAGGGTAGATTTTGGTTTTTCCACAAAAAATAACACATCATCCGCAAAAGCAGCTAATTTATGCTCTTCATCCCCTACTCCTATCCCCCTTATATTGGTATCATTCCGTATTATAGCGAGTAGAGGCTCGAGCGAAAGCACAAAGAGGAGGGGAGACAAAGGGCACCCCTGTCTGGTCCCATTTCTCATTACGAAGGGTGCCGATAGGGCGCCATTGATCCTGACCCTCGCTCGGGGATGAGCATATAGGACCTGGATCCTCTCCCTCATTCTTGGGCCCAATCCTATATTTTCTAATATTTGCATCATAAGGCCCCAGTCTACCCTGTCAAACGCTTTTTCGGCGTCAACTGACAGGAGTAGACTGGGGTCTCCCTTTTCTTTCATTTGTTTCATAGCTAGAAGTACTCTGACCCTGTTGTCCTTCCCTTCTCTCCCCGGTATAAAACCCACCTGGTCGGGATGGACCAGGGGCGTCATGATTTCTTTCAGACGCTCCGCCAGTATTTTGGCATATATCTTTATATCATTATTCAGGAGTGAAATTGGCCTGTAACCTGAGCATATCGTGTTATCTTTCCCCTCCTTTCCTATAACCGTAATGTTTGCCGTTGCAGCCTCTCTACTCAGTCCATAATCTATCCCTAATCCATTGAAGTATTGACAGAGTCTTGGTATTAATATATTTCCAAATTTTTTTGCACTACTTCTAATGTTGTACTTATAGTTCATCTATTTGTTTATTCATTTATTTTAAGGTGATTAATCAATGAATCTTTATGCATGTTATGCCCATACTATACCACTCAGGCATTACACCACATTGTACTATATTGTATTGTACTGTACCATTATAATACATGCATTTTTCAGACCACTTCTACCTCTTAACGAAATATCAGAAATTATTGTGCGATTTGTCTTGCACATTACATATGCTCCAAACGCACATACATATGCACACATTCCTTTACATTGTCCTCTGTGCCCTCTCTCATTATTTTCCATCTGTTTTCTTCACCTTCCCCTTTTTCTTCATTACATGTTGAAATTATACACACAACACCAGTTGTGATTTATCCCTATATATTATCAGGGTTCTGCGCTCGTGGCTCCATTCGGGCTATGTTAGGCGAATATGTTTATACACGGGACCTTTTTAGATGTGCCGACGTATATAATATTCCACTCTCCTGTTTAGATTACAGGTTTCCCTTTTATACTAACTATCGGCATTCTCCCTTTCAGTCCGTGTTCGCCTAACTACAATTCCCCTCCCCCTTTCCCTCCCCTCTTCCCCATTCCTTTTCCCTCGTCTCCCTTCCCGTTTTCCAATTAGCCCGTGTGATGTCACTTTTGTATGGAGTCGGTGCGGTCTTTTCTCTTCAGTGAGACTGCCCGATGTTATGCACTGACTATGACATAAGAGTAAATACTAAAAATATTTTCTCATCTGTTTTTATATTTAATTTTTTATATATATACACATTATAACATATTACCATAACATTATTGTTACATTCACCTTTTTTCCCCCCTTCTTGTTACATTGCTATGTTTATACCCATATGCATTAACCACACACACTCATTGAGTGTGATTTTAAAGAGGATTTTCCTTCCCCCCCCTTTTTTTCTGGGTCTTAAATCTATATGCGTTTTAAAATTACGTTCATTTTTACATGTAGATCCATTAAAACATGCCGATTGCACCCAAGTAGTCTCTGGTACATCCAGAATAACAGTTGCAGTCCAGCCGGACCTTTGAAAAGTGATACACTTGGACGACATGATCGATTTGCTCTTCTGTGGTTCATTAATATTGCTCATGCTGTCCACTCGCACACATTTGGGTCCTGGCCGTTATATATAAAGGTGCCCCGTAGTAAATCTATCACCTTTTTCATTTTTCATTTTTAAAAAAAGATACTTCTACACTTAGGACATCAATATATCTCTGCATCCTTTTACCATACCCCAATAAGGCCTTTTTTTTTTTTTCTTCGTGTTGTTTACTCATTCACTTGATCTTCATCCATTTCACGATCACATGAATATATGAATGAGACACATTTGTATTCATGAACACCTGTTCACGGACACGTGTTTTCACGTATACATTACATTACGTATACACTCGTTTCACAAGTTGACATTAATTCACAAACATGTTCACAATGTGGTCCATATGGGCACATATCCCGGCACAATATTTTTTTTTTTTTTTTTTTTTTCTCTTGTTTTTGTGTTTACATTTATTTTTTTATTTTTTTTCTCTTGTTTCTGTGTTTAATTTTTTTTTCCTGTTTTTGTGTTTATTATTTTTATTTTTTTGTGGTTTTTTTTATTATTTTTTGTGTTTATTATTATTTATTTATTTTTATTTATTTTTGTTGTTTTGTTTTTGTGTTTAATTTTTTTTCTTGTTTTTGTGTTTATTTTATTTTATGTTTTTTTTGTGTTTATTTCAGTTTTTTTTTTTTTTTTTTTATACATTTTTTTTTTTTTTTTGGTTTGCGGGCCATATGACTGCTTCGGCATCCTAAACACTATTTCGGCTATATATATATATAGATATATAGACACTTAAAACCAGTCTATTTTATTTTTCACTATTTTTTACATCCACTCTCACATTCACCTTTATATATATATATATATATATATATATATATATATATATATATATCTCTTCCCATTTTCATGCAATCCTCACATCCACACATACACAGGTTCTTTAAGGGTTACCTTTTTTATGTTAGTGTTGACTTTCAGCCTGCACACACTTGACACTCTGATTACACCCATTCAGGATGTCTATCACAACTAATTAACTTTAAGTTGCTATAGGCTGAAGGGAGTCACATGCTTTATATGGTATTTTGGGGTTTAGTATAAATGTTTTTGTGTTAGCACCATACCATAGCCATGACTAAGCACTGATCGAGTGCGAAACGCGTCGGCTTTCCTGTTTTCTGTGATTGCTGTGACTGTACATGTTTTTGGATTTACAATAAAGACAACTTTTTTCGTTTGAAAATCCTTGGAGTCGTCCTTCCCTCTTTTCTTCATCACTAACCCTATGAAGTGGTTAAGAGGGGAGGGGAAAATGGGGAACACTGGAACCTGTGCCAAGAGTGTGTGGGTTGGATGTTGAAGGAAATAGGTGGATCAAAATGGCAACTGTATGATAATCAAGCAAAGCACCAGTTATACCATGTATAATATAAATAACATGTAAGTATATTATGTGAATAACAGTGCCACGTTGGGCACGGCCCCACCAACAAGTGGTAGGGATGGTAAACATAGTACGAACTAGCTGGGTTGTAAGTTTGTAAGTAAGTTTGCAAGCTGTTTCTTGCATTGTAGTGCTTATGGAACATTTATGGGTTAGTATACAAACATACCTCCATTGTTTGGTCGTAATCTCCACCTGAAGCTCCTTCGCCCATCTCACTCTGAGCTCATCCTGGGCACCTTTGCATTATGTAGCTCCCAAAGTAATGTGCAGGGTGGCTTCATGGTCGTCTATGAACATGCTTGTGTCCCATCACTGAGTTAATCCAGCTGCTCTATCTTCAGTTAATTTTGGTTTTTGTCAGTTGACAGTGTTCTGTCCACCAAATGTCTGTGTTGATTATCTGTACCTGTGTTGTTAAAATTACATTTAAGGTTTGTAATTTACATAAGACAATCATATTTGGAGTGTAGGCTCCATCTAGTGTTCTTTTTTGGTATAGCTGCAGTGTTCTATTTATTTGATTAATGTACGTGTAGTTAAGGAAGTTGTTAGTAAGCAGGGAATTCTGGGTAGAATCTTCACAGGAAGTGAACCAGCCACCATTCTTTGAGAATATACTGTAAGAAGCAGGACATGTCTCTCTCAATCTATTGCCATCACCCCTTAGAGAACTTAAAAAGTATGTTTTTACTATCTCATCCTATATTGTAGATCGTTTTTTCTGTAATGTATGCTGTATTGTATGCAATATTGTACTTATTGAGGTCTATTTCTATTATTTTGTAAGTTCACCTGGCTTTTCTAATAAAACTGAGATCAAGGAAATATGGTATCTGAAGTTTATGGGACAAGAAGGTTCAGTTATCTGCCCTAGGGACAGCCGGGTGTGTACAGTGAGTTATTTCCCACACTTATGCTGCCATGGAGTTTGTCAGGAAAACTGAAAATTTCCTATGAAATACTTACCGTAATTTTCCTTTACTGATAGACTCCATGGCAGCAGGAGTTCCCTCCCTAATGTTTGGAGTAGGCTAGTTACAGAACACGTCCGCTGGCTTGGAGCAAACACGTCCGCTGGCTTGGAGCAAACATTTATGGGAGAGGGGTCCTACAAGTGAGGAGTGGAGGTGTAGTTAACCCACACATATGCTGCCATGGAGTCTGTCAGGAAAGGAAAATTACGGTAAGTATTTGATATTAAATTTTCCATTTTTGCTTGTAACATGACAATATGTGAAAAATGTTAAGGGGTATGAATACTTTTCCAGGGCACTATAAGTGCATGGTATAGCAGGCACATGGAATGTGAAATGTTGAAATGTTGGGTTTACATATTCCTAAAAACATCTATTTATTGAACTCTGCAGAATGGATTTTCAACAAAACTACAGTAGGACGCCCACCCAATACTGGTCCCTTTTTGATAACCAGAATCCTACAGTCTTAGTCCAGGTATTTGAGGATAAAAGATCCACTTTGCCACAAGTTGCCTGCAGCAGAGGATTCCAAATCATGCTGCCATGTGTTGATAAGTAAAAGTTCACTCAAATCACATGTTAAATAGTGTTGGGCGGAATACGCCATATTCGATTTCGCGATATTGCGCGAATATATAGAAGAATATTCGCGAATATTCGCTAATATCAAATATTCGTGATATTTTATCCAAAAAAAATTTTGCGAAAATGATTGCGAAATTCTCATAAACGGAGATCATTTCCTGTATTACTAAACTAATATGCACTAATCACTAACTGTACACTAACTCTACTTAAAAGAAAGGAGAATAAGGGGGAAAAGAAGGGCGGGGAAGATAATCGCGCAATATTCCTATTGCGCGATTATCTTCTCCGCCCTTCTTTTGCATCAGAGCCAATCAGGATAACTCGAATATTCGGCAAAAGGAATATCGCGCAATATTCCTTTTGCCGAATATTCGAGTTATTCTGATTGGCTCTGATGCAAAAGAAGGGCGGAGAAGATAATCGCGCAATATTCCGTTTGCCGAATATTCGAGTTATTTTGATTGGCTCTGATGCAAAAGAAGGGCGCATCAGAGCCAATCAGAATAACTTGAATATTCGGCAAAAGGAATATTGCACGATTATCGTCTCCGCCCTTCTTTTGCATCAGAGCCAATCAGAATAACTCGAATATTCGGCAAAAGGAATATCGCGCAATATTCCTTTTGCCGAATATTCGAGTTATTCTGATTGGCTCTGATGCAAAAGAAGGGCCGAGTAGCTGATGCGATTCTTTTATGTTGCCGAAAATACGCAATGCGATTTTTCGGCAACATAAAAGAATCGCATCAGCTACTCGGCCCAGGGTCTCTCTCTAATCATACCAGCAATGCTTTTAGACGTTGATGGAGATCACTAGGATGTGATCTGTTTTAAAAATAAATTTGAAAAAATACGAATATTCGCCGCAATATTCGTAGCGAATATTCGCAATGCGAATATTCGTGAGCAACACTAATGTTAAACCAGGGATCTTCAAACTACGGCCCTCCAGCTGTGGTGGAAGTTGGAACTACACTTCCCATGAGGCATTGTGAAAATCTGACATTCACAGACATGACTAGGCATGATGGGAATTGTAGTTCCTGTAAAACTGGAGGGCCATAGTTTGAAGACCCCTGCGTTAAACCTTAAGATGCACAGAATGAGCACAGGCCAATACTTTGGCTTGCTCATTTAGATGTTGCTGTAGTGCACCAGCTGAGCCCACTACCTTTTGTTAAAATAAGAACCCTGGTACAAACATTCTCCCAGCTATTTTCTAAATGTAACCCTGTATTGGAACTTTAAATACAAAGTACTTGAATACAAAGAAAGTAAGTCACGCAGTTACAGATGTAAGCTGCATGAATGCTGATTGCAGGAGATTCAAGATAATTCAGATTAGGGTAAACCGCGTAAGCCTTTTGACTTTAGAAAAACAGCAGTGTTTGCTGGACAGCATTGCTAGCTCACTGATTGCTTTCACTTGTTTCTAGAAATAGTTTTTTAATGTTGCTACAAAAAATGTCCATAACAGAGTTTTTGCCCTAACTTTCAAATGTCAATCAACACACTCCGAGCTTTGATTAAAAATTTGGAACAAAAAACACTGAATAGTGTTCCATAAAATTAATCAAAACTGTTTGAAAATATTGTAATACATAAGCTCTGCATATCCATGTGGATATTAGGCTTTTTATGTCTATGTCCTGCCGTGATTACACAATTCTTGGCTAACGCATTGTTTATACCTCAGTTAGGCAGTTTTGTGCCAAGGAATTGTCATCTTTGTGTGGTGCACTGCCCGCACTATGCATTAGAGAGACCTTTTCTAAACAGACGTCCAGTTTGAAGTTGACAAGTAGGCATTTAAAAGATGTGAAGACAATATGCACAATTAATAACAAAAATTCAGTATGAAAGGCTTGCTTCTGTCTGCTTTTTCTTTTTTGTGTATGCTTTAGAGGGAAAGATAATGCTGGGAGCTAAGATCAGAGAATGTCACTGAAAACAAAGGCATGCCTATCACATGATTCTGACTGTGTGCTATGGACACATTGTCTTATATAATAATTAGTTATTTCTCTTAGGTGCTAATTCTTAAAGCTGAACGCAGTCTTACTTTCAGTGTTTCGTAGTTCTTCTAGAGACTCCTCTCCTGTACTGAAAATGCTTACTGCACTGATTTCACTGCATTCTGTAAGATTTTCACAGTGTGCATTTTAAGCTGCCACAAGCCTAATTTCCTGTCTAAAGGTCATTCAGCATCATCTAACTCTATCCTCCTCACCCTGACTGTCCCTGGTCCACACCTTAGTTAATTTCTTTCAATTAAGCCAGCATAGTATCATATGTAGGCAATAGGCATTACCTAGGACAGTCTGTATGCAAATGTACCTGCATAGGATTTAGTGGTGGTCCGTCCATTAGAGGCACAGGTGCGTCGCCCCACCTAATCCATATGTCCGGCCCCTAATCTACATGCAGGGCACCAGACGCATGAATTTTTAAGCACTTGATTAGAGCCGGAGGCTCTAGATGGCTTTAAAAAAAGGGTGGGTTTGGGGCGTAGAGCACTGCACCCTGAGACCACCCAGTTGTGTGACAATAGCAAATACATTTTTACTATTGTCTTCCTGATTTTCCTCCTGGCCAATCAGGAAGCGGCTCTTAAGAACTGATTGGCCAAGAAGAAAAGTGATCATATTGGCCACCAACGGAAGGAGGAGGGAAGCCGCTGAGGAGGAAGACACAGGCTGAAGCTACTGAGCAGGAAGGAGTAAGTGTGGGGTTGGTGGGACTGATGAACAGATGAGCGAGCGACAGGGTAGGGGGATTGACAATGAGCATGTAACTGGGGGTGGCGCCGGGTGTCTTGTTTGGTGCCCCCCCCAAAAAATTGCAGCGCCAGCCTATTAGGAATGCCAATTATACTCTAATATAATCTTCAACATTCTGCAACATTATTTTTAGTGATGAGCTCAATGTTCAAGTTGAACTTGAGTATGACTCGAACATCGGGTGTTTGCCCGTTTGTCGAAACATCGGTCATTATGGGGCGTTCAAGGGAAATTAGAGCACCGCAGAATGCCTTATAATGCACTGTGAGATCGCAGTGCATTGCTTTATGATGATTGGCCAAACCATGCACCTGACCTGCATGCTTTGGCCAATAACAGTGCACTCTGCTGAGAGAGCCATAATTGCCCTAAAGTCAGGCTGCCTTTATCCAATTATGGCTCAAGGGGACTAAGTCCACACCCCACACTATATAAGGCAGCTTACATAGCGGACGTGTGATTTGTTGGTGGCTTGGATGGAGAGATAGCTTGAGTTAGATTAAGCAGGTAGGTTATTTAGTTAGTGACAGTATATTTGATATATATATATATGTATATATATATATATATATATATATATATACAAACAACCCATGCCATTCTACAGAAGGATTGCCCAGATCCAAAAGGCATACTCCTGTACCATCCCTGACAGTACATATAGTTTGGGGTGTAAGTTTGTGACCCAGTTACAACAGTGGGCACGTGACCGCCTGGCAGATCAAGCAACAAGCATACAAGATATTACACAAGACAAGGCTGAATCAGTTGAGAAATTCCATACTAGGATGTTACAGGTATTTACTGATTTGGCATTCAGCACACAAAACAAGGCACATACACAGATGCTGTCCTTCGCATTTGGAGCAGGCCTCAGGGAATAAATCCGGAAAGGCATGCTACTATCTCTGCCAGAATACAGAGTGTTACCTCTTGACACTCTACTACTGGTAGCAAAGGGCACAAAGTCCTTACAGGGTAATAAAAAAGCAGTCCCTCTCTTGTTGGCTTCTAACACACCATACCTACCACCACCAGCGTGAAACTCGCGAGTCTGCTGCTAGAATTGCGGGAAACCTGGACACTTCAAAAGGGAATGTCAAAGCCCTTGGTGATATGACCACAGACAGCCCAATTATGGGGACAGCCCAGGAAGAGGAGATGCTCAACGCCAAGGACAAAATGTCCAGGGGAACCCCAACTCAGCACCCAATGATTGGCCTCTTGCTCCTCCTGGCCATATGGATCACTAGGAATTCGGAAAGCCTGTGTCATACATTCTAACCATGAAGGAAGGAGAGGGGTTTATACATCCGGATAGTCTGAGGGTGGCCACATCCCTGGTAGCTCAAGAAAAAAAGAAGGAATACCCCCAAGAAGGCGGGACTTTGAAGGCCAGGCTCAGAACAAATAGGTTTTATTATAATATGGACCAATTTACATACAAATGGATATTTGTAAGGAAAGTGACCTGGATGGTCCACTATCTCTGCACAACACTCGCAGAGTAGATACGGAACATCAGGGATAAGAAAAGTGCACCCAGTGAAAAGAATAGAGGAGAGGTAAAATCAATTGTCAACACGGTATATAATACATCATGGTAAAAAAGCAAAAATGCACAATCTCCATGGGACAAAATGGAGAATGCCCGACGCGTTTCTGGTCTCTTGGTTTAACAGAGGACCATCATCAGGGGCCAGAGAGTTGTACCGCATAAATCACAGTCCCAATGTGGGGGGGGGGGTGGGTTAATTTCAAAAAACCCCTGGAGTCCAGTGTTAGGTATTAGATTGATCCACAGTTTTTAGGTGTCCGCGGTCCAATGGCGTTGTCCCTGGTGTACATAGGGTGCCTTGGTTTTTTAAATTAACCCAACCCCCCCACATTGGGACTGTGATTACTCACACGGTAAGGGCTGAAACCCCTCAATGACCCACCCCTAACCCATCTGCGACCTCATTCACCCCAATAAGGGACCTCTCTCCGCAAACTTAGCGAATGAGAATTTTATGTGGTACAACTCTCTGGCCCCTGATGATGGTCCTCTGTTAAACCAAGAGACCAGAAACGAGTGGGGAATTCTCCATTTTGTCCCATGGAGATTGTGCTTTTTTGCTTTTTTACCATGATGTATTATATACCGTGTTGACAATTGATTTTACCTCTCCTCTATTCTTTTCACTGGGTGCACTTTTCTTATCCCTGATGTTTCGTATCTACTCTGCGAGTGTTGTGCAGAGATAGTGGACCATCCAGGTCACTTTCCTTACAAATATCCATTTGTATGTAAATTGGTCCATATTATAATAAAACCTATTTGTTCTGAGCCTGGCCTTCAAAGTCCCGCCTTCTTGGGGTTACATTACAACCATGGTTGCAGCATGCAAAGATTCAGAAGGACCTCTAGCCAAGATAACTCTTAATATCGAAGGCCACCCTACCACTTTCCTATGTGACACAGGTGCTGCCAGAAGTGTAATTAGAGCAAAATAACTACCTGATACCTCCTTCCTATCAGACATCAACATTACATGTGTTGGAGTGTGTGGAACCCCCCCCGAAAAAGTCCTTTGATCCGCCCCCTACAAGTTGGCAACATCCCTGACCTACTAGCAAGATTTGTAGTCTCTGATACCTGTCCCTTGAATCTACTAGGGGCTGATGTCTTATCTAGACTTCAGGCCTCAATCTCCTTCCAACCTGACGGTGGTATTCGGGTGACCTCACCACTGACTAATGATGACGCCTCAGCATGCTCCATTCCACTCCTGCTGTCCCTAAATGTGTAAAACAAGACTGGAATTCTGGAAGAGGTTTTAACCCGAATACCTTCTTGCCTTTGGTCCATGAGCCCAGAAGACATTGGTCATCTGAAAGTCCCACCTGTCCTGGTCAGAATGAAGCCAGAAGCCCCTTTCCCTAGAAAACCCCAATATCCCCTCAAGCTCTCCCAGTCAGCCACAATCACTCGTCAGATAGAGGCCCTAATACAGAATGGAGCTCTTATATACTGCACAAGCCCCTGCAACACCCCTCTCTTCCCAGTCAAGAAGAAAACCCCAAAAATAGGGTCTGTGAAATATTGCATGGTGCAAGACCTCCGAGCAGTGAATAAGGCCACCATACTGGAAACGCCCATCGTACCCAACCCAACCCAAAACGCCTTCTTCAGTGTCCCCCTTTACCCCCGTGCGCACTCCACTTGTTATCAAATTTGGCCAGGAAGCAGATACAAAAAGCGGTTCGGTGCAAAACAATCCTTTGTTTTTTTTTTATTTGTCAGTCCCTTTTTTCCATGTACCTCCGACCGGTTACACAGCTTTATTTGTGTTTCCCTTGGATCTACTTTGGCTTAGTCCCAATATTCCATTATTGTGGGCACCAAATATTTAAAAATGGCCACTATAGATTGCACGCATGTCAGCGTCATCTATGCACCACCATCTGGCCTTGGCACATGCGATGCGATATCCGCGATGCGGCGATGACGCCGTTCCAGTGAGGGACATAAAATAGTGGCTTCCACCGCTATACTATTATGCATTATTACTAACTGCACTGATTGTTTTTTCACATATTTGGATATCAAGAACATTAATTTAAAAGTAGAAACATCTCTCTCTCAGTTGTAGCTCAAACATAGAAAATAATTATACAGCACAAAAATAAAAGTGTTTCCATTTTCAGATTTTCATTATAAACCTTTATTTAAAAACTAAAACCACAAACGTGTTGTTTTTACCGGCTCTGTGTAATGGTTTTGCACAGAGTAGCCCTGATCCTCCTTTACCTGTAGGTCCTCCACCTGCACCCACGCTCCTGGGTCATCCGCTTTGTCGCGCACCCCCAGGCAAACTGGATTGACACAGACCATGGGACTAGGCTCCTCCTCCCTTGTCACGGCATTTTACTGGCAACAGCGGGAGGTAATGGTTTCCTCTGCTATCAATCTACCCAGGGAGGAGGGAGACAATGGCGAGAGATGCTACTGTTGTACATGTCGCTGGATCAGATCGGGCTCAGGTAAGAATTAAGAGGGGGGGTGCTGGGGGGCTTCTGCAGCACATACATTTTTTTAGCTTAATGCATAGAATGCATTAAGCTAAAAAAAATGTAAGGCTTTATAAAACTTTAAGTTGTAACACACGAGGCAAAAACTGATAGTATAATGGAGAGGTAAGTAAATGATGTTCCTTATTACACAATAGGGGAGCTTTTTTTTAAATGCAAAAAACACTATGGCGGCGTACACACGACCGAGGTTCTCGCTGGAAACCAGCGAGAACCTCGCTGGAAGCTGCATTCCAGCGAGGACCTCGGCCGTGTGTACGCTCTCGGCGAGCTTCCCGTCGGGAAGCCCGTTGAGCAGAAATAGAGAGCACGCTCTCTATTTGCTCGACGGCCCGCCTGGAAGAATGGCTGTTTGCTATTCCCGACGGGCGGGTCGCCCATTTCGACGGCCGGCAGGGAACCTCGACGTGCGGAACGATGTGTTCTGCCCGTCGAGGTTCTCTGCCGTGTGTACACGGCCTATGCTAGATAGCATAGTAACCCTGAGCGGAACTATTTATCTAGGCAACTACAGCAATAAATTCAATACACCCTAAATTATATGGTACTTATCACATATTCTCAAACATATGAATTGTGATTATGTATCAGATATAAAATATCTATATTTATAATATGTTACAATATGAAATAATTAAAAATAATCTACATTTCCTCTTCAATTGCATGTAGTTGTTTTCTGATAATTCATTTATTGAAATATTGCTTTATTTAAAAAATACCATGGGAGATGACAATGGCAAAATAAAGGCAGATTTTAGCAAACGTTTTGCACTTCTTTTTTTTTTAAGACCCCGGAAGAAATGATAATAGTGATGCATACATTTCATAATGAAATGCTTCAAAATAAAAAGGGGAATAACAATGGCAAAAGCCACAGGAATCAGTAAAGTAAAAAAGGTTTTAGGAAGTGCTTATTTCTCATCTTGACAACTGCAATGTGGATTGTAGAGATTAGTAGAAAAGGAAAATGTCAGAGCCAAAGGCCAAACAACATGATTCAAAGCCCACAAGAACAAACGGCAACCAGGCTTAGCTGATGAACTTATACACTTTAAGTATTTGTCTTCACGCATGCGGCATATTTCATCTTGTGCAATTACTTATGTCTAGATATTTTATTTGTCACTTTTCCACAAGAACTTATTACATTTAAAAATGAATCTCACAGTTCAATATATGAAATGAAGTGATGTGTTCATGTATTTTATTTTATTCACATACAATATTGTATTCAGTGTTGTAAGAACATAATGGGTGTGCATTGAAGACCCAGTAATTTGTCATGAGACTCTGTGGCCAATCATTGATCCTTCTTCAAAACCAGTGAAAATGAAATATATATACCAATGTGTATATATATATCGAAAGTAGTGCAACAATAACACCTAATTCAGTGTTCAATACAAAAATGTAATGATCAAATATATACAGTGCCTTTAGAAAGTATTCATACCCCTTGACATTTTCCACATTTTGTCATGTTACAACCGAAAACGTAAATGTATTTTAATGGGATTTTATGTGCTAGACCAACACAAAGTTGCACATAGGGGGCGTGGCTTGGCGCGCAATGGAGACGGCAGCTTGATCCAAGAGCTCCGTCATTCTCACAGCCTTAGACCCGTCTCTCCACACTAAATCATCACAGGATGCACAGGAGATCATACGTACCTCGCACACAAGATCCCGTCGCTCTTCGGTTGCCTGTAAGGGGAGAGATATCGCGGATATTTTCAAAAGTCAATCGTCCTCCCGGAGCAGCATGTCGAGACCCAAGATGGCCCTGCCGCACATGGAGGAGATTCCCAATCCGGAGTCATAGACCCCTCACCTACAAGGACATGACAAGCATTGCTGCTGATATAAAATCTATGTTCTCAGCGGCAGATACAGACCTGAAATCCAACCTCATGGTCCTTAATGGGAAGATGGAGGCAGCTGAGATGGAGGAGAGACACAGGGACAGGGAGATAAGCAGAATGGAGAAGGTCTCTTACTCCCATGCTGAGCATTTTATTGAAATAAATAGGCACCTGGAGGACTTGGACAATAGAGGACGGAGGTGTAACATAAGGGTACAGGGGATCCCGGAGTCAGTAGAAGCTGACCAAGTCACGCTGGCACTACAGAGAGTCTTCAACAGCCTGTTGGAGAGGCCGGAGGACACGGCCATAGAGCTCTCAGAGCTAAAGGCCCTGATTCCCAGCCACCACGTGATATAATTTGCTGTTTCCAAAGTTTTGCCTTAAAGGAGGATATAATGAGGAAAGCTTGCAGGAACGAAAGAATAATATACAATGGAGAAACGATAATGCTTTTTTAAGATCTTTCTCAGATCACTCTGAAAAACCGCAGAGACAAACTTAGAGAAAAAGACCTGCGATACACCTGGAGATTCCCGTTTGCCCTCCTGGTGAACTACAACGGCAAACAACACGTTCTGCGCTCCCTGCAGACCTCCCAGATTTTTGTGCTGCTCTGCAACCAGACCTAATTGATCTCCCTGACTGGTACCAGAAGTTCTGTCTGCCACCCGTGGATAGAAACCCTCCAGACTTCTCGCTGACATCCCCCAACAACAGGTCCTCCAAGAGACTGAAAGCTTCTCGCAGAGGGGGGGTCCCTGGCTGGCTCCCAAGCGGGTACCCCCAACAACAAACCTCACTCATCCAGGGCCCTGCCCCTGGCTGATTTTTGAGCAAAGAGATACTTTCATATGTCTGCCCCTGGCAGCACCCCAGATTTGAAACTCAGGGTTCATGTTGTCAGCATCACTATCCGATTTGCTTGTCCCCCCCACCCCCCCATAGATTACAGGTAATCCTGCCCGCTGCACACCAACAAAGGTCTGCTATTGATACCGTACTTGCTGAGAAGTAGGGAGCAGACATGACTGTTGGTGAACTATACTGGTGACTTGAGCTCCCCAACCTCGGTTTAACTTCTCTATCATGGGACCTGGTTGCGCTCACACAGATGCAACCCACCGTACTTAGTTTGGGATGGCCCCCCTGGCGGACCATGTTGGGAGGGGGGTCCATGATCTCTACCCTCTTGGGAATTGTGCTGCCGCACCATATGCTATCGCACAATTTACGTTCGCTTGTTGGAGTGAGAGGGGGAGGGGATCCAGCGAGCTTTACCCTTATCTGCTTATGCTGATTTTTGTTTTCTGGTTTTGTTTACGAACCCCCTGGGTACCGCTGTCCATATTATATTTTGTTTAATGATCATTATGGGGTGTTTGGGGGAGGTTGGGGGGGAATGATCCAGAGATACCTGATTCGTTAACCCCTTGAATGTTTCTTCCCTCCTGTCAGGCATGTTCTGTTATTGTTTTCTGTTTCTGCTCTCATTTTACTGTTCTCCTTAAGAGATGAACCCTGTGATTAATCCTGCTAGTCAGGTTCTATTTACCTATACCTGAATAGTGCGGAGATGACCTCTATGTTGCACTTATTCCTTTTTTCACCTCAGATCACACGACTCTTACACTAGTTTATCCCTTTCCCTTTTGGCGACTTTAGCCTAATCCTTAGCCGCCTTATCACCCCCCACATAGTATGTCGTGGGGGCCCTTGATTGGTTCACTGCGACACACTACTTAAATATCCTTTAAACCGTATTAGGTTCAAAGGAAGATTACCTTACATTTTTTAACCTCTTAACTCTGCTAGTACTTTTTCCCTTTCTCTTTGCCCCTCACCTCCTCCCCTTCTTCCCTCCCTCCCCTGTCCTTCCCTTACCCTTAGCCCCAGCCCTACTACTCTCTTTGCCTAACTGGTGCCTTATTGTTGTTCTAACAGAACCCTGGGGTGCATGAATACCTTATTTGTTTCGATTCTAAAAAAAAAAATTATTTTTTGTTTTTTTAATTAGTCACTTCCACCAGCAGCAGTCCTCCATCTCTCTCTGCATCACCACGATGGTGTATTCGTCTCGCGGCCGGAACCCTACAGTGATCTCTCATAATGCTAGAGGGTTGAACATCCCCGATCACATGATAAAATGTGGAAACTTTCAAGGGGTATGAATACTTTTTTCAAGGCACTATAGTAGGACATACACTGTGTCACATTCCAGGTATTGCGGCTCTGGCGCTGTGATTGGCTGGACTTCCCTCCTGCGTGCGAGAGCCATCAGTGACGGCACGATCGCCTTCACTAACACCACGCTCAGGGTGCCGTGTAATCGGTGCAGTCTTTTCTGCAAATATATCCTAAACCGTGTAGGTTTAGGAGATATTTGTTGCACCTACAGGTAAGCCTTAATCTAGGCTCACCTGTAGGTTAAAGTGGTCTGTAAGGCCCCGTGCACACGAGCAAATAGATCTGTTCAAATCAGTCGGACAGACCGATTTGAACAGATCTGTCTGCTGGGATGTATTGGTTTGATCGTGTACACACGATCAAACCAAAATCCCCGCCGGCAGACAGCGCGCTGACGTGTCGGTGACGTGGTGGTGACGTTGACGCCGCCACGTCACCGCACCAGGAAGTAAAACACTTCTACGCATGCGTCGAATCCATTTGACGCATGTGCGAGCAGATATGTCTGCTGGTTAGCGTACTAACCAGCAGACATATCGGGCCGACGGGTTCCCAGCCGACAGATTTCAAAGCATGCTTTGAAATCTGTCGGCTGGCCAAATCCGTCTGTTTGCCCGTACACACGATCGAATCTGTCTGCTGAAACGGTCTGGCAGACCGTTTCCAGCAGACAGATTTGATCGTGTGTACGCGGCTTAAGGGTTTACAACCACTTTAAGTGCAAAGGTGGGATTTGTGGTCTTATAGATGCTAGATCCCCCCCATAAAGAGTACATGTCATTGCATATTACTGTCACAAGGGATGTTTACATTCCTTCTGACAGCAATAAAAGTGATCTAATTTTTTTTTTTTAAAAGGCACAGTGAAAAAAAGAAAAAAAGAAAGGAAAAAAAAGAAAAGAAGCAATGTAAAGTGCTCCATCCCTTCACGCTCGCACACAGAAGCGAAAACATACGCAAGTCACGATGGCAAATGTAAACAGTGTTCAAACCAAACATGTAAGGTATCACTGTAATCGTTAGAAACGTGTAAACTTTAGAAATAAGCATTGCCTATGAAGATTTTAAAGTACCGTCGTTTGTCGCTATTCCACGAGTGTGCACGATTTTAAAAGCATAACATGGGGGGGCTGTGTAATATGTAGGGTTGAGCTATGTGATGTGCAGAGGAGGATTTGTAATATGCAGGGGGGGGGGCTGTGTAATGTAAAGGGTTCCAGATGTACGGGGCCATGTAATGTAAAGGGGTCCAGAAGAGTGGGGGCTGTGTAATGTAGAGGGGTCAGAATTTAATTTATTAGCAGGGGAATACAGCCTTCCATGTATTCACATACATTGAATCCTGCCCTTAAATGGAAATATGTTGCTGACCCCTGTCTTAAGACTTCACAGCTTTCAGCCACAGCACCACTTGCTGGTCAAATTTGGCATTGAAATACAGACATAAAAGGATTGATTTACTAAAGGCAAGTAGACTATTAACTTTGCAAGGGATTTTTCCTAGAGCTCAGTGAATTAGATGAAGATCTGCTGATTCCATTGTCCAATCACATTCACGCAAAAGTGTTTTTTTTTTCTTTTCCTTGCATGTGATTGGGTATTCTTTGCAAAGTGAAATTTCACCACATTCACTAAGGAAACTTCCCTTTAAAAGGGAACAGTGTATTTGCCTTTAGTAAATCAACCTCAATATCTAGTGGTACACCAGAAAACCTGCTACATTACAAAGATCAGACCTCCATATACGATGCACAGAAAACAGCAGAGAGATCATTTTCATGATGTTGTTCAAAAGATTTTACTACAAGGAGGGGTACCAATTAGATAGGGGATTTTAATTATTCTAAAATAATATTATTATGTATAGACACTGGTCATTGTTAGAGGCCACTCCCAATATAAAAAATGACTTGTTGATAGTGCTTTCTCTGTATAATGATTTATATTCAGAGAAGATACAGACAGACTTAATCTTAAGCTAGAAATAATTGCACTAGGTGCTGCTTCTCTATGCTTCTCACGTGCATTTTCTCATTTGTCATTTTCAGATAAAAGACACCTTTTTTTTTTCTTTTCTTTACCAACTGCTTCTATTTTAAATCTTTAGAAGCGATCATTCTGCTTTTATCTACAAATTATACATAGTCCAGAGAGAATGAAAATTCCATAACTGTCAGCATTCTTATTGATAGTGAATGTATACATATCAGACCACTAGAGAGAAATACTCTGGAAAGCAGTCTCACTAATTTCCGACCTGGTGACCAAATACAATAAAATGCATCTCACTCTCTGATGTTCAAATTATTCTATCAAATTGTCATTTCATGATCCACAGACCCAAGTGATTACACTGCAGCAGATTTTCCTGCAAATTAAAAAAGGCCCCTTAAGGAATCAAAAAATATTTACTGCAGTGAACAGGATTTGTACAGATTATTCTTAAGTACTTTAATATTTTTTCAGCAAAGAAAATCTCATATAGAGGTTTCATAATAACACTACTTTCAAGCCATTATATTGTTCAAGCCATTATATTGTTTGTAAAACCTGCCATAAAAGGGAGCACAAATTGTATGTCATTGATTTCTTCAAAGCCAAGCTCATGGCAATGAAATGTAAAGGTAACCAGTTTCCTTGCTGAACTGAAAAGGTTGTTGTTACAATTGTGATTATTATTATTTTTTTTATTAGGAAACAGTTTTTTACTGATTTCTTTCCTCTGTCATATCCCCAGCAGCCCTGTTGGTTTGCTCTCTATCATGCTAGTCTGTAGGGGAGATCAGATGGATGACCTACATATCCTCCTGGCTATATAGGTGAAAAGTATCAATCTCAAAAGCACTCTACCTGCATCTAATATGTGGGTGGGCTCAAGGGAGTTGATTGGAAGGTGCTCTGGGCCATGAGAGAGTGTTACAGCAAATCATACCAATTACTAGACTGGGCGGTGAAAGACACATACAACATTGTTTCAGGGAACTCCCAGAAAGAAGTGCCTGTAGAAAAATAAATAGGTTTAGGTGGGTTAAAGGTCACCCTGTACAAAGATGTGACTGGTCTCCGTAAAAGTAAAATGCAAATAAGGAGCAGTGTTGGAATAAAACAGCATTTAAAGTGGGTATATAAGACTTAAAGGGTCACTAAAGGAATTTATTTTTAGCTAAATAGCTTCCTTTACCCTAATACAGTCCTGGTTTCATGTCCTCATTGTTCGTTTTTGCTATGATGTTGCTGTAATCCTTCTCTGTTCTGCACACCTCCTGGTTGTCTGTTTCCTTATGAAAAAAGTAATGGGAGCTTCTCTCTGTGGTCTCTAATCAAGGAGGTGTGAATACCGTGTGTCTAAAACCCCTCAGAACCAATCAGTTTCATTTTAAAAACAAACACTGCTCTGTTTTGGCTCTGTGTCTCTGTACTTCACAGAAGCATTACACTAGATGAAAATGAAACTGAAACTGCAGGCACATTATATGATTGATTTTTATCTATTTTTAATCATTTTAAAGGAATCAGTTAACTATTATGTCTCTATACCCTGTAAACAGTAAATTCAGCAAAAAAAATGTTTTCCTTTACAACTCCTTTAAGATTTTTTGCTTGCATGCATTCTATGCATGAAGGTAAAAAAAACTTTCTGTGTGCAGCCTCCCCCCTAATCCTTACCTGAGACCCATCTCGATCCAGCGATGTGCACGAGAGCAACAGCTCTCCTGGGTCGCTTTCTCCTCTGAGAGCTGAGAGCCATTGGCTCCTGCTACTGCCAATTTACAGCCAGTGAGCCAATAAGGAGAGAGTGGAGGTAAAAGTGAGGAGATAGTGGGGATGAGACTGATCCACGCTCCGTGTGTAAATGGACACACAGAGCCGCAGCTTGGGTGTGAGCCTGCTCAGGTGCCCCCATAGCAAGCTGATTGTTATGGGGGCAGGAGGGAGGGGCCAGGAGCACCAGCAGGGGACCTAAGAAGAGGAGGATTGGGGCTGCTCTGTGCAAAAACACTAAAATCAATAATTGTACTCACAAAATGAGTTAAAAACAAGCCTTGAAAGACAGTCCAACAGCGCCAGCAGAACAGGACGGTTGCTTCAGTCCACAAAAGTATCTGACCGATAATCAGGCTAGGCTTACGCGTTTCGGGGGCTTACCCCTTTCCTCAGAGCCCCGGTGGTCTGCACTGCTCCCTCACTATGCAGCTTGTCAGAATATATACACATACACAGAGAGGTAGAAAGAGCATGTGCTAGAGGGTCACAGGTCACCCCGCCCACAGGGAGGTCTATTGGCAAAACTCCCCCCATTTAAGAATTAACCCTTGAATGTACAATCCCTATATCTCACAGACTTGGCATAGTCTTACCGATGGATATCCCACAGTCCAAAGACTCGCCAATCTGGAAGGGAAGGGGAATGAGGGTGTATGGAGAAATGCATCCATTTTCAGGTGTCAGAGATGTTGCCGTTGAAAGTGCACATACCTTACATATCCAGGGGTAGTTCCCTGCTTCACCTCACGTTCAGGCCAGAGGGGAGGAAAGAAATCCAAGAAGAGAACAGAAGAGGTAGAGAATCACTCCACCATTAGAATATTTAATTTATCAAAATGTATCCTTAAAGAGGAGGAACTCAAATTGCTGAGAAGAGGCTTAAACTTTGCTCCAGAAAGTCCTCCTAACCTCTTTGAATTATTCATTGACTTAAATAAGTTCATACGCAATCTTACAGTGAAACGGTTCTTTAGGCTAAAGGAAATAAATGGAGCGCAAAGTGAGGACCAAGACGAAAATACTACACTATGCGAAGAAGAGTCATTAGATAAGGATATGTTAGACATATTGGAGGAACTATATGGTGAAGGAGAGATAGAAACAGCAAACGAACCTCCAGTTCCAGCAGGTGAGGAGCCAATAATTGGCACCAATTTTAGGGCCAAATCAAGTTTCTACCCTCATTGGAACAAGGGCAACTTCATATCCACATTTTATGAGGTCGTCTTGAGAGAATTTAGAAAGATCTGTGGGAAAAAGAGTTTAAAAAGCAAAAACAGCTCGAACATAGACCTCGAGGCACCCTTGAACAGCTTGAAGAATAACTCAGAAATTATAATAAGAAAAGCTGACAAGGGTGGAGGCCTAGTAGTACAGGACAAAGAGCAGTACCTTGAAGAAGCCTATAGGTTGATTGGAGATACCACCACGTACGAAAGACTCTTCTGGGATCCAACGATGGCCTACAATAAGGAACTTAAGAACCTATTGGAAAAAGCGGTGGCTGATAAGATCCTGACAAAAAGTGAATTCCAATTCCTGTATTCCAAACATCCGGTAGTCCCACATTTCTATCATATTCCCAAAATACACAAAAATCTAGAGAGACCACCAGGTCGCCCAATTATTGCAGGGATCGACAGTCTGTCCAGTAATTTGGGCAGCTATATAGACCACTTCCTGCAATCCTTAGTGACGAGTCTTCCATCTTACATCAAGGACTCGAGTCATGCCCTGGAAATACTGAACCCCTATAAGTGGGAAAAAGGATACAGATGGCTATCACTTGATGTGGCATCGTTGTATACATGTATACAACATGAATTTGGACTCAGAGCCATTGAATATTATTTGGCGGAGGCTCATCAATCTAGCCCGCGGCAAGTACAATTTATCCAAAATTGTATAGAGTATACTTTGACCCACAACTATTTCTCTTTCTTGGATTGCTTCTACCGACAGATAAGAGGCACCGCTATGGGGGCCAGGTTTGCTCCCAGCTATGCAAACCGTTTTATGGGCTACTGGGAGTCTAAATTTATTTGGCACAACAACCCTTTTTTGCTCCCAGCTATGCAAACCGTTTTATGGGCTACTGGGAGTCTAAATTTATTTGGCACAACAACCCTTTTGGAAAACACCTGGTCCTGTATGCACGATACATCGATGATATTCTTATCATATGGAATGGCAGTGATGAAGATCTAGAGGGTTTTCTGACACACTGTGAGAATAATCCGTTTGGCATTTCTTTTACACATGTAGTAGATAAAGAATCATTAGTGTTTCTAGATTTGGAATTGAGGGCCGATGACAGTGGTAAGATCACCTCAAGAACCCATTTCAAACCCAGTGCAGGAAACTCATACCTGCATGCATCGAGCCAGCACCATCCAAGATGGATTAAAAATGTTCCATTTGGCCAGTTCTGTCGTTTGAAGCGAACCTGCACCCAGAAAAAAGATTATGAAGAACAAAGTCAGATCCTGAGAGAGAAATTTAAAGAAAAGGGATATGGG
Source organism: Rana kukunoris (assembly GCA_029574335.1). Lineage (NCBI taxonomy): Eukaryota > Metazoa > Chordata > Amphibia > Anura > Ranidae > Rana > Rana kukunoris. The sequence continues at coordinate 86,362,790 of CM056057.1, read as the reverse complement.
GAAGCACATATAGAGGAAGCCTTCCAAAAATATCTCCAGCTCTATAAAGAGGATGCACCAAAAAGCGACAAAATCAAGAGACATGCAGAAAATGAAATCTCTACAGTACGGTTCTGCACTAGGTATAACAATAGGGCCCCGACCATACAAAAAATCTTCCAGAAGAACTGGAAGATTCTGGCTGCCGATCCCTTTCTAGAGACATGTATCTCGTCTCGTCCCAATCTGGTCTTTAGAAGGCCTAAAGACTTGAGAAGTATGATTGCTCCTAGTAGAGTTAAGAAAATTAACAAAGAAGAAGGATTGAAAGGGCCCTGGACCACAATTTTTGATCAGAAAGGAAGTTATAGATGTGGCGTAAACAGTTGTGGCAACTGTACACATATGCACCATAGGAAAAGAGATATTACTGGTGCAGATGGAAGATGTCTCACGATCAAACAATTCATTAATTGCGGAACTTCATACGTTATATATGGCATCCTATGTCCATGTGGTCTACTGTATGTAGGACGAACATCACGTCAATTAAGAACTAGGATGAACGAGCATAGGAGCAGCATTGCAACAAAAAAGGATAAGGGGTCAATACCAAGACACTTTAAGGAGGTCCATGATGGTGGAGTGGAAGGCCTTAGAGTGTTTGGTATAGAGGCCATTCAAAACAATCTAGATAGCGGCAAAAATACCAAATTCTTTGCAAAAGAGAGGCCTTTTGGATTTTCACCCTTGGAACTATGGTTCCGAAAGGGTTAAATGAAGAGATAGAACTACACACCATTACATAAGTAAAAAGCAAAAAACAAAATAGAAATAAATAAATTTGAATATCTCGTAGATGACCGTACTATATGGTTGGGGAGGTTCTTAAGAAGCTATAGAGGGAGGAAGTAACAATCTAACTACCCATTGTATTGTACTATATGTAGATATTAGGTGGTAGCTCCCTCACAGAACAAGTTTTAGCCTTTCTGCCGCCACTTAGGGTAAAATGTATTAGCGGGCTGTAAGCTAGCATACACCAGCCACGGTGCCAAGGTTGGGATAGCTAGGTGGGCAGGGTTGGCAATCAACCTATACATCTGTCTCTATACACATGTAGTTTACTTGGAGGCCAGCATATGCATGGGCATTATACACTGTCTATGGTTGGATAGATATGAGAGCGAGCGAATGAGTATATAGTCTGCCGGCTGAGCCGCTAACATGTCTCTCATACATTATATATGTATGTATGTGTGGGTGTTTGTATTTTAAATATTTTATTTTTAAAAAGTGTTTCTGATCCAATTTTACTCATTTTTGCGGTCTATGTACGTGTGTGTCTATGTATATGCATGTGCATGTTGCCTCTGTATGCACGTGTGTATATATGGGTATATGCGTATGTTGTATTGTAACATACATTGGACCTATGGACTATCGCTTCTAGCAGTTTTTTTTTTTTTCAAAACAGTTTATTGGGTTTATAAGTAAAGTACAATACAATCAGATAATCAATAACCAGTACAAGTGAAAAGGGAAGAAGATAATCAATCAATAACTCTCCGGGTGGATATATCATTCAATGGCATAAACTAGCAATAATGGGGAGTATCATACCATTCCCAGGCAGTTGGAACCCATCGAGTAATGTAGGAGGTGTTGAAGATAGGGACGGCAGTGAGAGCAATGGAATTATTGTGGCCCTGGCAGGTCACGCTATCAAGCAGCGAGAGGGCCGTCAAGACTTAGAGCAGAGTTTCACAATCGTTAAGCTACAGAAATTGAACTACTGGGAGGGAAGACAAGAGGGGGGAGAGAAGAAGTGGGGGGGGGGAATAGGAGGGGGAGAGTGTAGAGAAGGGGAAGAGGTGTGGGGGGGGTAAGGGGAAGAAACAAGAGAATGAGACATCATATTAAATATTAAATATACGACCAAGGCTGTTAAAGCGGATAGGAGTGCACATTAAGAAAGTCACGCCCAAATAAACATACAGTTCAGCACAAGCAGTAATAGGGCCACCTGTACCTTACAAAGAACACATCATAGAGCATCTGGACTTGTCACCCGGTTATGGGAGAGTAGACAGAGAAGAGGGTGCGGTTGAGGGGGGGGAATGTTATCTAAGAGGGATAACCCTCAGGAGCTAAAGTGAGGTTAGGAAGGCAAAAGGTGAGGTTAGCAGATTCTGTTGCTCAGTGACTGACAAAGAATGTTCAATAAAAGCCGTCCATTTCTGGTCAAACTTATCTCTTGGATGCGAGGGAGAGGAATATTGATCCAAATGTTCCTTATAAAGCAAGGACTTCATATGGCTTATTGCTTCTGTCAGAGAGGGAGGGGTGGCTGTGATCCAGTGGTTGAGAATGGTTCTGCGGGCCATTAGCAGCGTGAGGAGGATCCAATGCTTGGTGCCTTGGGGGAGTAAGATGTAGTCTTCATCGGTTGCTAGGCATTGGGGGGGCATCCAAACAGGAGGAGGCAGGGGTCTCTCCTCAAGGGATGGCTAGTCACTTCCTGGACGTGTTGGAGAATCGAAGACCAGAAAGCGTCAATAGGGGGACAAGTCCAGAAGCGGTGTAGTAGAGTGGGCCTTAGGGTTAAACACCAGGAACAGGCGGGACCAATGTCAGGGGATTTTGTGGTGGAGAACGGAAAATATGCTCTATGCATCAATTTAAATTGTGTTTCCCTCCACGTTTCGCAGGGGGTGATGCACCTGGTGGTCCTATATCCTCTTACAATATCGTCTATGGTGACCTGATCCGGTAGATCCCTGATCCAAGAAGTCATGGAGGTGCAGTGCAGGGGTTTAATAAATTCCATAGCTAGTGGACGGTAAATGTCTGATATAGAATGTTTCTTCTCCGAGACAAGTCTGTCTATAAAGGAGGGCTGAAATCTGATTATTTTCTTGGGGCATGTTTTGGCTATAAAGTCCACATATTGTAGGAGCTGGAAATAGTGACCGGGGGGTAGAGCATATTCTTTGATGATTTGGGAAAAGGGCTTGGGATTGCCATTCGAGACTTGAAATAAGGAGCAAACTTCGACTAAGCCTTGGTCCTTCCACTTCGAGAAAGGTTCGTATTGGAGACTAGGCGTGAACATGGGGTTACCACATATTGGGAGGAATCTGGAGACGTGGGGGGAGAGGCCCAGTTTCTTTCGTATCTCTCTCCATGCCACAATAGTGTCGCGAAAGAGCAGATTTTGCTTAATGGAGGTGGGCATTTTTTGGAGTGAGCTATGTAGGAGAGCTGGGAGGGTCAGGGGATCGACCATGGCCGATTCCAGAGCATAGTTAGAATAGCGGGAGGATCTGAGTATCCAGTCTAAACCAATCCTCAGAAGGCATGCTAGATTATATACTCTAATGTTCGGGAGGCCCACCCCCCCTTCGCTCCCCAGGAGATATAGCTTTGAAAGAGCAATTCGAGGTCTACTCTTCTTCCATATGAACTTGACTATGGCTTTGTTCAGGGTTTGAACATCTTTATGTTTCAGGAGGAGGGGAAGGGTCTGTAACGGATAGAGTAGACGGGCAAAGCTAATCATTTTGAAAAGCGCACATCTCCCAAAGAACGAGAGGGGCAGCCCTGCCCAAACTTCCATTTCACTCATCATCTTAGCAAATAGAGGTGGATAGTTTAAGTAGTAGAGAGAGGATGGTTCCTTACCAATCTTCAGACCAAGGTAGGTAATATGACGATTGGCAACACGAAGACAGGAGGGGGGTAGATGAGGTCGGGCAATGGGAGTTCCTAGGGTGAGGATCTCGCTCTTGGAGAAATTTATTTTCAGACCGGAGCACAGCCTAAATTGATCAAAAATGGTTTGTATGGCATGGACGTCTGTGTGGGGTGAGGTGGAGAAGATCAGTATGTCGTCGGCGAATAAAGCCACTCTCATGTCCTCCCCCCCAAACGGTATCCCATGAAGCAAGGGAGAAGAGGCGAGGAGGCGGGAGAGCGGTTCAATAGCAAGATTGAAGAGCAGGGGGGATAGGGGGCAACCCTGCCTCGTACCCTTATGTAGCCGAAAAGGAGGGGATTGGATTCCTGCTGCCGTGACTGTGGCGGACAGTGCAGAGTACATATTGTGAATAAAGTCACTAAAGGGGCCGACCAGACCGAACTTATGCATGACTAGAGAAAGCCATCGAAAACTGACATTGTCGAAAGCTTTTTCGGCATCCAAGGTGACAATTGCCACCTCTTGCGATGGGTTGGATTTTGCATATTCTAGGGCCGCTAAAACTTTACGAATGTTAGCTGCTGCTGACCTTCCCTTAGTGAAGCCCGATTGGGCGCAGTGAATGAGTGACGGCATTATGTCTCCCAATCTTGAGGCTATTATTTTGGAGAGTATCTTAGAGTCTACATTTAGCAGGGAGATGGGGCGGTAAGAGCCCGGATCTAGTGGGTCTTTGTCTTTCTTGGCAAGTAGTTTAATGTTTGCGAGGTGTCCCGTTGGTAGGTATGGCCCTCCTCCCCAAATGTGGTTATAAACCGATAGCAATGTAGGGGTGATTTCCGGTCTCAGCATTTTAAAGAACTCAGCTGTGTAACCATCTGGGCCTGGCGCTTTGCCATTAGAGAGACCCCCAATGGTATCATTGAGTTCTTTAAGGGTGATGGGGGCATTCAGTCGACACAGTAGGTCGTGGTCGACTAGTGGCAGGATGACATCATCCAACCATTTACGCGCGAATTCAGAGTCAGTCGAGTCTTGGCCGTAAAGGTTCGCATAGAAAAGCCTGAGTATCTCATTCACATCCTTAGGGGATGTAGACAGAGTACCGTCCGGGTTGCGTAGTGCGCCAATATGAGTAGGAGTGAATGGACCTCTAGTGAGCCTCGCCAGGAGCTTTCCTGCTTTATTGCCATACTTGTAATAGTGTAGTTGTATAGCCGATAGTTTTGTTTGTTCCACCCTCTCGGCCCAGTTGTCAAATTGCTCCTTGGCTTCCCGCCAATCAGAGAGACGTCTGTCAGTACGTTTATCGTTGAGGAGTGATTTAGCTAGCCTCACACGTTTACTGGCATCTAGGAACTGTTTTTGGGCGTTACGTTTATATGCTGAAGTGAAGGATATAATCCTTCCCCTCAGATAAGATTTCCCCGCCTCCCAGAACAGGTTTGGGTTGTCTAGGTGTTGGTCGTTGTTGTGGACATATTCCTCCCAGGCCTGAGATAGCATCGTTTTAAAATTGACGTTGTGGTTAAGGTACGCCGGGAATTTCCACTGTCTGATTCCCGAGCTATTCTGCAGATTGCTCAAGGAGATCGAGATGGGGGCATGATCCGAGATCACCAAATCATGTATGAGCGTGGAGTGTAGCCTAGGTAATATAGAATGTGTGCCTAAAAAGTAGTCTAGTCTGGCGAATGAGTTATGGACTGGAGAGAAGAAAGTGTATTCCTTCTCCATGGGGTGTTGCAGGCGCCAAGTGTCCAATAGGTTGAGGGCCTGGACCATCTTTGAAAAAGAAGTTGGTCTCTCTGAGCGAGCAGTAGAGGTCCGCCCATGTGATCCGGACCTATCCTCTCGGTCGCAAAGAGTGGAGTTGAAGTCGCCTCCCACAAGGTGGGGGGCAAGTTCATCAGTTGCCAAGAAGGGTGCTAGCTCATTAAAGTATGTTTGGTCAGGAGAGTTTGGGGCATAAATGTTAGTGATCCGCAGTTCCCCCGAAGGAAGTTTGAGGTGTAGGGAAACACGCCTGCCCTGGGTATCTCTGTCAATAGATAGAATGTCATATACTAGGTTTTTGTGCAAAAGGTTAACCGTGCCTGCCTTGCGCCCTACCGAGGCTGACCCCAAAACCCTGCCCACCCAGATTTTTTGCAATCGGAAGAAGTCTTTTTCTTCTAAATGCGTCTCTTGGAGCATGGCTACGTCGGCTTTAAGCCTTTTTAGGTGCCTGAGGACTTTCATTTGTTTAGTGGGTGTGCGCAAACCCTTAACATTCCAGGATACTACGCAAGTGTGTGTCATGGGTGTTGCGGGGGGGGTCACTCGAGTGAATGTAGAAGTAAATTAAGAGTGAATTACCTGACGTAAGGTGAACGCGTGCATTTCGCAAGAGGATCGTGGGTCCTTGAGATCGAAGGGGGTGTTGAAAGAACCATCCTCTCGTTCGGAAAAAGGTCACAGGATAGGGGGAAAAGGGGAACAAAGAGGGAAAGTGAATAACAGAAAAATAACAGCAAACAAGAAAAACAATAAACCAAGACTTCGCTTTTTTCCGCATGTTTTCCCCTGTCCGGATGAGCCGCCTGACCGTCCATATAAAATATAGTCGATCCAGCATCATCGCCCCCGAGGTGAGGTGATTACTACCGCGGTCAATGAGCGGGTACGAGGAAGTACAGTCTTCCACCATATTACGGGCGGTAGTAATTACAAAAGGGCCCACCGGTGAGAAAACATGGGAGCTCTCTATAGAGAGAATAAGACTAGTACCTAGAACGGATTGGCAACAAATACAAGTGTAACAAAACTTGAGGTAACATCATTACAGCCATTAACAAGTGAATGAGTCACCCGATACTCGTGCAGCCACACCGTGACCGGCAGATCAGAGATGGATGTGTGGGCAGCTAACGGTGGCGGTATAGGAGGGGAATAACAAAGACAACCCCTGCCACAGTGTGTGGCAGGGGGGCATCTGTACCGCTCTCAGTAGACGTAGATTTTAGAGTTAGGCAGGGGTAAAGGCTGCGTGAGCCCGGGAAACACTACTCCGGCAATTAGATTGTGAGAGTTCTTTGCATCATCCGGTGCCCTGCAGACCGGTTTCGGTGGTAGATTTTAGTCGTTTGGGTGGCTCCTTCCTCGGGCTTCTTTGGTCCCTTGGATTCTGTTTCGCCTTGTCGGCATAGGAGGGCGTCATCGTCTGGCCCCCTGCTAATGACTGTAGAAAGGCGCGGGCCTTATCCGGGGACTGGATGGTGAGTTGTTCTCCATCTGGGGCTTGCACACGCAGGATGGCTGGATACGCGAGCGAGAAGCGAATGCCTCTCTTGTATAGCTCCGCGCAGACAGGTTGGAAGTCTTTCCGTTTGCGAGAGACCTCCGCTGAGTAGTCTGCAAACAATAGAATTTTATGGCCTGCGATCTCAATCGGGCGCGATTTGCGGAAGCTTTGGAGAATGTCTGTGTGGTCCGCATAATTCAAAAATCGTGCTATTACCGGTCTTGGGCGGGCGCGGTCCTCAGATTGAGCCCCCATACGGTGCGCTCGTTCCACTATGCAGCTGCGGCCCAGTCCCAGTGTTTCGGGGAGCGTGTTGGAGCAGAAGTCAACCAGGGAGTTGGGTTTAACAGTTTCCGGTAGGCCTATAACCCTCAAATTATTCCTCCTGGAACGGTTCTCGAGGTCTTCCATGCGTTCATGGAGGTGTTGCTGGTCTTGGATGAACCGTTCCAGGGTGCCACTCATGTGATAGTGATCATCTTCTACTGAGGCGATCCTCTGCTCGGCCGTGGAGAGCCTCAGGGAGTGTTCACCTAGCTCCTTTCGTATCTGCTGCATCCCCTCCGCCACCGCCCGTTCAACAGCTGAGGTAATGGAGGGGGAGAGGAGCGCTGCAACGGCTTTGGCAATCCTCTCATAGGAGCTATCCGGATCAGCGTCCGAGCCCTTGATGGCCACGGTGTCCATGTCCTCTGACGGCGGGTCAGCGTCCGCCAAAGAGCCCGGCGGTGCCTGTGGCTGCAATGCCTGCACTGAAGAGGGGCCGCGTGTCGTGGCGGCCATGTTGGCTGCGAGTTCTGACAGGGCGTCTGCAACGACGGAATTCCGAGGCGTACGCGGCTGGGTAAGGTACCGCTCCATGCACCGGGATGGTGGCTGTGTGGGGGTGCCGAGAGAGGCTCAAACCGGGGCGATTCTGGGGTTTTGTATGCCGTATATCAGACGGTGAGAGCGGAGCCTCCGGAGCTAGCTTCCCTCACATGCGGCGCCGGAACCGGAAGTCCTAGCAGTTTTTAATTTTAAATCAATTTTAATTAATCAATTAGTTTTATCCTACTATGCATTTGAGCGAGTTAATTTTTGGTATTCACTTATGATTATAGATGCCACTAACAAAACGACATCTAGTCTAGTCCATCCATTTCATTTAGGGGCAGGTGTATGTTCATCCATGCAGGTGCTGACATCAATTCCACAGATGATGAAGATGATGTTTATATTTATATTTACATTTATACTTATTTTACATAATTATCTGGGAGCAAGGGCATGTGCTGAGAAGCCTCTGGTCTCTTTTTTAGAAGCCCCAGTCAAATTCTGGCCTCCCGCCACTAGAGGGAGTACCGCTTTGCGACTCTATCCCCCGCAAAAAAAGGGGAAATGTCACAGGGGCGGATGTGACGCTTCCACCCTATGGTGATGCTGGAACGCATTCACCTGCATCCTATTGTGATGCTGGAGCGCGCTCACTTCCTGCGAGTCGGCGCCGTGGGCGGCGTGACGCACGTCGCGTTGCGTCGTGCGTCGCGCTGTCGTGCGGTGCGCGCATGCGCAGAAAAGATTACGATGCCCGAGGCAGTGTAGTGCTGGAACGCAGCCACTTTAGAATAGGTGGCGTGCGTTCCAGCCCAGGTGGAAGACTTTGGGATAATGGAACGTGAGGTGAAGCAGGGAACTACCCCTGGATATGTAAGGTATGTGCACTTTCAACGGCAACATCTCTGACACCTGAAAATGGATGCATTTCTCCATACACCCTCATTCCCCTTCCCTTCCAGATTGGCGAGTCTTTGGACTGTGGGATATCCATCGGTAAGACTATGCCAAGTCTGTGAGATATAGGGATTGTACATTCAAGGGTTAATTCTTAAATGGGGGGAGTTTTGCCAATAGACCTCCCTGTGGGCGGGGTGACCTGTGACCCTCTAGCACATGCTCTTTCTACCTCTCTGTGTATGTGTATATATTCTGACAAGCTGCATAGTGAGGGAGCAGTGCAGACCACCGGGGCTCTGAGGAAAGGGGTACGCCCCCGAAACGCGTAAGCCTAGCCTGATTATCGGTCAGATACTTTTGTGGACTGAAGCAACCGTCCTGTTCTGCTGGCGCTGTTGGACTGTCTTTCAAGGCTTGTTTTTAACTCATTTTGTGAGTACAATTATTGATTTTAGTATTTTAATAAAAATTGTGTAACAGTATCACACTAGGTCGGTGCGCCCTCCATTCTTTTTTTCTTTTTTAGTTTCTTTTGAATTCCCACGATTCTGAGGAGGGCTGCAAGACTTTGGAAGACACTGTACAATTGAATTGTATGTCCCCATAAGTAAGAAATACCGGAGCGCAGGAGATTTATATTGCTGTGCAAAAACACTGCATAGAACAGGTAAGTATGGCATTTTTTTTTTGAGTGTTTGTTTTTAATCTTTAATATCACTTTAACCACCTAAGGACCGCCTAACGCTGATATACGTCAGCAGAATGGCACGGTCCGAAATTCCGTGACCACGCCCGTGGGACCCGATCACCGCCGGTGTCCCGCGAACGGGTGACAGAAGCTGAAGAACACACCTTCCCCATTCTTCTCTGTGGCAGTGTCACTGATCGTCTGTTCCATGTTATAGGGAACGATGATCAGAGACATCTCACCTACAGCCACGCCCCCCTACAGTAAGAATCACTCCCTTAGGGCACACCTAACCCCTTAGCGCCCCCTAGTGGTTAACCCCTTCATTTTTATAGCACTTTTCGCTGTGAAAATGACGATGTGTCCGCCATAATGTTGCAGTCACAAAAAAAATCGCTGATCTCCGCCATTACTAGTAAAAAAAAATAAAAAATTAATAAAAATGCAATAAAACTATCCCCTATTTTGTAAACACTATAACTTTTGCGCAAACCAATCAATAAACGCTTATTGCATTTTTTTTTACCAAAAATAAGTAGAAGAATACATATCGGCCTAAGCTGAGGAAAAAATAAATACATTTATATATTTTTGGGGGATATTTATTATAGCAAAAAGTTAAAAATATTGCATTTTTTTTATTAAATTGTCGGTCTATTTTTGTTTATAGCGCAAAAAAAAATTAAAACCGCAGAGGTAATCAAATACCACCAAAAGAAAGCTCTATTTGTGGGGAAAAAAAGGACGACAATTTTGTTTGGGAGCCACATCGTACGCGCAATTGTCAGTTAAAACTACGCAGTGCCTAATCGCAAAAACTGGCCAGGTCCTTTACCTGCATAATGTTCCGGGTCTTAAGTGGTTAAGGGTAAAGGCACCAGTTTGTATAATGGGACATATCCCTCTGCACACACAATGTGATATACCACACATTTTTATTTCCTGTGCCTGTAGTTCATTTTAAAACTATCACTCAAACCAGTAGGATTATTCAGAAAGCCAGTGTGGGGAACAATGAAAATCTGCAAAGTGTAATTACTATTTTAACCAAGATGATTTTAGTTTGTTAATTTCTGCTCTATCTACCACGGCTCATCTGTGTATGACCCTGGCTCCAGACTTCATAATTTTCTCCAGTCATCTGATCGTGTATTACCTTGGCTCCAGCTTCCAGACTACTTCTTTCTGCCTGTTTTTTTGGGCCTTATCTAGCATTTCCACACAATTAGTGCATGGACTGTTTACCACTGATGATTGTGTTCTTTTATCTGCCTCAACCACCACCTCTGCAGACCATCACCCCTGCACCTGTGCTACCTTGAGCTTTGCACACCTGTTCCCACATTCAGGTGTGTTTGGACCGGAGCCACAAGGGAAGCCCTTTCACCACTTCGGCATCCACCGCGGTACGTGACAACATTACTTTCTGAGTTACTGCACAGGTAGCCAATAGTACTTTATGCAGCTGGCTAGTACAGGTTAATACTTTGCTCAGCCGACTGAGAAAATAATACATTATTTACAAATGAATACTATGGGACCTCTGGGTGGAGCAATTGAAAATTCTCTGATTTTTTATTTTTATTTTACTGTACGAGTTCATTTTAAAATTAGAGGTCTAAGACACCTGGGGGCAGATTCACATAGATGTAATCTTCCGCTGCGTAATCGAAATACGCTACGCTGCCGTCTATCACCAGACTCTACGCCGAATTCAGGTAGTTTTTTTGCGCGTACGCTATTGTATCGTATTTTTTTTCCGCCGCGCAATCGAAATACGTGAGTAGGGGGCGTGAAGCATTTAAATTAAGCGCGTCCCCGCGACGATCGAACTGCGCATGCTCTGTTCAGGAATTTCCCGCCGTGCATTGCGCGAAATCACGTCGTGACGTCATTCGTTGTTTGAGTAGCGGCGTTTACGAACATTCCTATTCCCGGACGACTTACGTTAAAAATAATAAAAGAAATCGAAAAACGTTGAAATTCGACGCGGGAACGACGGCCATACTTAACATGGGCTGTCTAATATTAGACCAGCAAAAAGCTGGTATAGTGAAACGGAAAAAAAAGATGACTAAAGGTGCCGTAAGAGATTGCGTTTGAAGAGCGAAATTTTGTGGATTCCAGGCAAAAGCTCATTAGCATACCATGAAGGTGAAAAACAACAGGAAGTCCGCCCAGTGGCCGCAATTTTCAGGCAGCGTAGATCTGAAGGCGTACTAACACGTAATAAAGTCGAAATTTAGCACGCAGGTGTCTTTTCATGGTTTGAGGATTTCGACTAGCGTAAAAACGCTCGTAAATCGAAATTACTCCTGTCTAACAACATTTACACAGGCGTAATCGCTTTGTGAATCTAGGCCCAAGTGCCTAGTGTTAAAAGCCAACATACCACTGTTCATTTTATCAGTGTACTTTTAGGATAAGAAATACAATTAGGCTTAAATGACACAAGAGACTTCATGTGACCTATTCTATGTAGCTGCTTGTGGAAAATCACTATTTCCCGACAGACTCCATGGCAGACTACGTGTGGGTTAACCCTGCCTCCTCTCCAATGCTATAGGACCCCATACCCATAAGTTTATTTATTTTTATTTATTTTTTTTAAATACAAATGCAAGATGTGTGTGAGCTGGCAACCTTGTCCTGTGAAGAACCATTTTGGTCTTATACAAAGATAATGTAGTATTGAGGCCAGGTAGTGAAGGGAAGACTGTTCTTCCATCTGTTTGTCTGTCCAGGTCCAGTAAATCAGAAGGCCAGCGATGACAACATTCCGGCAGGGGATTTAAAACGCTGTCAGCTCCTGTCAGGTCAGGATACCTGTGGGGAACCTGCAACAGCTTCCCCGGGCCCAGCACCACTCAGGGCAAGGTAAGCCTTTATGTTAATAGGGTTTTATCTCCCAGCCTTTGTTTTGTCGGGTTGTCCGCAGGTCACTGACAGGCCTCCATTTTTGTGTGGCCAGCCCTCTCACACAAGGTATGTGCAGATGAGGGGAAGGGGATGGAACTTGCTTGGTTTGGAATTACTAAGAAGGCGCTAATCTGTTCTCTTGGTGCACCTTTTTCGTTTTCTCCTTTTATCGCTTCTTTTGCAGCCCTGTCAGATCAGATCGCCAATCCATGGTTCAAGTCGACAGGGACCTTGCCAGGCCGCAACAATGGCAGAAACAAGTGCTGCTATCCTATGTAGACTCGCTGAAAGTACAAGGAGCGGTGCCTGTCCCAAAGGACCTAGAATTCCAGGGAGTGTACTCCCCTCTCTTCCTAGTCCAGAAGAAAAATGGCTCTTGGCACCCGGTGATAGATTTAACCTTCCTAAACAAGTTCATAAAATACGAAACATTCAAAATGAAGACCCTTTCTACCATCCAACAAATCGTGCAACCAAGCGATTGGTTGATCTCGATCGATTTAAAAAATGCTTACTTTCCTTATACCAGTGGCAGAGAGATTCTGCAAATACCTCAGTTCACCTGCCTCCCGTTCGGGCTGACAACCTCTCCTAGAGTTTTTTAAAAGAGCCTCCTGGCCGTAGTGGCCCTTATCGGAACTCGTGGGGTACGCCTGTACCATTACCTCGATGATGTCCCAAGACAAGGAGCAGCTACTAGCCCACAGGGAGCAAGTTACCTCTACTCTAACCAAATTCGGGTGGCTTCTAAACCTGGAGAAATGTCATCTAGAACCAGTTTAGCGCCTGGTATATTTAGGGGAACAGATCAATATGATGAAGAACACCATCTCCCTTCCAGAGGAGAAGAGGGTTTCTGAAATGTATTCTCTGGGTTGTCAAGAACCTTTTCTGACTTTCTTCCTGGACTGGGTGGTCCTCATCCTTATGCTTGGCTCAAACCCAAAGGTCACCTTGGTGTTTCATGAAAACTAAGAAATTGTCCTACCTACATTCAGGTACCCAGAGTCTACCGATGTGGATTTTCTGGGTGTAGGTTAAATATTGAAGGAATACCTACAAGTTACAGCTTCTTTCAGACGTTCTGATCACCTGTTCATCTTGCACTCCAGCATTAATAAAGGGAAGTGACTTTCATCCAGAACAATTGCGGCCTGGGTCATCCAGTCCATTCAGCAGGCTTACAGGTCTAAGGGCTTGGCTCCTCCAGAGGCGGTGACAGCACATTCTACCAGGGGCATGGCGGCCTCATGGGAGCATTCCAAACCCTGGCTCTTGACGTCATCTGCAAAGTGGCATGGTGGGACTCAATTGATATCTTTATGTCACATTATTTTCACATTATTGCATAGAACCTGCATCTCTTTCCTCTGTGAACTTTGGTTTAAGAATCCTGTCAGTTGATGGGGCAAATTAAAACTCTTTCTGTTCAGCATACCCTCCTGTGTGGCTTGGCTAGTTATTTCCCACGCGTTGTCTGCCATGGAGTCCATCAGGAAAACTGAAAATGTATTATCAAATACTTTCCGTAATTTTCCATGGCAAACGGAGTTCCCACCCATGAGTTTGAGAGTTGGTCTAATGCCGCCTACACACGATCACTTTTTGTGATGAAAAAAAACTACGTTTTAAAAAACGTCATTTAAAATGATCGTGTGTGGGCAAAACGTCGTTTTATGTCTTCAAAAAAACGACCACATTTTTTTTTGAACATGCTTGAATTTTTTGTGTCGTTTTTCAAAATGTCATTTTTTGTGTCATAAAAAGTGATGGTGTGTGGGCAAAACGACGTTTAAAACTACGTTTTTAAACCCGTGCATGCTCAGAAGCAAGTTATGAGACGGAGCTTCAATGGAACAGAGTGCTGTCGAACGTGGTGTACGTCACCATGCTAGAGCATTTTGGAAAAACGATGGTGTGTATGCAACGTCGTCTTGGAAAATGAAGCTTGAAAAACGTCGTTTTGTTTCGTCACATAAAACATAGTTTTTTTTTCATCACAAAAAGTGATCGAGTCAGCTAGTTACGGAACGCAGCCCTATCGGTGAGCTTAAACTTATGGGTATGGGGTCCTATAGCATTGAAGAGGAGGCAGGGTTAACCCACACGTAGTCTGCCATGGAGTCCATCAGGAAAGGAAAATTACCGGTAAGTTTTTGATAATAAATTTTCTGTTATATATATATACATATACTCAGTTGTAATATGCTGTCATAGATGGGTAGCTGAATTTCAGTGTGACTGAAGTGCCAGATTGACCACAGACATTTGAGCTAGTTCAGGCAGAGTTGAAGCTAATGCACATTATTCCCTGAACAAAAAAAAAGCATTCTCAAAGCTGAAATGCACAGAAAAACATGTACAAGAACAAATGAAATACATATAGTAAAGCTGTTGTTCCTGACAAATAAATCACTGTGCCTATGATATGGCACAGTCAAGAAGATGACTTCACTTCCTCTGCTACAGTTAAGAAATACAGTGCTGTCATCTCTGTACCCCACGCTTTCTGAGTAGACAATAAAGTAGCAGCAGCTGATTAATGAGGTCACCTGTCTTTTCTCTCCTCCTGTCAGTTTTTCCTTATCATTACATTTTAATGCAGCATACCTGATTGGCTTATAGTAATGCCACTTCCATAGCTAGTCTGAGTATTTCTGCACAAGGAATGGTAGGAGGATTATATCAAGCAAAATGTAGGCATTGATGTCATATACTGTACTAACATTCATTTGTGCCTTTCACATGTTCGAGGAGTTCAGATTTAAGTATTAAAGGGGTCGCAAAGGTTTGTTTTTTATTTTCTAAATAGGCTCCTTTAAGCTAGTGCATTGTTGGTTCGCTAACCTTTTCCTTTGATTTCCCTTCTAAATGTTTTTTTGTCTTTGTTTTCTTTGTCTGAATTTCTCACTTCCTTCTCAGTAAGCTGTTTTGGCTGACTAACCCCCAGCCAGAACAGCTCGGATTATGGGGGCAAGCTTACTGATGAGAAACAGGAAGTAAGAAATTCAGACAAAGAAAGAAAAACATTTAGAAGGGAAATCGAAGGAAGTGAACCTACAATGCACTAGCTTAAAGGAACCAATTTAGAAACTAAAAAACTAACATTAACAACCCCTTTAACAAGCATTTTTCATCATGAAGTAAAATTTCAATAGAAGAAGTCAAATAGATCTGATTGGTTACAATGGGCACATTCTTCAATTCTATTTCATAGATTTTTGGTTTCTTTAGTTACATTGTTTTATGCACATAGGGAACTTAGCATTTGCAAAGTCTAAAGTTTACATTATATAAACTTTAACTTTAAAATAAAAGTTTTTCCACAGTAAAAATACATTTTGTAAGACTAAGACATCAGGTGATGACCTTTATTATTGCATTTGTACAGGTAAGTCACTTTTTAAAACATTACTTTTATCAACCCTTACAACAAAGTGATATAATAAATGTACCATATAATTTGTAGCATTTTCCAAAAATGCATTAGAGAGAAGACCAGCCTGACAGGTCCTTAAAAACATGTCCATGTTCAAAGAAATCCTGTAATTTAAAACCATTGCCCTACACAAAGTTATTTTTGAATGCAAAAATGTACCTTTTTGCTATGTCTGGGAAGAAATGACACTTGGAAACAGTGCATGGTGACCTAAGAAACTGTATTATTTATTGTCGGGTTCTAGGTGCAACTGTGTTAAACTAGATAATTAAGAACTCTGCATTTATAAAGTAACAACAGCAGGATTAAGGCACTGTTCATGAAATAAAGATGTAATATTTTGTCTTTTATATTGTTTTCTTTTTTTTTAGCTATAGACATAATTGATATCAGCTTAAGGTGTAACGCTTCACATATATATCTCTTCAGCCAGTCCTAAAAGATATACAGCCTTGTCACTGTCAGACAGTAGATTGGTGACATGAATTTTCTTTGGTGCAATTAAGTAATATAGCTAGATCACCTCCCTGCCCCCAGATTGTGATTGAACAATAAAGAAGCAGAAGACTGAAGAGCTCATCCCTCTTTTTGGCTCAACTCTTTCTTCCTATCAACATGTTCCCTGTCAGCATACAATATGCACGTATAGCAACACCAGATTTGCCCCTATTGAAGCGAATTACAGGAAGCTAATACAAAAGAAAAAATTCTGCATACTAATGCTGCGTACACACGCTTGTTTTTGTGATGAAATAAAACAACGTTTTAAAAAACGTCATTTAAAATGATCGTGTGTGGGCAAAACGTCGTTTTATGTCTTCTGAAAAATGACAAAAAAAAAAATCGAACATTCTTCAATTTTTTATGTCGTTTTTCAGAATGTTGTTTTTTCTGTCATAAAAAATGATCGTGTGTATGCTAAAACGATGTTTAAAACAACGTTTTTAAACCCGCGCATGCTCAGAAGCAAGTTATGACGCGAGCTTGAATGGAACAGAGTCCCATCGTACGTGTTGTAGGTACCGCGCTTTGCAAGAGCATTTTCAGAAAACGATGGTGTGTAGGCAACGTCGTTTTTTAAAATGAAGTTTGAAAAATGTTGTTTTCTTCATGAAAAAAAACGTTTTTTTTACAAGACAAAAAATGACCGTGTGTATGTGGCATAAGTGTGTTTAAGGGCTGGTGCGATGTCAGAGATCGGATGCGATTCGCACTGCACTGCTCCATCATGCTCCTCATATAGCTACCATCCTGCAGATTTTCTACCCGAAACATCATCTGGAGAACCCCTGCCTCTGACCTGCACCAGAGACCATAGTAAAGATTTAGCACAGATTGCTAACACAAGCAACCCCCAGGCAGTTCCAAAGATGGCGCTAGTTCTCCTGCCTCATGTGCTCTCCTGCTGATGGAGAAGCAGAAGTAGACACCACTGGGTGAGTCCACTTTCTCTGCTACTAAAACCCAACACTCTCATTCTTAAACCAAATCACCTACTACTATTGCTATGGATATGCTAAAAATGGCCGAAGGAAGATGGTGAAATGCTTATTTCAATGCGCAAACACATGCTCCGCATGCTCTATATCTCATATATATCCTATATACTCTACATGTTATTGATTGCTATCATACATAGTCATAATTTGTAATGATCTTATACAACCCTTGCAATCCTTGCTCACATGATGCTGCTATCAGATATGTGTCACAAGATCTGAAGAAAAAGGGGAACTCTGTCTGCAAAACAAGTCGAAATTAGACCTGTGAAGAAAGCCCCTGTCTGGATATCGAACCGCAGGAAACCAGACATCAGACAAACCAAATATATATATAGCATTGTTGCTTCATGCTTCGCACCATCTTAACACAAAATAGTTAATAGCTCACAAAATCAGAACGTCACAAGACTAATATTACGTATTAATGAGCAGGTTGGATATTCAAGAATATGCACGTCATTAACCATATATTAAGTTGAGATCGAAATAAAAAAGGGGAAGTATTTCAAACTGCAGCTTTTGTCAGTGTGAAATTATTCTATGCATGCATGCAATTATTCACTTCTTATCAGATTTGGCCAGGAAGCAGATACCAAAGAAACTGACAGTTTTCTCTGTCCAAATCAATTTGGCGCCCAACGTGGGGCCATCGGGCTTCCTGATTCGAAGGGCCAAGCCGATCGAGAGGGAACTGGGATGAACCAACGTGGACGACAGGGCACGGAGAATTGATCACTCTCTGATGACTGAACGGTAAGACTTTTAATATTGTCTACTGTTTATATCCTGTCCTGTGGTTTTGGTTGGTTCTTGTTCCCGTGTCGGCTTACCTCGATCAGAAAAGGCAGGTAATATATAGCTTATAGCTTGCCCGAAGGTCATTTATAAGAACCTGCATAACTGGTAATCTGCTGCCTGTATATTTATTTCCTGTTTCCTGTTCTGTTTTGTCAAGCTTGTGACGGCTGTTGGGAATAAGGGGATTAATTATGTAGTCACGGATGAAAATTGACGTGGTCAAACTCCTCCTGGGGGATAAATAATTGTGCTGTGAAGCACGGATGACCAGGAGGGGGCGTCAGGAGAACGCATAGTAGTTGCGTGGGGATCCCGTGAGGACCTGATAATCCGGTACTTCACTGCGGTTGTCACATATCCTGTTGGTTTATTGTTACATGTGCTGGCTTATGGTGGGTTGATGAGACAGGCAGAACGGAATAGGGTCACAGATGCGATAACTGGCTGTGAAACGTGGTCAAACTTCTCTCAGGGTTGATGCAAAGTGTGCCGGAGAGAGGGCGCATAACCAGGGTATCAGGTATTAAATAAGAGGTACATGTAGGAAGATGTACATGATAATCCTGTGACAGTTGTTCTGGGGTCTCATCTTTCCATCGCATGAGCCAGGAATGTCATGTCCTAAATGTGTCTGTGGACTACTGTTGGGAATTCATTCAGAAGGCTGGGGGCTGGTGAAAGTGATAACCCCAGGGTACAGGGAGGAAATTCTTGGCCTGAAACCTTTGTTGGTGGATGTTCCAGACCTGTTAGTGTTCAGATTAAATGTGCATTACCCTGTTAGAATTGTAGTCGGTGCATCATTGCCAGCGATAGAAGGTGAAGCTAGAGAAAGGGGATACTTACCTATAAGGTGTCCACTCCAGCCAGAACAGCCAGAGAAGTGTGAGGACACTTGAAGGAACGCACTGGATTTAATTGCTGCTTTGTTAAACAAGCTTTGTTTGTCTGCAGCAGCCTAAAGACACTTTCGTTTTCAAAAAAAAGAAGAAAGTATACTTTTAAAAAGAGGAAGTGGCAGCGCTGCTGGTCTAAGGGAAAGATTTCAAGATTACACGCAGCCAAAACTCAAGTGTTTTTTCCTTATATAGTGGGATGAAAAAATGGGACAGAAATTACAGAAGCCGGTGGAAGGGAGTTTAGCGTGCAGCTTGGTTGCAGAGAGGGAAGGAAGAGGAGCAGTTAAGAAGGTGAACGAGCTTGCAAGAATATGTGACATCAACATGCATATGGGTGGAAGATTACAAGCAGAGGAATGGCGGATATTGTTAAAACGAAAAAAAGGGTTTGTTGTCTGATCATGGCTTATTGGCTACAGCTGAAGCCTGGTACAGAGTATCGAAAGCCATTCAGGGGGAGGGGTTTGTAGAGCGAGAGACAAATCAACATGGATATATTGTATATGTGTATCACAAACCAGAAAGTACATTGGTCGAAAGGCCACCACCGTATAATGGAGTCCGAACACAAGACAGGAAACCCTGCCCCTCAGAAACCACCCCCTCGCTTGACCCTCCCATCAGGCTCCGCCCCAATGTACCACCTCCCTTACCACCCATGGCACCTCCCCGGGATGGTGGCCATCTTGCTACACCCAACAGTGGTGACACACCCACTCAGCACACAGGAAGACTCCCTATGACTACTTCCTGTGACGGCCATATTGGTACACCCATCCCTGTATGCCCAGTGTTAGACCAGACCGGAGCATATTACAGGGAAGATGCTAACCACGTTAACCCATTAATGATGTTAGAAGATGATGAGGACGGGGCAGAGGCAAGCAGTGGCAGTCACTGCCACTCACCTGAGCTCCAAGAAGTACTAGTGACCAAGGGGGGCGTCAATCCAACTGCAACCACCCCTAGTTCAGCCAGTCATGGGAGCCATGGCCCAACTCAGATTATAGTGTCTGGAGGCCTGTCGAATGTGGACACCAGGGCAACTACACTTCCCTACCAGGGCCATGAACCAGTACACTCCCCCTACCAGCCACCTCAAAGGGCGCTGCAGGAAATCTCTATGGAATCTGACTGAGTGACATCCTCACATCCCCATCCCACATCCACAGCAGCACGGCCTACATCCGCAGGCCCTTTGGGAGCAGTGCAAAAAGCCAGAGTGGGTGCTAGGTACTCACTCCCACTGTATTCCCCTCCTCTTTCACAACCCTTCTCCGAGGACATGGCAAATGTCTCAGGAAGACCCACAGGTGATTTGCATGACACCATACAGTATGTTCCCCCCCCACCAAATAGGGGACTACCTCTTCAACTGCCACAACAGGGGAATGACTGGAGACCTCCACCCCATGGGTTGCAGCCTCACATACCTCACATACCAAGGGGGGAAATGCCGCCTGCACCATTAGGCGCACCCATGATGTATGTGACCTTTAACCCTCAACAAGCATCATCCCTTGTAACCAGTCTACCAGACCCTGAGAAACAGCCCATGCCATTTTACAGAAGGATTGCCCAGATCCAGAAGGCATACTCCTGTGCCAGGCGGGACCTGGTAAGCCTGTGTGAAATCAAAGCAGGGGATGCTTACTGGCCAGTAATGGAAAGGTGTTTTAGGGTGGACAGTGGCGTCCCTGACAATACATATGGTTCGGGATGTGAGTTTGTAACACAGTTACAACGATGGGCACGTGACCGCCTGGCAGACCAAGCAACAAGCATACAAGACATTACACAAGACAAGGCTGAATCAGTTGAGAAGTTCCATACTAGGATGTTACAGGTGTTCACTGATTTGGGGTTCAGCACACAAAACAAGGCACATACACAGATGCTATCCTCTGCAATCCGGAAAGGCCTGCTACTATCTCGACCAGAATACAGAGTGTTACCTCTTGACACTCTACTACTGGTAGCAAAGGGCATAGAGTCCTCACAGGGTAATAGGAAGGCAGTCCCTCTCATGTTGGCTTCTGACACACCATATCCGCCACCACAAGCACGGAACTCGCGAGCCTGCTGTTACAACTGTGGGAGGCCCGGACACTTTCGGAGACAATGCCGAAGCCCGTGGAGACCCGATCGAAGACAGCCCGATCATGGAGACAACCCAAGAAGGGGAGATGCTCAACACCAAGAACAAAATGTCCAGGGGAATTCCAGCGCAGCACCTAATGATTGGCCTCCTCCTCCTCTTTTTGGCCATATGGACCCATAGGAATTCGGCAAGCCTGTGTCATACACTCCAAACATGATCGCAGCACACAAAGATTCAGGAGGACCGCTAGCCAAGATAACTCTCAGTATCGAGGGCCGGCCCACCACATTTCTCTGTGACACAGGTGCTGCCAGGAGCGTGATTAGAACAAAAGAACTACCCGATACCTCCTTCCTGTCGGACAACAACATTACATGCGTTGGAGTGGATGGAACACCCCAAAAAAGTCCTCTGACCCGCCCCCTACAAGTTGGCAACATCCCTGACCTATTAACAAGATTTGTGGTCTCCGACACCTGTCCCTTGAACTTACTAGGGGCTGACGTCTTATCCAGACTCCAGGCCTCAATCTCCTTCCAACCTGATGGTGGTATCCGAGTGACCTCACCACTGACTGATGAAGACACCTCAGCATTATGCTCCATCCCACTTTTACTGTTCTTGAATGTAGAAGGCAAGACTGGAATTCCGGAAGAGGTTTTAACTCGAATACCTTCCTGCCTGTGGTCTACAGGCCCAGAAGACATTGGTCATCTGAAAGTCCCGCCAGTCATGGTCAGAATGAAGCCTGGAGCCCCTTTCCCCAGAAAACCCCAATACCCCCTCAAGCCCTCCGTGTCAGCAGCGATCACTCTCCAGATAGAGGCCCTCCTACGGAATGGGGCTCTCATACACTGCACAAGCCCCTGCAACACCCCGCTCTTCCCAGTCAAGAAGAAAACCCCAAAAGGAGAACCTGTGAAATATCGCATGGTACAGGACCTCCGAGCAGTGAATGAGGCCACCATATTGGAAACGCCCATCGTACCCAACCCACACACCTTGCTGGCAGGAATACCACCCACGGCCAAATACTTCACTGTGGTAGACCTAGCGAATGCCTATTTCAGTGTCCCCCTAGACCCGCGGTGTCAATTCTTATTCAGTTTTGTTCATGAAAGGAAAAGTTACACCTGGACTGTAATGCCGCAGGGCGCCCAAAACTCTCCATCTCAATTCGCCAAGGCAATGAAATTAATTCTGGACACATGGATCAAACTCCACCCAGACGTTGTACTTCTCGAGTATGTGGATGATCTCTTGCTCTGTGCGGATACCCAAGATGATGCTGCAGCCCATTCTGAAGACCTTCTCTGTTACCTGGCCGAACAAGGTTGTAAAGCGTCAAAGCAGAAGATTCAGTGGTGCAAGCAAACAGTGGTCTTTCTTGGACACTGTATCTCACAAGGTGTAAGACATCTTACTCAAGAGCGAATAGCTGTGATCAAGGCAATTCCGGTGCCAGCTGGCCATAAGTCTCTCCATGCATTTTTGGGCCTAATATCTTATTGTCGTTCTTGGATTCCAGAAGCATCTCTGCTCATGCAACCACTCTATGATGCTCTGAAGGCTGATCCTTTCACACTGCCACCAGAGGCCCTTACAAACTTTGAAATTCTGAAACAAATCCTGTCTGTGGCCCCTGCACTTGGCCTTCCAGACTATGAAAAAAGCTTCAAGCTATTCGTCTCAGAGAGAGAAGGACACGCCACTGGAGTACTGGCCCAATCTTATGACAACAGACTCAGACCTATCGGATACTATTCCTTACGATTGGATCCAGTAGCTAGGGGGGCACCCTCCTGCCTCAGAGCCGTTTTTGCAGCCCAGGCCCTTCTGGACAAAACTGCAGATCTTGTGCTGGACCACCTTCTCATCCTACTTGCCTCTCATGACATATCAGCTGTGCTGAACCAAGTACAACCAAAACATATGTCAGCAGCAAGACATCTCAGACTACAATGCACTTTGCTCCTCCCGGATAACATCTCCCTCCTCAGGTGTAACACCCTCAACCCGTCCACTTTGCTCCCACTTCTCGAGGGGGGAAACGACCCATACGATACCCCTCATGACTGTCTCGAAATGATGAAGATGGAAACTACACACCTGCCAACAGTTAGCAGAGTGCCGCTGGATGACCCTGACCTGACTATCTATGTTGATGGATCAAGATATGCAGATCATGAAGGGAGGTACCATACCGGATATGCTGTCACTACCAAAGACACAATCCTCCATGCCTCTGCATTGCCCCCCTCTAAGTCCGCACAAGAAGCAGAACTTCAGGCCCTAATCATGGCATGCAAGCTGGCGGAGGGTAAAAAGGCTAACATTTATACAGACTCAAGATACGCTCTGGGAGTGGCCTGTGATTATGGGGTCCTGTGGAAGAATAGGGGATTTCTGACAGCAGTGGGAACACCCATAAAACACAGCGCAGCAGTCAGGGACCTGATTGACGCTCTGCTTCTTCCTACCCAAGTGGCGGTTCTCAAGGTAAAGGCACATGGCAGACTGAATACTCAAGAAGCACGAGGTAATCACTTGGCAGACACTGCAGCAAAACATGCCGCGAAAGGTGTGCAAGAAGTCGTACGCAGAGTGGACGTCCAAGGCACTCCGATACAAAACATTTTGACACAAGAAACTTTGCCACAAGACGCGGTACAGGCCACCATGATCTTGCAAAACCCTCCTGTGGATTGGGCACGCTTGAAGGAAATGCAAGAGGCAGCAAGTGAGGAGGAAAAAGGAACATGGACAAAGAAGGGAGCCATATTGAAGGATGGACTCATGGAAGTGAATAAGAGACCATGTTTACCACGGTCCATGTTCCCAGCTGTGGTGCAGTGGGCTCATGGTGCTTCTCACCTGTCGAAGACCTTGATGAATTCTTTGATCAATAAATACTACCTGGCCCCGGGAATTACCCCGCTTACCAACAACTTCTGCAAGTCATGCGTCATTTGTGCTACGTGCAACCCAGGAAGAACGGAAAAGACACCCGTGAAACATCTAGCTAAAGCTCAATATCCCTTTCAACGAATACAGATCGATCACATTCAGATGCCAAAGAGTGGCCGGTATGAATACGCTCTAGTAATCGCGATATGTTCAGTTCCTGGCCTGAAGCATTCCCTGTGACCAACATGACAGCAAAGACCACAGCCAAGAAGCTTCTAACGGAAATAGTGTGCAGATATGGTGTCCCAGAGGTCATAGAGAGTGATCAGGGGCCGGCTTTCACGGCCTCATTAACCAAAGAAATATGGACAGCCCTAGGGGTCACACTGGCTTTCCACACCCCATATCACCCTCAGAGCAGTGGGAAGATAGAGAGATTGAATGGCACAATAAAATCCCGAATGTTGAAAATGTCTCAGGAGACTGGGATGAGCTGGCCAGACAGTCTACCCATTGCCCTGTTCAGTGTAAGATACACTCCTAAAGAGAGCCATGGTTTATCTTCTTATGAAATACTGTTTGGTTCAGCACCGAGATTAGGGTGTTATTATCCACAGCAATTACAGTTACAATCCGATGTATTAACTGATTATGTGACTGCTTTGTCTCGCGAATTAACCTGTATCCATGCAAAAGTTTTCTCTTCCATTCCAGATCCTGAGTTAGATACAGGAACACACAAGCTGGTCCCCGGTGATTGGGTTATGATAAAGAAATTTGTGAGAAAACACCCTCTTGAACCAAGATATGATGGTCCCTTTCAGGTCCTCCTAATAACAGCTACATCGGTGAAAGTTGCAGGGAAGAACACCTGGATACACGCCTCCCATTGTAAGAAGGCTTCCATACCCGGGGAAGCAGGAAAAGATAAATCATGATCCTATATATCCTTTGTCTGTGTGGTTTGACTAGGGCACAACATGCAGCCATCACTAAGAAAGATGGGAAGGTTATTCTTTGGTATAATTCATCTGATACCCATGTAGCCACATTTGATTTCCACCCGTGTAAGATACTCCCGTGTCCAGAGCATAACAGCAGGTCAGAACGGTATGAAAAAGGTGACGGAGAGGGATATATATGTGTCACTAAAGGGTCGTGGGGAAAGAATTGTGACAGTTGGGGAGCAGCAGCTTGGAACACAGGGACACCCTAGGGATATAAACCTCAACCAGCCTATGACAGTAAAGACAGCCAGGGGGAGCCTTTGCTAACCCGTCTCACCCTCACCAAGCCAGGGCCCAGTATGACACTGGTTCTAAACATACAGAATCCGAGCCCATCCGATAAGGGAGAGTATGTGTTGGGGTGGTGGTTCGGAGGGGGTCACTGGGGTCATAGAGGATCTTTCCGTTTAGAAGATATGTACAACAACAATGAATGGCAGCCAGTCAAGAATGTGCCCCCACCAAACCCCTTGAAGCCCCATGTACAGACCCTGGGGGACATAGCAGATGCTACCTTTAAAGATACAATGGAGGTTGAAACCGGCCTTTCGGAAGTCAATCTCTGGCTAGAATGGATGAGATATAGCGCCAGTAAACATAATAAAACCAACTGCTATGTCTGTGGTAGTGCTAGGCCACATTTGGGTACAGTCCCATTAGTTATACCTAAAAAGGAGGAAGAGTGCTTCCTAAGCCTCTACACAAACATTTCCACTAACCAGTTACCATGTGAGAAATGGAAAAAGGAATATCCCATAGACACTAGGGACACAATACCCAAGATAGCTATCACCATATACCCTGGAAACTACACTTGTTATGCTCACCATGAAGGGAGGGGTAAAAACCTAGGCAACTTTTCCAAAGGTTACTGTGCATCCTACAGTCACGTCCTGGCCAACTTAGTACAAAATCAAAACCAATCCTTGGGGGATGTGTATTGGATATGTGGAGACATGCAGGTGAGGACTAGGTTGGAGGGGCAATGGAGGGGAGAATGTGCCCTTGCAAAGGCTATCATGCCTCTACACATCCTAACGGAAGGTACTCACAACACACAGGGTAAGAGGACAAAAAGGGAAGCCCTTCCGGGAAGTTTTGACCCTCATGTGTATTTAGATGCCATTGGAGTCCCGAGAGGAGTCCCTGATGAATTCAAAGCCCGAGACCAGGTAAAAGCAGGTCTAGAGGCCCTAATCCCCATAATAACTGTTAGCAAAAATGTAGATTGGATAAATTATATATATTACAATCAGCAAAGGTTTGTCAACTACACGAGAGATGCATTACAGGGAATAGCCGAACAGTTGGAGGCCGACTCTCAAATGACTTTCCAGAACCGGATGGCTCTGGATATGATATTTGCAGAGAAAGGTGGGGTTTGTACTATGATAGACAAAATGACCAGCACCACTTGCTGTACTTATATCCCAGACAACACCGGCCCGAATGGCCAAGTCACTGTAGCTCTTAAAAAGTTAAAGAATCTGTCAGTTGAATTAAAGAAAAATTCAGGCATCACAGATCCATGGGACCAATATTTCAGTTGGATGAACGGGTGGCAGAGAATTTTAACCCAAATAGGAGTAACTATATTAATCGTCCTATTTCTCCTTGCTCTGGTAATTTGTTGCATACTCCCTTGTCTGAAGAAATGTATAGAGAAAGCGGTGGAACAAGGAATCCCCACATTCGTGAACCAAGATGTAGGACACGAGGAAGATGAGTACGACGAACCACACATTCCACTACAGACATTCCCAGTCTCACATCATGAGTAGGCAGGACAACAGGGACAGACAGGGTAGGGAACCCAAGGGCCGCGACCTGGGTTCAGCTGCAGCAAAATCCATCCTCACCACTAGAGGCTCTGGGGAACACCTGCTGGACCTTAGACTCCGCGCGCCCTGGGGTGGGGAATCTCGGATTAAAGACAGGAACAGATTAAAATAGATTAAAATAGCATTTCAAGGGGGGAACTGCTATGGATATGCTAAAAATGGCCAAAGGAAGATGGTGAAATGCTTATTTCAATGCGCAAACACATGCTCCACATGCTCTATATCTCATATATATCCTATATACTCTACATGTTATTGATTGCTATCATACATAGTCATAATTTGTAATGATCTTATACAACCCTTGCAATCCTTGCTCACATGATGCTGCTATCAGATATGTGTCACAAGATCTGAAGAAAAAGGGGAACTCTGTCTGCAAAACAAGTCGAAATTAGACCTGTGAAGAAAGCCCCTGTCTGGATATTGAACCGCAGGAAACCAGACATCAGACAAACCAAATATATATATAGCATTGTTGCTTCATGCTTCGCACCATCTTAACACAAAATAGTTAATAGCTCACAAAATCAGAACGTCACAAGACTAATATTACGTATTAATGAGCAGGTTGGATATTCAAGAATATGCACGTCATTAACCATATATTAAGTTGAGATCGAAATAAAAAAGGGGAAGTATTTCAAACTGCAGCTTTTGTCAGGATCCTTGAGTGCTGCTCAAGGATTCACCCTGCTGCCTTCATCTTATGAAGCTCATCTGTAAACCAGGGAGCTGAATGGGTGAAGGTGACTGTTCTTGTTTTAACAGGGGCATGAAGGTCCAAGAGGCTGCCAAGTTGGCTGTTATAGTAATCCACTGCTTCATCAACTAATAAAAAGTGAGTGAAAAGATGCTGAAAATCCGCTACCAAAAGTTCTTGATTTATGTTTTTTTAGATTTCTAAAACAGATATTCCGCTTCGGCTTGTAGAGGCTAGATGGAGATGAAAAATCCATAGAAATGGCCTTATTGACCACACCTAGGCCATACACCTGCAAATTGGTGAGAGGAGCAGAGTTTGTAATGAATAGATCCAAGGTATGCCCCTTGGTATGTGTAGGGAAATTAACCAGTTGTTTTAAATTTAAAGAAATCCAGTAATTGAAGACATTCAGCTACAAAACAGCAAGAGGGGGTGTCAGCGTGGATGTTTATATCGCCCAAAATTATAACATTGGCAGAGGATGTGCAGAATGTTGTGAGAGGATTTGACATCTCAGTGATAAATGATGGATTTGGTTTTGGTGGACGATACATATGGAGAAACAGCACAGGCGAAGGGGACTTACATTTAATTGCAAGGCATTCAAATAAAAACAATTCAGGTAATGGTTGCAGGGATAGCTCCAGATTTCTGCAATAAATAACTGACAAGCCCCCGCCGCGCCATGTGCTGCAAGCTTTTTGGAGGTAGCTATATCCCTGAGGACAACTCTCATTTAAAGAGAGAAAGGTATTTGGTTGGTGCCAGGTTTCTGTAATGCACATATAGTCCAGACATTTATCCGGGATATGGTCATGAATGAGACAAGATTTGTTTATAATAGACTGTCCATTTAAGAGTTAAATTTTGCTTCTTGATGATGCAACAAGCCTTTGCACCGGCCGTAGCAGACTAAAGTCCACTTCACGTTTACCATTCAGCTCAGTTGGAGGTATTGCCATGGAGACGTCCAAACTACATGTCCGATAGGAGACAGTACTCTTATGGTGTGTGTATGGAGCGGCAGTTTGCGTTACTGACTAGAGTAATGGTCAAGATGTTCTGCGGGAACTCCTATGGGTGTATCGTGAATGGCGGAGAAGTCCTAGTTGTTTAATCACTGCAATCCACTGTGGAGTAAAGGAATTTCTGAGATTTATCAGCTGGTTGATGGAGTAACTCATCATAGTAGTAATGGATAGTGATGAGCGGAATACGCCATATTCGATTTTGCGATATTTCACGAATATATAGAAGAATATTCGCGAAATATTCGTTAATATCGAATATTCGTGATATTTTATAAAAAAATATATATTGTGAAATTTCGCTAATGCGAATGCTAAATTTCGCTAATGCGAATGCGAAATTTCGCTAATGCGAATGCGAAATTGATTGCGAAATTCTCGTCAACACGCGAAAACGGAGATCATTTCCTGGATTACTAAACTAATATGCACTAAACACTAACTCTACTTACACAAACTTATATGACTAAACTAAAGCTAATTTTTTTTTTTTATACACAAAACACAGAAGGGCAGAGAAAGTATTTGCGAATATTCGTAATACGAATATTCGCATTGCGAATATTCGGCAACATAAAACGATCTCCTCAGCTACTCGGCCCAGGGTCTCTAATCATACCAGCAATGCTTTTAGACGTAGATGGAGATCACTAGGATGTGATCTGTTTTAAAAATAAATTTGAAAAAATACGAATATTCGCCGCGATATTCGATTTATTCGCGAATACTCGAATATGCAATATTCGTAACGAATATTCGCAATGCGAATATTCGTGAGCAACACTAGTAATGGAGTTGTGGTAAGGCTCAGATGCTGCGCAACTTCATAGCGCCATAGTGTATCCCCACCCCCAGCTTTAACAAGTTTAACTGGGGATAGTATTCTGGCAGGCCTGGATGTTATGGTGGCTAATAGACTGAGTGGGGCCCAGATTGAGCAGGGAAAAGGCTGGGAGATCAAGGGTGACAGCTGGGGTGTAGCAAGATGGCTGCCACTTACTTTAAGGATCCTGGCATCTCCTGCAAGCCAGAACATGGCAATGTCCCTGCAAAGATTGTGGGGAGCGGTGAGTAGGCTAGCCAGTTACCTGGTTTGCATGAGGAGATAGCACAGGGTCAGGAATATCGGGCTGCAACATTGGCAGAGAATCCGAGAGGAGCAAGATGGCTGCTGTTCTTCAGGATTAGGCTGAAGCAGCGGTCTTTCCTAATATCTGCAGCCGTATAAAAGACGGTGCTCTGTTTAAGCTCCATTTGAGAGTGATTAATGACTGGAAAACTCAGAAATGTATGGCTCCAGTGGAAGCATAGGCCTGACTGGACAACTTGTGTTAATACGCTGTTATAACAGTGCTCACTAACTTGTGGTTTGCTCTCTTCATAGTTGCACTTCAAGAACATGTTTTTTTTCTCTTATATTTCAAAGGATCAATGGGTGGTCTGTGAAGACTCAACCCTATGAGAAATATACCTATTGTCATTCAGGATTTTGTGAGCAGGTTGAATTATCCTTTTCCTATCCATCTAAGAGCATGTTATTATACAGGCAACTGGCCACCTATTATTCAACAGTGCGGTCAATGCTCTTTGATGAAAAACATAAGAATGAGGGCGGGTGGGGGGACATAACTGAGGGTCACAGCAGATTTTCATATTTTCAAAGTGCTACAATCATTGTTCTTTATGCTCCATTTCACTATATGATTTCCTAGTGAATTTGATACATTGTAGCAATGCAAAACATATCTTTACAAAAGCACATACAATGTATACATATAAATATATGTACTGTACACACACAAACTTATTTAAATTGTCAAAAAATTCACAACTTTGAAGTGTATTCAGCCATAGGTGTTTCTTTAACACATTTATTAACATTTTTATTTTGACTCAAATGCATGTCAGGATGGGATTTTTAGTCATTCATTATGTTCACACAATTAACTATATCAAATATAATTTATCAGAGAACATTTAAAAAAGGAGCTAATAACATGTAGATTAAAATAATATATAAAGCTGTCAATAGAGCTATATGATCAAAAATATTGGGTGCAACTCTCTTTAATCCCAATGTGTTTCAAAATGTCTTTCTTCCTCTTGGGAAAGGAGTTTTTTTTTACACTAAAAAACATACAAAGATAACATAACAAGCAATTGATATGTCAATGAGTACTTGTAAACATGGACATGAACTCATAAAACTGAAAAGATCACAAATTATCACAAATACATGCAGTCATTAAAACCACCGGCATTTTAAATGGTCAAAGAGCAATCCCCTCAGGGGAAAAACTGCCTCCCTCAACAAAACCTATGGGCACCAATTTAAAAAAGTTAACTAATTAAATCATAAAGAAATAAAAGAATATACATCTCATGTTGACAGTATAAAAATGGCACACTACTCATATAAATGCTGCTTCATAAAAAATATCAATATTACATATGAGCAACCTCAATACCAGAGACCAAGGATTAATGAAGTTCCAAAAAGTATATCTGGCAAAAATATATAGGTATATGAAACTTGTATAGACACACTAATCCAACAAAAAACAAGATATTAAAGCCAGAAAGGGAGGCCCGGAGTGACATGACAGAAAGGACAAATAACGGAGGGCTGGGCATGACTGTGTGAGGAGTAGGCAACAGAGGGTTAAGGAAGGAAGGAGGTGTTTTCAGGGGAGTGGCCGTAGGAGATCTGGTGACTGGGTAGGAGGAGCCCCTTTATAAAGGGGGGCGGGGGCACACGTGGGACATTCGAGGAAGTGTAGCACACTGGGAAGCAGGTTTTTCCCACCCACCCTCCCTGTTTTTTTGGTATGTTTGGTGTTGTGCGTCTGTTTTTCTTTTCTTTCAGGTTCGGAAGAGGGGTTGTCAAGACAGTGGCGGTGTCCTTCGGTATATGAGGGTGACAGTTCACAGATGGAATGGAAATGGTGGGGGGCTCATCGGTGGGATGGCCCCCGTATGGTGTTATTCCAGTGGAACGGTGTCCGCTGGAATACGATTATGGTACACTGCGGGGTAAAAAGGGGGTGTCTCCGAGCTGGAGTCGGATGGGGCCGGATATAGTAAAGGTAACGCAGTGTACTGGGAAAAAAAAAAAAAAAAAGGTTAGGTGGGGGTTGATACCCACCCTCCCTGTTTTTGTGGTATGTTTGGTGTTGTGCGTCTGTTTTCTTTTCTTTCAGGTTCGGAAGAGGGGTTGTCACAACAGTGTTGGCGGTGTCCTTTGGTCTTTGATGGTGACAGTTAACAGATGGAATGGAAATGGTGGGGGGGGCTCATCGGTGGGATGGCCCCCGTATGGTGTTATTCCAGTGGAATGGTGTCCGCTGGAATACGGTTATGGTACACTGCTGTGTAAAAGGGGGTGTCTCTGAGCTGGTGTCGGCTGGGGGCCGGATAATGGTAATGGTAACGCAGTGTAATGGAAAATAAAAGGTTTAAGTGGGGTTGCTGTCAAAGATCAAATTGGACGGGTGTTAATAAAGTTATTTGGGTTAAATGTTAATGAATAAAGTTTTGATTACTTGGAATTATTTAATTTGATTTAAATATTTAATTTGGTTTGAAAATAAAATAGGTTGTCGTGGCCGACTTTACTCCAACTCCTGTGTCGATCTCGTTAATGAGTAAATGGGAAATTGTTTAAAGAATTTGGAGGTTCTAAAGGTGGAGAGAAAAAGGGTGGACTATCTAATCTACACTAGTCAGGGTTGCCATATTCCTACTTTAGCACTGTCAAAGAGAGGATCACTTGAACACCATCATCCCAGGAGTACAAATCAAAAACACCTCATGTCAAAAGTTAAGATGTTTTTATAGTATCTAGAGAGCATTAAGCGATATCATAAACACATACTTAATTGACAGTTTAACTCAGGTTTGAATTACTGACAAGTAGCATTGTGATCTATGGGATGTCGACAAACAAAGATGGCACCCACACCTACAGGTTCCCGCTGCATATGTTCAAGACATATGATGTCATTACGCACAGCAAGACCAGTGCTTTAACAGTCCATCATGCAGAAATCCACCTGTGTCATATTACAAATAGACAGGCACCAGGACAACACTGCTGATAAGGAAAGAATGCCAAAGATATGATTAGGCATGGCCCAAGCCCACCAACTGTAAAGCAGTGAGCTTAGCCAGCCGCCTCAGCTCACAAGCATCCTCAGTGTGCCACTCTTAAAGGGACAGCACCCAACCCAAAAACACAGAGGTGTCACAATACTTACAAATACAAACAATATGATATATATATATATATATATATATATATATATATATATATATATATATATATATTCCACTATTACAGAATAGAGTAAAAACTAAATATGTAATTGCACTAATAATAGCAAGAAACAAAAAAAATCATTAAATCAATACAGAGAATGCATTAATGTAAAAAACCTTGGGACGCGTCCAAGATGGCGACATGAGCTCTTCTATAGAACTTACTGCAACCTATCCTGCTGATGACCATGAGTCCACTCAGTGCCTCTACATGCCCTACAAATCTTCCGGGCAATCTAAGAGAAGAAAGAAGCTGCGTTCCCCCCCCGACACTGCCAGTATTTCTGATCTGGCGCTTTCTCCTCTAGCGATGCCACCACATGTGTCCAATATGGCCTCCCAGACTGATCCTAAGGCTCGTCTACTACATCAACACCTAGCATTCCAGGGGTCATGGTGGCTATCACAAATTGTCAGACAGTGATAACTACTTGCCAAACTGCACTGACCTCCAAAATAAAAGAGGTGCAGCTGGATGTGGGATTGTGCTGCCAAGATCTTGACAAAACTCGATCCCGGCTTGCAGTGACGGAGCAAAGGGTAAGCTACGTGGAAGACACTGTGGCAGAGGCTTCTAACGGTGCATGCTCTCCAGACCAAGATGTGAGCTCTTGAATATGGAGTGGAGGATGCCGAGAACAGGAGTCAGCAAAACAATCTGTGGATTTTGGGCCTTGCTGAGGGTGCGTAAGGTAGGAACCCCCATGGCCCAGTACTCCCCATTTTTCACTGTGGAATGTGCTCACCGAATCCCCCTGGGACTGGGACCAGAGAGCTCCCCTCCCTGCGTGATTGAGATGAGGCTTCAAGGGCCCCTGGCATATCACAATTCCAAGCTGCTGATATTACCCACTATTGAATTGCAAAAAATGCACCATTCTTTTGATTCGATAAAGGCGGCATTGAGGGCTAAGAATGTCATCTACAGTATATTGTTTCCTGCTAAACTCAGAGTGGTTGATGCTGTTGCTGTTTTTTCTTGTTCTTGTTTTTACTCAGTTTTACTTTATTATTGCTCTTTATGAGCAGTTGCTTTTTTGCTGTATGTAATAATTGCCCACTTTAGCAGACCTCAGATCACAGTCACCCAGTATACAGACTTTCATCTAGCACTCGCTGACCTGATCATTGTTCCAGGAGCTCTTCCTGTTGGGTCTGAAAGAGTGACCCTCCCCCAGGGCGAGAACTGTCCCAGTAGTAATCGGCGCACGTACCTACCAGTAGGACGTGTGGCTCCTGGGCTCCAGACAGGCAGGGTTTTCCACCCCCCCGCCCCAGCAGGCCTTCTCATCCGCCTTCTCTGGCCGCTTCTCACCCTCCAGGTAAGCCCCTGCTACTCAGGGCGATCTACACCTCCCCAGGACCTGTAGGTGGCCGTCCTTGTTAGGACAGCCACGCCGGCAGCCTAATCTCCCCCAGCGGAGATACAACCCCCCCGCGATCCGCTTCCTCCAGCTTCGGCCACCCCCAACAACCAGCCGCTCCCCCGCTCCTTCACTCTGGTCCATACGCCCCCCATACAGCCATCACCATTCAGAGTCACCCACTTGCCTCCTCTCCACGGCAATTTTTTGCCATTCCAGGTCGTTTTTCGGGACCTCCGCGCCAGGCCTCTCTCATACGCGGGGCCGCGATCCAGGAAAGTCCACGGCTTCACCTGCGGCCTAACTCCGCGCCGCAATTTCACAAACAGAATCCCCTCCAAGCCACCAGAAACCTCCCAGGAGTTCGCCCCCAGCCCCCTGCAGGACTCATCCACCCCTCAACAACCAGTCCCCCCCCATCCCAGTCCTTCCAGCTGACTATACATCAGCCTGGGTCCCTGGTCCTGCTCTCAGTCGGCGGCCATCTTGGTACACTCCAGCAGCAGTGACAGCTCTCACCCCCCTGTTTCATAATTTAATAATACTTGATCCAGGGGCTTCGCCCGATCGCCATTCAGGGATCAGGAAGGAATTTTTTCCCCTACCAAAGCAAATTGGCACAGCACGGCTAGGGGTTTTTTGCCTTCCTCTGGATCAAGCTGGGAGGATTCACTGAATCCTCCCCCCATCGTCTCCAAAAAATAACTACTTTGCCCGGTGATTGGCTACCATGGCTAATCTGCGGTACTCCGCAGAAACCATTTGGGATCTGAGGAGTTGCGCCGCAATACTGCCAGCCATCACCAAAAAGACCCTAAGAATGGAGCAACTTTTGAGGATCGATCGACGATCGACCATCAAAAATTTTAGCCGTTTACCCCAGCCCAAGCACATTTTATGTGCTTTGATCAACACAAGATCGGCAGTAAAACATAGACTTGAAATCCATGACTTCATTCTACAACACGATTTAGACTGCCTCTTTATTACAGAGAGCTGGCTCACAGCCGACTGTAACACCATTCTAGGAGAACTGGTGCCAGAAAACTACCGTATTATCACAGAAAACAGAATAGGGCAAAGAGGGGGAGGCCTGGCGGTGATCCACAAGATTCATCTTGCAATCACAAAACCAGCCCTTCAAAACCCTCTTCCATTCATGGAAACCCTTACTCTGCAACTGCAAGCAAATTCAAAGGAGACCATCCACATTCTGCTCTGCTATAGGCCACCGGGCCCAAAATCGCAGCTGCTATCATCATGGACGGATTTCTTCTCCACTTATACCCTCAACAGCAAACACCTGTTGCTGTTAGGGGATTTCAATCTCTGGGCCAACTCCTCACAAGACATCGTTGCGGATGCCTGTATTGACCACCTGGAAGATTTAGGGTTACAGCAACTAGTATGTGGGCCCACACATGCTTCAGGCCACACACTTGATCTTATTTTCAGACAATATCTGGAAATAAAAATTTTGAAAAATGAAAAGTTGCCATGGACAGACCACCATGCAATTAAATTCATTTCCACAATCCCCCCCACAACAAAAACATCAAATCCAGTGACAACACACTGGACTAGATGTCAGAAGAAGCTCCACTCGGAACTCTTCAGAACGACTTTAAGGAAAAAAATAGAAACAACTCAGCCGCATCAAACGGCCGTTGAAACATTGGAAGCCATCAACTCGGCCATGCTACAATCAGCCGATTTGGTAGCGCCGAAACGAAGAACCCGCATTCGGAAAAACAACCGCAGCTGGTTTAACAACCAGCTGTCGTTACTGAAGCAAGAACGCAGAAGGGCAGAATCTGCCTGGAAAAGATGTTCTTCAGAGCTAAACCTATCCATCTACAAGGCGACAACAAGAAAATACCACAAAGGAATTTTCCAAGCCAAGAAGAATTATTTCTCGGAGGCTATCAACGGGGCCCTTAACCGCCCCCGCGAACACTTCAAGATGGTCACCCAGACCATGAAACCAGGATGTATTGAGGCCCCCAGTTCTGACACACAAGAATTTTGCAATGAGCTATCGGATTATTTCGTTGATAAAATCGAGGCAATCCGTGAAAGCATTCAGCAAAACTATTCTCCCCTCAGCCCCCCCTGTAGCCTCTCACACAGCACCCATAGTAATTCTTCGATATCAGGTAAGTTTACCCTAGAACCCATCTCCGTTGAGTCCACTAAAAATGTCATTTGTACTCTGCGCAATGGCGCAGCGCCAAATGACATTATCCCCACAAAACTGCTGAAGGAATGCGCCGACATCCTGGCTCCTCCCATTACGCAGCTTATCAACCAGTCTTTCCTGGAGGGCATAGTGCCCTCACAGTTGAAAGAGGGTATAATCCAACCCATCCTGAAGAAACCCTCCCTGGACCCCAAGGACCCACTCCACCGCCGTCCCATAACAAGCCTCAACGTATTCTCTAAGATAATGGAAAAAGTAGTGGTACAACAGCTGCAACAGCATCTAGATACCCACAAGCTACTTGATCCATTGCAATCAGGCTTCCGTCCCGGACATGGGACGGAAACAGCATTGCTAAAAGTATGGGACGATGTTCTCAAGGCCGCAGACGAAGGAGAATCTTGTCTCCTGGTCCTGTTGGACCTAAGTGCAGCTTTTGACACTGTAGACCACAATCTGTTACTGACTCGGCTTACTGAAGTAGCCAGGGTCGCAGAAGGCGATTTATCTTGGTTCTCCTCTTTTTTGGAAAACCGATCGCAAACAGTGAAGCTAGGACCATTTACGTCTGAAAAACGCACAGTAACATGCGGAGTCCCTCAAGGATCGCCGCTGTCACCAGTGCTATTTAACATCTACCTTCGTCCTCTTTTTGAGATTATTAGCAGCCAAAAACTGCTTTATCACTCTTATGCAGATGACACGCAACTGTATTTCCGCATCTGCAACAGACAGGATCACCACCTCAATCTAGAGACATGCCTCTCTTTGATAGAGGATTGGATGACAAAGAGTTATCTTAAACTCAATGGAGCGAAAACAGAACTTCTGCTGTTTCACGCCAAGCGTAGGAATCAACTTTCAACAGCGTGGACCCCCCCGCCTATTTTGGGCAAACTCATCACCCCTAGCGCCAAAGTCAAAAGCCTAGGGGTCATTTTTGACTCCTTTATGACAATGGGCGCACAAATAGGGTCAGTGGTCAGCGGATCTCACCATCTACTGCGCCTACTACGCAGACTCACTCCGTTCATCCCTAAAGAAGACCTAGCGGTCGTGGTGGGAGCTATTGTAAACTCCAGGCTGGATTATGCAAATGCCCTTTACCTCGGCCTCCCCAAGTACCAAATCGCTCGTCTGCAAGTCGTTCAGAATACGGCCGCCAGACTTGTGACTGGGAAAAAACCCTGGGAATCCATCTCACCTTCACTGAGATCCCTTCATTGGCTGCCAGTCAAAGACAGAATTGCTTTTAAAGCTCTCTGTCTTACCCATAGATGTGTCCACGAGAGTGCCCCCCTTTACTTATGCGAATTAATAAAAGCGCATAATCCAAATCGCGTTTTGCGATCCACGAATCAGAACCTGCTCCAGGTTCCGAAAGCCAACTTCAAGTCCAAAGGAGAGAGAAGATTTGCGATCCAAGGTCCCAGACTATGGAACGCTTTACCAACCAGCATTCGGTTGGAGGAGAACCACCTAGCATTTAGGAAAAAGGTCAAGACTTTTCTCTTTTGATATCAAAGGAGACTGGAACAACAAGCGCCCAGAGGCGATTCAGTTCGCATGTGCCGCGCTATATAAGTTTTCATTCATTCATTCATTCATTCATTATGCTTCAGATATTACTATTGAGCTACAGTGGTGTTACATATACAAGTTACTGCAGGTGCTTGGGATGGTGACTGCCCCCCGCCCCCCGCTCCCCACCCAAATGTTTGACATCTTAACCAAATAGCCTCTTCTCCTTTCATTCCTTATTCCTTCCCCCCTTTCTTCATTTGAATTACCAAAGTTACTGTGATTTCTTGGAAAATACATGGCTTAAACTCTGCTGTAAAATGGTACCGTATTTTTCGGACTATAAGACGCACTTTTTTCCTCCAAAAATCTGGAGGAAAATGTCCCTGCGTCTTATGGAACGAATATACATTAGGCCACGCCCCCCGCCGCTGCTGGTCCCGCCCCCCCACGGCCGAACGTCATGAGAAGTAAGTGAGGGGCACAGAAATAAGTTCCTGTCTGTGTAAATCCCATCACCTGCTCCTCTCCTCCCTCCTCCGTTTGCAGCTCCGTCCTCTTCTCTCTGTCACTGTGTGCAAGACAGTGCAGCTGATGGCTCGTGAAGTGTAGCTGTCCTACATGAAGAGGATCCAATCAGCACACTGCTCTATCCAACTCCACCTCCAGCAAGCCTGCAGCCTGTCACGACTGAGAAGCTTCACACATCCCTTCTCTCACCCCTCCCTCCTTGCTTGTGTGTTCCGTCTGTGAAGGAGGTGGGCGGGAAGATTAAAAAGAAGCAGCAGACAAACATGGATATACTACTGAATAAGCCAGAGAGCCCCCAGGAGACTGTGAGTGTGTGCACTTCTCACCAACCCCCTCTATTCTCTCTATTTTCCTAACCCAGCTCAGCATAAAGAACATCTTTTAGAAAATCAGTCTTTGCAGGGATAATGAAGTTGTCTCTCATTTCCAGGAGCACATATTCAGGGACAATCTCTCCTTCCTTTTTTGTGCATGTTTCCAACCTTTTTCAGCACAGTTCTACCTTGAAATCATTTGAAACAATGCATTTCTCTGTGCTGTGCAGAGCTATACATAGTACACTGATCAATGATTTGTAATTTCTCTTCCTGCAGGCAGCCAGTAAATACCTTTGCAGCAAAGTGCACTTTTTTTACTTAAATTAAATGGCAATTCATTATTCATTAATGGCACAGGTCAGGCTGCATTTCATGGGCACTGGTAAAAATTTTGGTACACCATTTGGTTCTGAATTTTTTTTTCTTGTTTTCCTTCTCCAAAACCTAGGTGCGTCTTATGGTTAGGTGCGTCTTATGGTGCGAAAAATACGGTAATTAGTTTTTAATTTTCTGTGTAGATTCTCCCCTCACATGTGTATACTTCAAGAGACCAACCTTTTGGGATCTCACATACTTTGCCTGAAATTAGCTTGGGCCAAGGCTCACTACAAGGCCACCTATTCCAACTACGCTAGGGGGAATCCTCATCCATAGACAGTTGTGGAGGTTGTCAAGGTTCTGGATAATGGCCCCTAAGATACAGGAAGAACTTCTAGAGGCCTTGTGTAACTACTGGCTCTTTTTTAAAAAAAATATATTTAGTTTTACAGCTTTAAACATAACAGCATTTGGCAACTACAATAGAATTTGCAATAAACTGGCCACACAGGGCTGTGCAACAAAACACACTTACTACTAACTATCTAATGAAACCCCCACCCAACCAAACGCAAATCAGTCTCCCACCCAATCATGAAGCCCCATCGGACTGGAGCGTTGAAGCTAGAAAATTCAGTTCCCATATCAAATGTGTAGTAGCTGGATGGCCTGCAGATCACCTGGTTTGTATATGTCATATACACCTGAGCCAAAAATTGTGAGAGTTATCTCCAATACCATCGCAGTAGAGGACCTTAATGTTAAACTATCTATCAATCATTATTATATTAGCCCCTGTCCTGCCCGCTACACAAGTACATTTACACATTTTTGCATTCCCCATCCCATTTTTTAATCCAGCCATGCCTGCCAAACCTTTGTAAATTTATTTTTACAACCCGTTGAGATATAGGTGGTTTAATAGAAGAGGATTGTTAAATTAACCAATTAGTTGGAGGTGTCAGTTTTTTCCAATGCAGTAGAATAGCCCTGCGGGCGTAAAATAGTAAAACATTAAGAAGGGTTCTGTGGGCATTAGACGGGACCACAGCATCCACTAAGCCTAGGAGACACACCGAGATGGACTGTGGAATCGGGATGGTAAGGATACCAGTCATGCATTTTAGGACCCCCTTCCAAAAAGCACTAGGCTTGGGAATTCCAAAAAATATGTTCAAAACTGTCAGGGAATGTATGTGTGTGTGTGTGTGTGCGCATCTCCAACATTCCGCTGTGCAAGTAGGATAAATCCCCACCAGTCGGACCGGGTATAGTAAATTTGGTGTAGAAATTTTAAATGTATCAGTCTATCCATAACTACTGGTTCTTTAATGTTCATTTGGCTGACCCATTGGTGGTCTGGTATGCCTTCAAAGCATGGTTGAGGGGAGAGTACATTACATGTGTTGTTGCAATTAAAATAGACTATTTGCATACTCTAAGCTACTTAAGGGGGCCTGTATCAAAGGGAGGCTGACAATGTGGCATATCCCAGCAGATTCACTTACATTGCCTAGCAGGGTGCCCTTCAGAAATGATCAGTCTTTAGAACTGAGCTGACCCAGAAGTTGTTACTCAATACAGCTCAGCAAGTATTTGAATATGGTGTGAAAAATGGGAGGTTGCTAGCGTGGTTTGCAAGAGGGCAATTTGCAGCCACACATATGGGAAGTGACCTATGACACCCCAGCCCTAGAAGATTTTCTAAATCATATTAACTTTCTGGTTATACAGGATAACGATAAGGACAGGTGAGATAAAGATATTATGTTAGAGGAGGTTCAGACTGCTCTCGGCCACATGCAATCGGGTAAAGCCCCTGGGCCTGATGGTATCAAATTTTACTCCTGCTACAAAGAACTCCTAGTGCCTAGACTAACACCCTTACTTAATAAATGTATCACTCTAGATACCCTACTGAATCCCACATCTGATGGTCTTATTGTGTTAGTGCCCAAGCCTGGTATTTCCCTCATTAATGCAGATCCCAAATTGCTGGCAAAAATTCTGTCCGTCCTTCTCACTACAGTGATTGAACAACTTATACAGGCAGATTTTATCACTGGCATTAATATTCGTTGCCTTTTCATCAATCTTTCGACCAATCATGACAATGCCGGCACAGGGGCGGTGTCTTTGTTGGATAAGGAAAAGGCCTTTGATTCAGTTGAGTTGTCTTTTTATGGAGTGTGTTGCATAGGTTTGGGTTTGGCCCCAGATTTCTTCAATGTCTACAAATGCTGTATAAAACTCCCAAGGCCCAGTTTCGCACTAATGACAGGGTCTCTGCATTATTCCCCTTGGCCAGAGGCACTCCGCATTTGCCCTGGCGCTTGAACAATTGGCCAATCACTGAATGATGCAAATTCCTCCTTGTGGCCCACTCTGTATATGTTTGAAGAAATTGTGTAGTTCTCTGAGATTAAGATAAATTGGGGCAAGTCGGTCCTGTTTCCATTAGAGTTAAATATTTGGGTATTAAGTTGCGGAGGGCTCTGAATAGGTTTTATGATCTGAATATCCATCCTGTGGTTTCACACTTGAAAGATAGATATGCCTCCTAGAGTAATTTACCTGTAACTGTTCTGGGCCGTATCCATACATTAAAAATGATTTTCCCCCCTTAATTCCTATACGTATTATGTAATTGTCTCATATTGTTGATTTTTTTTTTTAAGGAGATAGATGGACGTGTAGGTTCTTTTCTGTGGGCGGGAACAGCTCCACAACTGGCGAGATCCACTCTTCAGGTCCCAGTTAATTATGGTGGGTTGGCCCTTCCTAACTATCAAACTTACTTCTGGGAGGCAGTACTCGTTTCAATTCATTGGTGGGTTGTGGGATCTAAAAGAAATGCAGCAGTTTGTCTAGAGGTGGCTCTGCTGAGATCTTTCACAGAATTAGGTAATCTGATATACAAAGGATTGAGGGACTACCCTTCCCTTCCACTCCCTACTAGGGTGATGCTGAAGGTGTGGATGATATATTTTTTGCATATTTATTTTATCATTATGATATAAGGCTTTGAGTATATAATTTGTATATTATTGAGTTATTTCAACTCATTCTGACGTGTTTGATTTTCATCATCACATACTTGGTGATATTCTTTTACCACCCAAGTAGGTTTATGTTCACTTTGGGGTGCTGTCGCTTAACCTTAGATTACCTAGTTGGATGTAATTCTGGCACCTCCAATTGCAACATGCTGTGCGGTCCCAGTTCCCAAACCCCCCTACGCTCGAGACTAACCCAATAGAGGATCTTCTGGCATGGGAATCTTTATCTAAGCTCCTATCTGCACTCTATCTGGCTTTCCTTAGTGTGCAATCATCTAAGATGGATAGTCTTTGGGAGCAATGGCACGCAGATATTTATGCATTAGATAGAGAGACATGGGAGTAGTGCTTTGAGATTAGCTCTAGGATGATGATAGCCTCCAAAGACCAATTGATGCAGACAAAATTCCTTCATAGAGTGTATTTCACGCTGCAGAGATTGCACAGAATCTATCCACAACACTCCTTGGTTTGTACCAGGTGTCGCACGACTGATGGTTCTTATTTCCATATGTTTTGGACTTGCCCAAGGATAGCACAGTTCTGGACGGAGGTTATTGATGCTATCAATTCCCATCTCTAGCTGTCTTTCCCTTGTACACTTGGATT
The DNA here is from genome assembly GCA_029574335.1 of Rana kukunoris. Lineage (NCBI taxonomy): Eukaryota > Metazoa > Chordata > Amphibia > Anura > Ranidae > Rana > Rana kukunoris. Next base: position 86,320,041 of record CM056057.1, on the reverse strand, counting down.
GGCTTTGCTCAGTATCCATGACGATGAGCAACGTTTTCGATATTTCAAGCTGCTGATTTCAAACTTGCTGTATTATACAAAAAAAAAATACTCTTTCAGTTGGCTTCCCCCTCTCCTCCTATGATATCCTCCTGTGAAACAGCTATCAATAGGGTTCTGCCAGTGTACAAACTGACATAGTAATATAAATTGTCCCCGGAAATATGAAAAATATGGCAGCCATGGGTGGATTATACAAAACACTGTCCTTAGGTAACAGCGTTTCTTCTGTATCCCTTTGGGGTGACCATTGCTACCTATGAGTTCTTCTGATTATTACACAATATATTTCTGTCTTATTTGTTGGGATGACTCCATCTTTTACTTATTATATGTAACCATGTATACCTGTTGATATTATATGTAATACATTTTTTTCAATAAAGAGCAATTCTGTTTGTAAAAAAAAAAGGTAAAAAACCTCATGCATTTAGAACCACGTTAAAGACAAATTTTTAATTTTATATTAGATAAAAAGAGTGTTCTCGCACAAAATGATTGAACACGCATACACTCTACACACATCAATAATAATGCAAAACAATATTGTGTCTAGTGAATAGCAATCAATATTAGTGCAAAACAATATTGTGTCTAGTGAATAGCAATAATATGAAAGAATATGTTATCAAATAAAATAGGTGACAACTTAGTGGCATCAAAAAAAGTCTGTATATAAAGAAGGCAGATATACTGCTATAGAGGAGAGCAAAGGAAATAAATTAAAAGTCCATAAATCAAAATATAATGGCTGAGTGGCCTGATCCTGAGCGTGTCTGGTCTCTCAGAACTCTCACCTCATATATGAGAAAATACAGCAACAAGGAAATCCATGGCAAACTCCACCTCCATAAACCAGACCAATATTCCCACTTTGTATACTTCCACTGGTATTTTACAAGCTCCTGCAAACTTCATATGCCCTGTCACAGCATACTACCAACAGTTCCTCGATAGATCCCTAATCAGGCTGCAGAACGGACCAAGGGGAAGAGAAGACAAACAAAAGCCTCCAATGGTGTAGTATCAAAGATAATAGGAATTTTATTAGGGTGTGTGTGCTCTTACATCAACATATAAAAAACAGGTGCAATGTTAAAATCATACAGCGGCGTCCTCTGCGCCTTCTTACGTCACTCCAGGTGCACGTCTGTCACAGCCAATCCCTACGCGTTATGAAACAGTCTTCATCTGGGGAGCAATTTGGCGCGGAGGCTAAGTGGCGCGATGTGAATGCTGGGGCGGCCGCGGCCTCCTCAGCTCATCCTCCTGATGTCATCACGCACTGGTCTGGTTGCTAGGCACCAATCGCCGCGGTCGGCACCGCTCTGCTCTCCACGGCGCTCGTATTGTAACTTTCTGCTGCCCGGATTGCCACTCCCTCCATTGGGTCCCATGGTAGGGCCAGCTCTGCTCATATATGAGGTGAGAGTTCTGAGAGACCAGACACGGTCAGGATCAGGCCACTCAGCCATTATACTTTGATTTATGGACTTTTAATTTATTTCCTTTGCTCTCCTCTATAGCAGTATATCTGCCTTCTTTATATATACAGACTTTTTTTGATGCCACTAAGTTGTCACCTATTTTGTTTGATAACACATTCTTTCATATTATTGCTATTCACTAGACACAATATTGTTTTGCACTAATATTGATTGCTATTCACTAGACACAATGGCCCAGATTCACGTACATCGGCGCATTATCGGTCCGGCGTAGCGCACCGCCATTACGTTAGACTTGCGCCATCTAGCCGCGTAATCCCCCGATTCACGTAGCTTTTGCGCAGGAAATTGCGCAAGCGTAAGGTTTTTCCAGAGGCGTAAGGAGGAGTAATACAAATTGGGAGGGACGTGGGCGTGTTACATTGAAATGAGCCGTGACCCCATGCAAATGAAGGGCCGGCCGGCTCGTGCATGCGCACGTGAAGGAGACCATGTCAGCTCCGCTGTGCGCATGCTCACAACTCGGGAGCGGCGCAATCAGTGAAATTGGAAATGGACTAGGGCAACGTTGTGAACTACGCAGACAGCATAAATAGACACACACAAACGCACTTGCATTGCAAAAGTACATCCCTTTGTGTCCCTTCCCATTTAACCAAGTGCTTTTGTTCCTGTTGTTCGTTGCAGTGTGTCTTGTAGTTGTCAGATTAGTGTTCTGTGTGATCAAGTGCTTGTTGGTATATTTGTGAAAGTGTTTTTTGATAAGTGTTTGAGAGACTGTTTGTTTGATTGATATATTTCTGAGCGTTTGTTTTCTTGCTTTATTTTTTCTTTTTTTTTTTTGCTGACATTTTTTTTTAAATTTGGGTTGTGCATGCTGTTTGAATGTGGGGGTGACATTCCTGCTGGAAAAGGGGTGTCATCCTCAATTTTGGTGGAGAAGGGTTCCCCAGGACCAGGGAGAAGTGATTCCCAGGTCTGTGTGAATGGTGTATGAATGTACAGTGACATAATTGGAGCCTTGACGTGGCGTTACTGCTCACCAGTCGTGCATGGTGGACTGGTGCCAATCCAATTTGATGTGGATGTGGGGTGTGTGTGCTAAGGACCACAGTGGTGTGCATGCATGCATTCTCATTGTGCCATGAATAATGTGTGTGTTTAACGTGCAAAGATGCCCAATGTGTGCTGTCTCCTGACTGCTCTTCCTTTAGAAGACGGGGTATCCCCGGTTAGGGGTTGATTGTCTGGTTGGGGGGTCAGGTCATCACGTAGCTCAACCTGCAGGCCCTTCCTCACTGCGAGATTGTGCAGCATGCAACATGCAACGATGATATGGCACACAAAGTTTGGGGAATACAACAGTGTACCCCCAGACTTATCCAGGCATCGGAAACGTGACTTCAGGAGGCCAAAGGTGCGCTCCACCACTGCTCGGGTTTTGATGTGTGCTTGATTGTATCTTTCCTCCCCTGGGGTTTGGGGGTTCCGGATAGGAGTCATGAGATGGGGTCCCAGTGCATATGCAGAGTCACCTGGAAGGGAAAAGACAGGAGAATGTTAGTCATGCATGTGCCACTTGTGAGGTGTGCATCACGGGAGGGGATAGTCATGCCTGACTCCCATGTCACTCACCAACCAGCCAGGTGTTCCCATACACGTTCTGATAGAATTCCATTTGGATGTGGCATTGATTGTAGATGTAGCTGTCATGGGTGGATCCGGGGTGTTTGGCACGGACGTGCCATATGAGTCCTTGGGCATCAACTATCACCTGTACGTTGATGGAGTGCCAATTCTTCTGATTGCGGTACATGTGCTCTGTCTCATGGGGGGGCTGGAGTGCCACATGTGTGCAATCAATGGCCCCGATGGTGCGTGGGAATCTGGCAATTCTGTAGAAATCTGTCATTGCCTTCAGCCGCAGGTCCTCAGTGGTGGGTTTGATGATTAGGTTGGCCAAGCGTGTGAGGATTGCTGGGACAACCTGGTGCACACATCTGCTCATGGAGGATTGTGACATCCCAGCCACCACTCCACTTGTACGCTGAAAAGAGCCACTGGCAAGGAAATGGAGTGTTGCCAGTACCTTGACCAGTGGCTGCACTGCTTGTGAGCGTTGTGTTGGGCTGGTGATGTCCTCCTGCAGGGTTGTGGTTAATTCCAGGATGGCATGAGGGGGGAATCTGAAGATGCGATACACCTCAGAATCACTCATGCCAAAGAGGTCTATGCGTGTGCGGTATACCCTCTCCCGTGCCATCCTCCGTGCCCTCCTCCTTCTTTGGTCATCTAAATTCACTAGTGCAGCTATGAGCGACGATGCCCCTGTCATGTTGGCAGTCAAATTGTAGTGAAACACGTGTGTGTGGTCTGCTCCTCAGTAACGGTGTTGCTTTCTGTGAGATGTAGACGTTTTTTCAAAATTTAGACCAGCTTTTATGTGCTCTAACTTTAGACAGGACATTTTGCTGTTGCGCACATCGCGTAGCCTGCGCAGCAACTGCGTTTTTTTGTGGATCCCCGCAACTCCCTCATTAGCATATTTGACTAGCAAATCAATGGTGTGTCTAGCGCATTTTTGCGCGGACGGATGCGTCTGTCTAACGAAATTACGCCGGACAAAAAAAAGTAGATTTCTGGCGTAAATCGTTTTCTGAATCGCGCGCATCTAAACGCACGCGCACATTTAGACTTACGCACGCGCAACACCAGTTGCGCAGGTGTAATCGCTCTGTGAATCTGGGCCAATATTGTTTTGCATAATTATTGATGTGTGTAGACTGTATGCGTGTTCAATCATTTTGCGCGAGAACACTCTTTTTATCTAATACTTATTTGGTGTATTGTAAACACTTCTAGTTCTTGCAGCAATACTTTTTATGTTGATATTCACTGATATCTCACAATAGCGCGAAGGACTTCATTTACAGAATAAGAGGATATTTTCTGTATTAGTGCTGACAAATGCTAGATATCTAGTGATAGTCCTAGTGCTTGGCCTCCCCTGTCATTTTAACTGCTGAAAATAGTTTACTCTTTGCAGCTAAACAGTTTGCTCTGTGTTTATCTGTTTATATTATTTTTCTACCCCTTTAAGCACCACAACATTCTATCCTAATTATGTAAATGAGTTGCTATTTGAAGATAATGCCACGCTCCAACCCTTCTCTATTCAGGTGTAATACCAGATGGCAAGGCATGGATCTCATGCAAGCTAACCAAGTGAGATGATGCTAGTCATACTTGGTCTGAGTTGTATTTATTCTCTGCTTTGAGGTCTTGACATTCAGTGTGTCCTTATGCTATCAGATTGTAATGCAGCCAATATCCTCTTATCATCTGTGTACAGACACACAACTCTGACTGTAACAAAGACAGTAAGTACTCCAAGGCTTATTTAATATATTGACAAACATTGCTACAAAGTCTAGATTTTGCTGACCACATATAACTCTTACATTTCACAATAATTGATCTTCCTATTTCCACATTGTGCAATATGCATTAAATGGACTGCACAATACCCATAAACAGGATAATACATTTGTAATGTTCCTAAACATAGATTGTTAGGCATACTTTGAGAGAAAATACATTTTACATTGGAATCAAACTGTGTTTAGTGTTAATATGTTTACATTTGTAAGCAATAAATATATATAACGTATGCATTATGGCATAGCAGGGGGTTCTTAAACAGATTTTTAAGCAAACAGCTAAATACAAATTTAAAATACGCCTACATTTTTTACATGTTAAGGTATTGGTAATTGTATTCAAGCAGTTCTGTTGCTGATACAACTCATGCAATTTAATTTATTCATGCAGGTAATACTGATTTTTTTCCCCCATTTGAACTTGGCAGCTTTCTATGTTACTTGACTGCAAATTAAATATTATTAAAAATGATTCGGTGGAGGCCAATTTTGTATTTTTAAAGCATCAGATATACTTATTAGCTTTAACTAATCAATATTAAAGTCCATAAACTACAACCAAAAAGTCTCCACTTAAGTGAGGTGAATATGTTTTATATTGTGAACAAGGTGGCGTCTTCCACCGAAGATGTGAGCTAACATCCTACTCACCACAAAGACATGACACCCATTGCAGTCAAATTGAAAAAAAAAAAAAGACAATTGAATACCGTGCTATGCTACAAAAATTGTATGAATATACTCATCTGGAAAACAAATACAGTTTGATGTGCATTCAAAGTCCCACTTTGCAGTGCATAAAGTGCTTGTGCATTAATCAATAAAGGTTCTCCAATTCAGTTTACAGACAGAGGTGCCTCACATGGATCTACACTCACCCTTATATATTGACCCTCTATCTCTAGGTTTATCACGTGCATTTTGTGGGGATTAGGGGTGAGCTCCGCGTTCGATACGAACATATGTTCGACTCGAACATTGCCTTTTCGATCACTCGACAAAATTCGAACAAAACGGGTCATTCGCGCCAAATTCGAGTGGCGCACAACAGCCCATAATTCACTGCGACATTGCGTGCTGATGATTGGCCAAACATGCACTATGACCCTGCATGCTTGGCCAATCCCAGCACGCAAAAAACGGAGAGCCATAATTGGCCAAAGCCAGGGTGTCTTTGGCCAATTATGGCTCAGGGCTTTAGCACACGCCCCACACTGTATAAGGCCGTCTGCTGGGCGGCCTTGTGTAGTGTGTTGCGCTTGTTAATGAGAGCAGTCTGAGAGACAGAGAGATAGTCTTTTTATATAGCTAGATAGAGCAGGCAGACAGGCTAGTCAGTTTAGCTTAATTTACAGTGTGTAGAGGATATATATACATCCCTAGGAGTTGTACATATATTTATACACTGTATAGCTTAGCTAGATCAGTTCTTCCTAATTTACTGGCAGGCAGGTGATTGTGGTATTTAAAGACGTTATCACAGGTATAAACACCCAGCAGGTACAATATTTAAAGGAATTTTTTAATTTTTTTATTTAAGCATCAATAAAATCACTGCTCCTGCAGCAGTGACTTTAATGATGCTTAACTTAAAAAACAAAATTAAAAATTCCTTTAAATATTGTACCTGCTGTGTGTCTATAGTTTGCCTGTGAAAATGTTTGTGGGAACCCGGGTCTTGCCCGAGGGAACATGTATCAATGGAAAAAAAAGTTTTAAAAACGGTTGTTTTTTCATTCCTGCTCCTGAAAAAACTACCGTTTTTTAAACTTTTTTCCTTTGATACATGTTCCCTGGGGCAAGACCCGGGTTCTCAAAGACGTTTTCCAACAATAACTTGAATATTGGTCTTTAAAATGATCGTTTTTTAATTTGAACGTTCGAGTCTCATAGACTTCAATGGGGTTCTAAATGTTCGCGCGAACGGTCGGTCTGTTCGACGGTTCTGGTGCGAACCGAACGTGGGGGTGTTCGGCTCATCCCTAGTGGGGATGAATTCCCCTACATGGTTGGTTCCAAATCAGCTAAATTTGGGATGGTGGGGAGAGGAAATAACAGAGAAAGTGCTCCTATAGTGTAAAACCGTTATTTATTAAAAAAATGCAATAAAAATTAGATGCATTCACATGTTCTGGTGCTTAATCCTGGCACCCGTTGTAGTCAGCATGTGTGTTAATGGGATAATTCGGCCAAACTCCATACAAACGCTGCTATCTCGGTGTGGCTCGGCCCCCTGTGGTGTTTTCTGGTGGATGTGTGGCCGTGATCAAGCCTCAATGCATTTCAGCCAATGAGAGTGGCCATAATCAGGAAGCTCTAAATCTGCCGTCTTGGTTGTGGGCTTATATACACATATGGGTAATACACCCTTGTAATTAGTTAACCATGTTTTAATTGATACATGCATGCTGTGCACCCCGGGGCACTTACAATAAAAGCATTAATCATATTAAAAAAGGGTTAAATTAAAATAAAATTGCACGGCAGCTCCTGATATGGACGAGTAGTCAGGGAGCTCTGTCCAACTTCAGCCGTCCGAGGCCCCCGAGCACCGCAAGCACCCCTATTTTCTACCTGGACCATCTCCCCACGGGCAGCGGATGTCCCGGGACACCCCATGTATTCGGGGTCTGCAATGAGAAGCCTAAGTCCAAAGATGGTGCTCAGGCTGGCGCTCATTCTCCCTCATGGCTGCTGGGCATAACTGTAAGTAAACCCTCCCTGTGTTCTGTATCCCCTGCCTCCACGGAGTCCCTGATTGAACAGACCCTGGAGGAACTGGGCCTATCTCCCATGGCATCTGTTTGTCTTATGTTGGTGTATATGCTCATACACTCCAATCAGTTTCAAGCTATTTAGGACACCCTTACTATCCTTCAAATAGGATAGGCCATTGGCTGTTAAAGGGGTTGTAAAGGTTCGTTTTTTTTATTTTCTAAACATGTTCCTTTAAGCTAGTGCATTGTTGGTTCACTTACCTTTTCCTTTCATTTCCCTTCTAAATGTTTTTTTTCTTTGTTTGAATTTCTCACTTCTTGAAGCTTTCCATCATCATCCGAGTGGTGGAAAGTCATTTAGAACACCTTACTGAGGAGGAACAGGAAGTGAGAAATTCAGACAAAGAAAACAAAGAAAAATAAACATTTAGAAGGGAAATCGAAGAAAAAGGTAAGTGAACCAACAATGCACTAGCTTAAAGTAACCTATTTAGAAAATAAAAAACAAACCTTTACAACCCCTTTAAGTAAACTTCAGACGGCTCGCAGGCAACAGCAGGTATGCAAATCTTGTTCCACGTCACTTCCGCTTTTGCCTCCTGGAATGCAAGTGGAACGCGATCATCGTACCTGCTGTTTCCATCTAAAGTTTACTTAACTGTACATTCTGATATATTTTTTTAAATAAATTGCTATATGCTACACTATGAGGAGTTTTTTTCTCTCTTTGATATATGAATCAGGTCATGTTGGCTGATAATATCGGTGGGCCGTTTCTTTCATTGGAGGATTCATATCTGTGACACTCAATTTGACTACATGTAATTGATGTCATGTCTTTGTGGGAAATAGGAGGTTTGCTTACATCTAAAAATAGTGGATGTCTGCTGCGCTCATAACACTAAAAATAGAGAAAAATAAAATAATAATATAAAACCTAAAATAGTCTCTGAAGCAGCCAGCACAATGTTGATGAACAACAATAAAACATATAGAAGAAGAGGGTGCAGCGCTCAGAATAAAATGTCAATAGACCCTTTGGTCCTCAGATGTTCATATATATCACACAGTTCATGGGATATAATTGAAGTGTGAATGAGGGAAGATAACCACTACCGGCACCCAGATACACTCCCTCTTACCCTCCCCTTTGGACCCTCGTCACAGGGGTCAAATGAGCATTGAATGAGATTAAAAAACCCTTGCTCTCGATCAGCCACAATTGACCAGGTAAAGCAGGAATAACAGGATGGATACAGGTATCCCAATCTCCATGCTCTGTCCCAGTACTCACACTGTGTTAGGTCCACATAAATAATCATGCCATGCAATATAAAGGAATAGGCCTCATGGTGCAGTAATCCTTATTAGAACTTGGAGGATAGGGTAAATAGTTCAATCTCTGTATTTGCTAGACAATACTAAGCTAAGCAGGGCAATAACTTCTCCTCAGGATGTGGAAACCTTGCAAGACGATCTGAACAAATGAATGGGGTGGGCAACTACATGGCAAATGAGGTTTAACCACTTCAATATCAGGCACTTACCCCCTTCCTGTCCAGAACAATTTTTAGCTTTCAGCACTGTCGCACTTTGAATGACAATTACGCAGTCATGTAACACTGTACCCCCAAAAAATTGTTAGAATTTTCTTCCCACAAATAGGGTTTTATTTTGGTGATATTTGATCACCTCTGAGGTTTTAAATTTTTGCGCTATACGCAAAAAAACACCAACAATTTTGAAAAAAATAATTGATGGCCACTGATAGGCAGCACTGACGGCACTGATAGGCGGCACTGATGGCACTGATGGGCACTGGCAGGTGTTTATAGAGGGGGACAGGCTAGCAGGTGATGGGCACTGATTTGCAGCTGATGGGCACTTTATTATGGAGGCTGTGCTGATAATCAATGTGCTGATTATCAGCACAGACCCCCCTCTGACAGGGAGAGCTGCTGATTGGCTCTCCCTGTCAGCGTGAAGCGTGGGAAGCTGTATACTGGCACCTCCTGGTTTGCGCGATGATCAGCTGTGATTGGTCACAGCTGATCACGTGGTAAGAAGCCTCTCTCAGAGGTTTCATACCACGATCGGAGCTGCGGTGTGCCCATTCAGCTCTGCTTGCATGTTCTTCTGCCTTGGCTCAAGTCCAGGCCAACCGCTTATCTCTTTGTCTTCCCTGGTGGAGTGATCTTCTTTTGCTCCCCACCCAGTAGTAGCTGGGGCCTGGAGAGTGAGACTTGACAGCCTGTGAGGCAGGCGGCGGCGATGGGCAGAGAGTGACTGATTGCCACCATTACTAGAAATCCTCGAATTTCATTTAAAGAATCTGGTCACCATCAGCTGTTCCTGGCTCAGTGCCCCCTATTCAGGCAATGGGAGGGGCAAAAGTTCATGGCTGGCTAATTTGAATCATCCTTCCCCATTGCTAGGGGTGAACGTCCTCCTGGGCTGCTGCATCAGCCCATCAGAATCCCCTTATTTGCTCCTCTCTCTCTTATCTACATTAGGTGCAGAGAAGTAGAAAAAGCTGTGTAACCAGAGAGGAACGTTTTTCCAAGAGGCTTAAAATGCTTTGGTACACAAAGAACAAATTTGGTAAACATAATTTAATATTACATGGAACTAATTAACAGTTTCACATATTGAGGAACTTCAGTGGCAATAATTTCATCATAATGGTACCTGTGTCGTACATTAATTCCACAATAGGGTGGATGCACTGTATAACCATTTGATGTCTAGGTTCTGATGCTTCTCTGACAGGAGGCTCCATAGTGACTTCAGGAAACTTGGAAGAAGATGTCTCCCTTAGCTCTAGAATCATCATTTCTTTCTCATGCCCAAAGTGCAACTCTACCACCTGCAAAACTTTCTCTTTTAAAGCTTTTATACCAGGTGCTGGTACGTGCAAAATGAGGTGCACACTCTCTGGTGAAGGGTCCTATATAGAGGCAGCGGGAGCTATGAAGAGCTTTGCCAGATCCATGTTCATTCTCACATTTTATGAACTTTCTGTAGACCCTGGTTGTTGGGAACACATGAGGTTCCTGGTTGTTTGACAACCATAGAGTCAAACAACAGCTTGATCTGCAGGTAACCATTACATGAATAGTTCTTTACCCTGAATCTCTAAGTGCTTGAACTCTGATAGGGTTACGTATTTAATACATCAAAGGAGGTGTTTTTAATGATATTTTTGAGGTCTCTTCTATTCATTCTTGCACCACATCTTGGCTGGAAGCTACCTAAAAAGATCTAGCATCTGCTTTTCTTTTAAATCCAGGGACCTCTGAAAGCTTGGGTGGTCTAACACCTGCCTCGATCTTTCACCCGGAGCAATCCAAATTTCCTCTACAATGTCAGCAGGCTTTATAGTCCCTGGCTGCTCTGCCTTGTCCCCAGCCTTTTCTTGGGTCACTCTCCCCCATTTGAGTGGTGGGAAGGGCTACATTTCCAAGCTGTGAAGGCCAGTCTCCTCTCCATTGCTAAAGGTGAGCATCCTCCTAGGCTGTGGAAGAGAAAATATTAAACAACAGCAAAAACATTATACACTAGAGATCAGGGAGGAAAACGCATCTTCCAGTTTCAGGGTGTCCATGTCTCCAGCTGCAGTACTGTTTGGAGACTCCCAAAAATGTCTGCATATCTTTTTCATAAATGAGCTATCAATCCCTATCCATTTGATTAAGAATTTATCAGGAAATCAAGCCCATGTTTTATTTGTTACCTCTTGGTTCTAAGCAGGAGTTTAGGGGCATTAGGGAAACAAAAAAAACATAGATAATCCAGACCACACCTGGTAACTAACACAAGCTGTAAATAAAGAGGCCCTAGAAAATGGTTTCTGGTCATCTCTTTGTGGACATTTAGGAAAGTTCTCACAAAGTTCACGAGACGTGAATTAAGAAAGAATGAATGTAGATTCCTTATTGCATCTGCAAAAATACCATACTCATCAAAGGGTTCAGCAATACACAAGCTCACTAAAGCCTCTGCAACAAGTTACTGATCTGCCTAATATAAAATTATAGTGTCTCAGGATGCACCACAGTCATATGCTTCTCTGTCCCCTACTGGCAATTTTCCTCAACAGAGTTCTCCATGAAGATATCCAAAGATGCCAATTCCAAAAAAAGAACCTCAGCAAAATGTGCTGCTTGCACTGATGACTGCTCAAAAGATATATTGGTAGACTCCACAGCAAAGGACTCAGTCCCTTCCAGGGAATCAGTTTAAAATGCTGCCTTTTTCAGTAATTCACCTGTTGCTCCATGGTCCCCTGGGAACATCTCTTTCCCAAATGCCTTAGTGGAAAACACCAACAACTTCTCCAGCCCTGCAGTATGTGGGTGAGAGGACCACTAAAGTCAAAGACAGTCTTGAAGACTCCTTAAGGAGGCACTTTACTTCTTTCCTTTCATTATTCTCCTCCTGTGTTACACAAGGATCCATTGGCCTCTTTCAGTCAGCAAATAAACTGAAAAGGCCCAACGTGGACTATTATTAGCCCTTGGTGCAGTCTGTGGGGTAACCTTTGAATATTCTGGGCAAATTGGTAAAAGCGTCTCCATTAGTCCATGATAGCAGAAAGTGCCCTTCTGGACCTGAAAATGCAACCCGGTGTCCAGGGTAATATCTTTAGTAAATGTATGACTTTCCTCATTCTTGGATAATGACATCCTGCTGCCATGCCTACAAATTTACAGTTCAATCCAGTCTGCACAGTATCCTCATTGTTTGTTTTCCCTTGCAAGTAGGTATACAGTATCGAACCATTAATGAGGTTGTAAAGGTTTGTTTTTTATTTTCTAAATAGGTTCCTTTAAGCTAGTACATTGTTGGTTCACTTACCTTTTCCTTCTATTTCCCTTCTAAATGATTTTTTTTCTTTGTTTTCTTTGTCTGGATTTCTCACTTCCTGTTCCTTCTCAGTAAGGTGTTTAGTAAGCTGTTCTAAATGACTTTCCACCACTCGGATGGTGGTGGAAAGCTTACTGAGGAGAAACAGGAAGTGAGAAATTCAAACAAAGAAACAAAACATTTAGAAGGGAAATCAAAGGAAAAATGTAAGTGAACCAACAATGCACTAGCTCAAAGGAACACATTTAGAAAATAAAAGACAAACCTTTACAACCCCTTTAAGCAAAACACTTCTCCTCTGAAGTGCTGACTCTAAAGTTCTAAAATAATTGCTTTCAGTCCATGAACCTAACACATTCTCCAATCATCAGATGAGTATCCTATCATTTAATTACATTAAGTGAAAGGCTTGCTTCCTGTAGGGTAGTTTCACTCACAGTGATTTTAGGGCTTTTCTTAGTTAACCACTTGCTTACTGGGCACTTACACCCCCCTCCTGCCCAGGTAAAATTTCAGCTTCCGGCACTGCGTCGCTTTAACTGACAATTGCGCGGTCGTGCGACGTGGCTCCCAAACAAAATGTACGTCCTTTTTTCCCCACAAGTAGAGCTTTCTTTTGGTGGTATTTGATCGCCTGTGCGATTTTTATTTTTTGCGCTATAAACAAAAAAGTGCGACAATTTTGAAGAAAAATACAATATTTTTTACTTGTTGCTATAATAAATATCCCAATTAAAAAAAAAAACACATTTTTTTTTCTCAGTTTAGGGCGATACATATTCTTCTACATATTTTTGGTAAAAAAAAAAAAAAAATCGCAATAAGCGACTGGTTTGCGCAAAAGTTATAGCGCTTACAAAATAGGGGAGAGAATTATTATTTTTTATTTTTATTTTTTTACTAGAAATGGCGGCGATCTGCGATTTTTATTGGTACTGCGACGTTATGGCGGACACATCGGACACTTTTGACACATTTTTGGCGCCATTCACATTTATTCTGCGATCAGTGCTATAAATATGCACTAATTACAGTATAAATGTGACTGGCATTGAAGGGGTTAACACTAGGGGGTGAGGAAGGGGTTAAATGTGTATGCTAGGTGTGTTCTAACTGTGGGAGGAGGGGGGGGTGACTGGGGGGGTGACCGATCTGTGTCCCTATGTAGGAAGGAACACAGATCGGGCTCCTCCCTTCCAGAGACAGGACATTGTCTCTGTGTGAGCCGGCAATGAGAGATGATCTATGAGAGATCATCTCTCATTCGCCCACAGATCGCATCACAAACGGCCGCTCTGATTGGCCGTTTGCCGCGATCTGTGATTGGCTGTGTCCAAGGGACACGGACAACACAGGGCTTCCCCGCAGCGCGCTGTACAGCGCGCGCTGGGAAAGCCAGAATGACATGCCATCAAATGACGGCATGTTGTATTTTCAGGCCCGCGCTGTTGCCGTCATCCGACGGTAGCGCGGGCCTCAAGTGGTTAATAGTGGTCAGACACCTAATCTCACACCTCACAAAAAATGTCAGCACAGGTACAGTCAATGGAGGGGAGCAAATCAGCAATTAAATATGATAGAGGTTCTAACTTGTCCCTACCCTACACAAATACTATACACAAAACTAACAAAATTAATGTTTTATATATTTCTAGGAAGAGTTGGAACCTTTGTTGGTTTTTGTAAGATTTGGGACAGTCCTCCACATTATCTGTCCCCATGACTTTAATAAAATGTACCTTTATACACTCCCTAATGTTAAAATTGTATGTGTCGGTTTTTACTTTGGAATAATTTACTTGCACATACTGTAATTGCTGATAATACTTTAATAAATTCATAAGGCATGGTATTTTTATTATTAATCCCCTGATTGCTTGAAACATATTAAAGGACACAAGGAATGTAAATTACTTGCACACACTTGAAATTTGAACATCTCTTCTATGAATTCTACAGTATGGTATAAAGAAAGGTTAACATGTGACAAATATTGGTTTTGTAACCCCGTCTACCATGATTCCATGTAAATGCTGTATTTGCATTCAAGCAGAGCAAATTGCAGGAAGCTGTATAAAATGAAGAACGGTTGAAGGACTATGCTGACTAAGTTAGGAACAGCAGAGGTAAAGCTGAAATGTCAAATGGTAATTTTATTTTCCCAGGTGATATTTTATTCATATATCGGGACATGTAGATTGTTTTTTTAGGAACAGCAATGTCAGGTTTGGATTTTGTCAGAAGTTGTTAATAAACCCTAATAATATACAGGGAGTGCAGAATTATTAGGCAAGTTGTATTTTTGAGGATTAATTTTATTATTGAACAACAACCATGTTCTCAATGAACCCAAAAAACTCATTAATATCAAAGCTGAATATTTTTGGAAGTAGTTTTTAGTTTGTTTTTAGTTTTAGCTATTTTAGGGGGATATCTGTGTGTGCAGGTGACTATTACTGTGCATAATTATTAGGCAACTTAACAAAAAACAAATATATACCCATTTCAATTATTTATTTTTACCAGTGAAACCAATATAACATCTCAACATTCACAAATATACATTTCTGACATTCAAAAACAAAACAAATCAGTGACCAATATAGCCACCTTTCTTTGCAAGGACACTCAAAAGCCTGCCATCCATGGATTCTGTCAGTGTTTTGATCTGTTCACCATCAACATTGCGTGCAGCAGCAACCACAGCCTCCCAGACACTGTTCAGAGAGGTGTACTGTTTTCCCTCCTTGTAAATCTCACATTTGATGATGGACCACAGGTTCTCAATGGGGTTCAGATCAGGTGAACAAGGAGGCCATGTCATTAGTTTTTCTTCTTTTATACCCTTTCTTGCCAGCCACGCTGTGGAGTACTTGGACACGTGTGATGGAGCATTGTCCTGCATGAAAATCATGTTTTTCTTGAAGGATGCAGACTTCTTCCTGTACCACTGTTTGAAGAAGGTGTCTTCCAGAAACTGGCAGTAGGACTGGGAGTTGAGCTTGACTCCATCCTCAACCCCACAAGCTCATCTTTGATGATACCAGCCCAAACCAGTACTCCACCTCCACCTTGCTGGCATCTGAGTCGGACTGGAGCTCTCTGCCCTATACCAATCCAGCCACGGGCCCATCCATCTGGCCCATCAAGACTCACTTTCATTTCATCAGTCCATAAAACCTTAGAAAAATCAGTCTTGAGATATTTCTTGGCCCAGTCTTGACGTTTCAGCTTGTGTGTCTTGTTCAGTGGTGGTCGTCTTTCAGCCTTTCTTACCTTGGCCATGTCTCTGAGTATTGCACACCTTGTGCTTTTGGGCACTCCAGTGATGTTGCAGCTCTGAAATATGGCCAAACTGGTGGCAAGTGGCATCTTGGCAGCTGCACGCTTGACTTTTCTCAGTTCATGGGCAGTTATTTTGCGCCTTGGTTTTTCCACACGCTTCTTGCGACCCTGTTGACTATTTTGAATGAAACGCTTGATTGTTCAATAATCACGCTTCAGAAGCTTTGCAATTTTAAGAGTGCTGCATCCCTCTGCAAGATATCTCACTATTTTTGACTTTTCTGAGCCTGTCAAGTCCTTCTTTTGACCCATTTTGCCAAAGGAAAGGAAGTTGCCTAATAATTATGCACACCTGATATAGGGTGTTGATGTCATTAGACCACACCCCTTCTCATTACAGAGATGCACATCACCTAATATGCTTAATTGGTAGTAGGCTTTAGAGCCTATACAGCTTGAAGTAAGACAACATGCATAAAGAGGATGATGTGGTCAAAATACTCATTTGCCTAATAATTCTGCACTCCCTGTACAACTAAAATTCTCTTTTACAATTGAAAAATGTATGCTAAATATTTTAGTCTGGGCACAGGAACGTGATGATTATGAACAAATACAGTCCTTGCTAACAGACACACAATATTGAACATCCAAAATCAAAAGTAGCAAAATATTTTTCACAGATTAATAAAGCCTAGCTGTTCAATAATATGGAAGGAGTTTCTGGCCCACTCTGAAACGTTGTATACTCACAACTAAGAGCATTACAACTCAATTAGACAAGCTCCTTTTATTTCAGTCATTGGCTTGATTGCTAAATGTCAGTATAATTGTTAAATACAAATCTTTTGATCATCACATACCGTACATATTTTGTTTGGATCGCTAGAGCAGAATCCACTTTCTTCGTCATTCTGCTTGTACAGTCTAGCATCTGAAAGATGAAGAAGTGACCCTTTTTTTAACATCCTATAGCATATCTTGTTCTACTGTAGCCCAATGTCTCTTATGCCGCGTACACACGGTTGTTTTTTGCGATGAAAAAAAACGACGTTTTTTAAAACGTCATTTCAATTGATCGTGTGTGGGCAAAACGTCGTTTTTTGTCTTCAAAAAAACGACCAAAAAAAAATTCCAACATGCTTGAATTTTTTGTGTCGTTTTTCAAAACGTCGTTTTTTGTTTCACAAAAAGTCACCGTGTGTAGCAAAAACGTCTTTCAAAACGACGTTTTTCAACCCGCGCATGCCCAGAAGCTAGTTATGAAGCGGGCTTCAATGGAAAAGAGTGGTGAACGTAACCTCGCTTTTTGTGAAAAAACGATGGTGTGTATGCAAAATTGTCTTTGAAAAGTGACGTTTCAAAAACGTTGTTTTTTACTTCACAGAAAACGTCGTTTTTTTTCATCGCAAAAAACGACCGTGTGTACGTGGCATTAGGCTGTTAGTGCAATTATGCTAAAGTAACAGTGCAGGAGAGAAGTAAAAGTAAAAGTAAATCTTCTTGTGTGATTCAAATAAAGATCCACCACCAATAGTGCAAAACACCGTAAGGAATACGTGCTTACCAGATGGCAAGCAAATATAGCTTGCGGCTGAAACCCCAGCACAGGCCTTTATTGGATGGATATCCGCACCGCCAATGATATTCAGTGGTACCTCAGCTAAGTGGCTTTATTTGGATAGATATCAGCACCGCCAATGATATTCAGTGGAACCTCAGCTAAGTGGTCATCAAAGCAGGTATGGTACGGGAAATTATAAAGGACTCACTTTAGTACCGTAAACCATAGGAAGATGTAATAGGATAAAAAACGTACAAACACAATGTGTATACAGCATAAAAAGAAAGCCGGTCGGCTATGCGAACGCCTGTCCGTTTGGACTATCACGCGATGGCGCCAGCACGTGTTTCGTCATACAAATGACGTCGTCTGGGGCAGGGCAACGCCCTGGCACATCGCATTATATACACCAACAAAGAACCAAGCCTCGATCTGAGTCTGGAGACCCAGAAGCTCCCGTATGGGAGCTTCCGGGTCTCCAGACTCAGATGCGTCAGTGCGTTGCCCGTGCCCCAGACGATGCCATTTGTATGCCGAAATGCGCGTTGGTAGGAGGAGACGTGCTGACATCATCACGTGATAGTCCGAGCGGATGGGCGCTCTAGCACTCTGCAAGTGCTTTAACATTTTTCACGCAAGTTTTTATTGTTGTTTTATACTTATATACTGAATAAATTCCTAAGCTGTTTAAAAGATTCACTTGGCGTTTCTCTCTCCTCCTTCAACACAGCTAATACTTGTTAAAGTGTTGAATATATATAGGAGCTGTGGTGGCTCAACGTGATTGGCACTGCGCTGACAAGCCGTTCACCTCTGCAGCCAAGGGTTCGGATCCCGGTCTCGGCTGCATGTGAATTGAGTTTGGTGGTCCCAGCCCGGCTCCTGGTGGGTGTGCTATGCAAGGTACGCCTGTGCTTAGTACCCCCCCCCCCCCACAAAAACCACCACACTTACACACACACAAAATTGGTTTAACACACACGCACTTTGGCCATGCGGTCTCCTAAAATAAAGAGAGGCGAAGGACCTACGGGGCTGGCTGGGTGGGCTAGGCCCCCTCACTCCCTCATAGGGGGAGTCCCTCTGCCCCATTGGGCTCCCAATAGGAGCAGGTAGGGCGGGGTGAGTGGGAGGCCCCCCTCACACCCGCCATTGCCACCAGGGGCATGGAGAAGGATGGCGATTGCCTCCGGGGGGAGGATCTGCCTACTCCCAACTCCTGCAGTCCGGCTCCTCTCTCTCGAGTTCACGCACAATTAAAAAAAAAAAAAAAAGTGTTGAATATTTTCTTCTAAGGAAAAGCATCAATGACATTTTGTGTAACAGTATCTGACACTCACACTATGCCATGCTACTTGTCCAGCTGCCTAATTGCCATTAAAAGAGAAGGTGTCACCCACTCAACATAGACCATTGTGTAATACCATAATTTTCAGCCAGATTAGGTACTAATCACCTCATGTCTGTGAGTTGTTTAGTCTTTGTGACAGGTAGCCTTGAGTGACTGTAATCACTTAACTAAGGAAAATAAGAATTGCCAATCTGACACAGATTTGTTATAATCTTCTTTATGTTTCTGTTTCTACTATTTTGTCCCATAAAACGTGTGTCGTTAACAACGCTATGCTTTTTAGAGAGCTTCAGAAGATGGAATGACTCACACAGTGACCGAGTTAACAAAGGCTGTAAAAATATTACACACAATCAAAGTTGATGCTCCAGTCTTTTAATAGCACACACAGCTGGATACTATTCCGCACAGGGACTGTGATCATATATTGATAAAAAAAATACATATCTGGGAGTAAAAAATAAAAAATTCAAAGAGCAATCAATGGCTCTGTCGCTTGATTGCACAGAAAGTAGGAATGCAAGATTGACAAATGAGATTTTCACCTAATAAAATATATAATGCACAATGATTTATAGCATTCTAGCATTCTGGTTCTCGTCTAACAGCACATGCATCCTGGGGGATGCTGCTAATGGGTACAGCAGTTACCTATGCTTTGTTCAGTAAATTCATCGTAACAGTTTGCAGTTTTAGTAAATAATAAGTGATACAAAAAAGATATCAGTCAGTGTTTTAGTTATTTAAAAACATAATGAATTGTTTGTAAAACACAACTGGGGGTAATGGTAAGTGCCTATGAAAAGAGTTCTTATATGATCCAAAACAGACTTTTTTTATCGGGGTACTGTGACACTCAGGAGTGCCTTCTGGTTTCTTTATGGAGGACTTGGCAAAATGCCTACAAAATTGCCCATAAATTGTCAACAAGCCAGCAAATGGATCAAACCTGCCTTTTTGTTACACAAAGCTACAGATGTTATTGTGCAGCATCACAGCCTTGGGCTCTGTGTTGATAAGGAGGACGTTGGGTGCCTGCACAGCATTCTTGTTTGCCCCTTCCCCTCCCCCTTTGTGAATACCGGGGTCATGTTAGCAGAGAGGGAGAGAAACTGAGGGAGAAGAGAAACTCTAGAATACAAGCCAGTACCAGTTTTTAAATATGGATGAATTAATCATCTCTAATGCTGGATGTCCTATGTTTGTGTATGTTGCAGCATTATGTAAAACTAAATGTAAAAAATTCCTTGACCGAAAAAAGTTGAAAAAATGCAGATCTTAACTATGGTAGATGCAGTAAACACTGGCTTATTACTTACTCCAAATGGAAAAAAAAAAAAACGGAAAATTGTAACTGTAACAGTAATTTTCCTTTCCTGGTGCATATCCATGGCAGCATACTAGTGATAAGCTCTGCCTTTGGCTCCACCCTCAGTACAGTGAATATCATAAAAGAAAAGGTTAAGGATGGCCATCATTCTCCATAATATAGAATACCAAGGGAGTGTGCGTATGCTGCCATTGATGTGCCAGGAAAATAAAGATAAGTATAAAACATTTTTTTTGTTTCCCTGGTGCATTCATGGCAGCATACTAGTGATACATACCAGTAACTAGCTGATAGGGGCAGGTAATGCTTAGAGAAAAACATTATTTGGCTGGAACATAGGCCAATTCAATTGTCTACCAAAATCCACAGAGGTTAGAGCTCCTGGGTCTACCAAGGGCAGATCCAGAGTCTAGTCTCGGGAGGGGCACTGCCAGAAAATAAGGTGTTGCTTACAGAACTCAATTAGGTGTCCGATGTGTCCACTGCAATGTTGCAGTACCGCTAAAAAATCAATGATTGCCGCCATTACTAGTAAAAAATATTTAAATATAAATTCTAGCCCTAGACCTCCTCTGTATCTCAAAAAATGCAACCTGTAGAATTTTTTAAACGTTGCCTATCGAGATTTTTAAGGGTAAAAGTTTGACGCCATGCCACGAGCGGGCGCAATTTTTAAGCGTGACATGTTGGGTATCATTTTACTCGGCGTAACATTATCTATCACAATATATAAAAAAATTGGGCCAAATTTATAGTTGTCTTATTTTTTTATTCAAAAAAGTGTTTTTTTTTCAAAAAAAGTGCGCTTGTAAGACCGCTGCGCAAATACGGTGTGACAAAAAGTATTGCAATGACTGCCATTTTATTCTCTAGGGTGTTAGAAAAAAAATATATAATGTTTGGGGGGTTTAAGTAATTTTCTAGCAAAAAAAACAGTTTTAGTCTCGTAAACACCGAATCTGAAAAACAGGCCCGGTGGGCAAGTGGTTAATGCACTACCACTTTTGTATATCAATGCAGCCCCACCTTTGTATATGAATGCAGTCCCACCTTTGTATATGAATGCAGTCCCACCTGTGTATATAAATCCAGTCCCACTTTTGTCTATGAATCCAGTCCCACTTGTGTCTATGAATCCAGTCCCACTTGTGTCTATGAATCCAGTCCCACTTTTGTCTATGAATCCAGTCCCACTTTTGTCTATGAATCCAGTCCCACTTTTGTCCATGAATCCAGTCCTACTTTTGTATATAAATGCAGCCCCACTTTTGTTTATTAATGCAGCCCCACTTTTGTCTATTAATGCAGCCACACTGTGCATGGCACTCACCATGGCATTACCTCGATCACACACAGCAGGTATCTCCTCTCCCGACGTGTGTCATGGAACAAACAGGAGCTGTAGGTCTGTGTTCGGCAGGGCAGTGTGCTCTAGCAAGGTCCCCCCTAGACGGGCTTGTGTGATGGACAAAACACCGATTCAATCAGTGTTCCATCTCCTATCTACTATCACACGAGCAGGTCTAGCACAGGCAGCACAGCCGAACACAGATCCAGCTCTAACACACAGCCAGAGATGCCCAATGTCATACACGCAGGAGAGAGGGGAGCGCTGCAGTCAGCTACAGCTCAAAGCAGCCTCAGGACAGGCAGCCTACCGGCCCTGGTGATGAGAGAGAGAGTGAGAGACTCGGCAGCAGCAGCTGCAGGCAGGCCCGGACTGGGACAAAAAATAGGCCTGGGCATTTTAGACTGAGCAGCCCGGGGGGGGGGGGGGGGGGAAGAAAGATAGATAAAGATAAAAATAATGAAGGGAAGGAAGGAAGATAGATTGATAGATAGATAGAAAGCAATAATGGAAGATAGATAGATAGATAGATAGATAGATAGATAGATAGATAGATAGATAGATAGATAGATAGATAGATAGATAGATAAACAAGAAAGGTAGATAGATAAACAAGAAAGGTAGATAGATAAACAAGAAAGATAGATAGATAAACAGGAAGGATAGATAGATAAACAAGAAAGATAGATAAAGATAGAAAGCAAGAAGGGAAGGAAGGAAGATAGATAAAGTAAGGAATTTAGATAAAGAAAGAAGGGAAGATAGATAGATAGATAGATAGATAGATAGATAGATAGATAGATAGATAGATAGATAGATAAAGAATGGAAGGGAGGAAGATAGATAAAGAGATAAAGATAGAAAGAAAGAAGAGAAGGAAGGAAGATATATAAAGATAAATAGATAGATAGATAGATATAGATAGACAGTGGCGGTGCGTCTATAAAGGGCACCGGAGCGCCGCCCCCTCTGGCTCAGCCGCGACAATGGGCACAGTGGCGACGATGGGCACAGTGGCGACGATGGACACAGTGGCGACGATGGGCACAGTGGCGACGATGGGCACAGTGGCGACAATTAAAGGGCACAGGGGCATCAATTGGCACAGTGGCGACAATTGAAGGGCACAGTGGCTGCGTTTGATGGCATGGCACAGTGGTGACACTTGATGGCACAGTGGCTGTGTTTGATGCCATGGCACAGTGGCTGTGTTTGATGGCATGGCACAGAGGTGACAATTGATGGCACAGTGGTTGTGTTTGATGGTATCACGGGTACACTTACCAAGGCCGAGATGCTGAGGGCGGCTCACCTTTGCGACCTGGCGCGATCCTCCCCCTGGGATTGGGACAGGGGGAAGGACGCACCGGGAGGCACCGGTACCAGCAGGAAGATGCAGATCCAGCAGGTCAAGCAGGGACAGGCGGAAGATCAACCGGGATGGTTCGGAGCTGCAGCAGACGGGAAGACTGAAGCGAGGTTCCGGTAGACAAGGACAAGGCAGGAGAACAGTCTAGGAGACAAGCCGTAGTCAGGGGTTTTAAAGAAGCAGACAGTCCAGTGTTCAAGCCGGGATACAAAGGGCAGGAGAAAGCCAGGAGTCCAGGTTCAAGCCAAGGTCAAGGGATTGGAGAAAGCAGAGGTCCGGGAACGTAAGCCAAAGGTCAATCAGGTGAAGAATCCAATAACAGGTAACAAGTCAGGTACTCAAACGCTGTTTACAAACCAGCAACCAGAGGACTGTGGGAAGCTGATTTAAATAAGCCGCTCAGGCTTCTGATTGGCCAGGGGCGGAACGAGATTGTGTGCGCCCGCGCACGCTCCCGCGCGCCGTCACGCGCACGCATGCGCGCGCGCAGCCCAGGCGAGCGCACCCGAGCTGACCTGTCACGGAGCTGGGGCTGGATGGAGCTGGTCCCTTGACAGATGGCATGGCACAGAGGTGACAATTGATGGCACAGTGGCTGCGTTTGATGGCACAATGAGGCTGCAATTGTTTTTATTTTTTTTAATTTGCGCCCACCAAAAATTTTGAGCACCAGCCGCTACTGTAGATAGATAGCTAGCTAGATTATTATCTATCTATCTACAGTGGCATCTGGTGGGGGGGGTGCAAATGAAAAAAACAAAAGAGAAAAAAGAGAGAGAGAGAAAGAAAGAAAGGTGAAGAGAGAGCAAGAGAGAAGGGAATGAAGGGCACCCCATACATCAGTGTACAGTACTCTCAGTACTCACTCAGAGGCAGGAGGGACTGACTGGATGGATGGATATCAGACTCCATCTTTCCTTTCTGATTACTGGGCTTGAATCTTCCCTTAGGCAGCAGAACAGTGTCCGTCGGGAGAGTGGGCGGGGCAGACACGGGAGGAGAAGAAGAGAGGAGGGGAAGGAGTAGAAGCAGCTCCTCTCCTCTAACTGGCCATGGGGGCAGCAAGGGGAGGGGAGGAGTGTCAGAGCTGGCTATGATACCCCAGCTAATCTCTCTCTATCTGGCGCTATGTTGGTGGTGTACACCCCTGGGGAGACGTGACATACGGCCCGCTGGCTGCCGAGGGCCGTTCGCGGGCTGCAATCGGCCAGCGGGCCGTTCGTGGGCCCGCGGCCCACAGGCATTTGCTAGGTTTTCCCTATGGCCAGTCCGGGCCTGGCTGCAGGCACTGCAAAGCAGTTTAAAAAAAAATGGTGACACATGGGGCGCTTGGCCTTGTGATCCTTAGTAGCTTGCTCCACAATACTCTTGTAAAGTTATGTCAAATCCCTTCATTGATACATAAGAAGTAATATTTGGTATTTCTGGTTGGAAGATGTGATGGTTTATGACAAATTGACATCTTTCTTGTACTCTGACTTTAATTGCCCTGTTGCCCCCCCCTGGATCCGCCGTTGGGGTCTACCATACAATACCTAGTGAATGTATAATGAGAGGACCACATTGCTGCTTTTCAAATTTTATCCACTGAGACATTTGCCCTTGTGGCCCATGATGATGCAACTGCTGTAGTCGAGTGTGCCCTGATCAAGGATGGAGGGTCCCGGCCTTTGGACCTGTACTCTTTTTGGATTCATTTTACTATCCAAGATGCGATCATTCAGATGAGGCTTCTTTGCCCTTGTTCTTGCCCCCTGGAAGGACCACTAGTTTCATCACTTTGGAAAGGTTTCTTCTCACTTCCTAGTTTTCCTATGGGACAGAAAGTGAAGGAAAATCTCCCCATGACATTGATAATGATAACAAACCCTGACAGGGGTTCTATCCATTACTTACTCTATCCAAACGAAAAGCTCTGCCGCCGCAGTAAATGTACGTGCGGCAGTCTGGAAGTGGTTAACCCAAAATTAAACAAAAATTATATAATTCAAAAAACATTATTAATAAATCTTAGCTAAACAAGCAAATTATGGCCCAGCTCAGGACAGACATTTATTAACTGAGCAATGTCAAAATCAAAATATCTAAACAATTTTATTGTGTATATGACTATAATCTTGAAAGCATGTATCAGGACAAATTATAATGACAAGGGAGGGAGGGAACTCTGCACAGTTGATTGGACTGACTTACAGCTGTTCAGCCTGCTCACACACCACCAATCCAGATCAGTTGGTAAGGGAGCATACATCACAAGGTAAGCTGATTGATTAAACTGAAAGTGATATTAAATCAGGGACTGTGAGGTCAGTGGCTGGTGAGGCACTGGCTAGTATCAGAGCTGGCTAGTGATATTAAATCAGGGACTGTGAGGTCAGTGGCTGGTGAGGCACTGGCTAGTATCAGAGTATCTAAACAATTTTATTGTGTATATGACTATAATCTTGAAAGCATGTATCAGGACAAATTATAATGACAAGGGAGGGAGGGAACTCTGCACAGTTGATTGGACTGACTTACAGCTGTTCAGCCTGCTCACACACCACCAATCCAGATCAGTTGGTAAGGGAGCATACATCACAAGGCAAGCTGATTGATTAAACTGAAAGTGATATTAAATCAGGGACTGTGAGGTCAGTGGCTGGTGAGGCACTGGCTAGTATCAGAGCCAAGTGAAGTGAAGTACACAAAGGTTACATACCCCGCGATCGATAGAGCGGGATAGAGTGAGAGCAATAATTATAGCACTAGACCTCCTCTGTAAATCTAAACATGTAACCTGTAAAAAAATAAAAAAAATAAGCATCACCTATGGAGATTTATACATGTCGAGAAACTTGCTAGCCCTGTACACTCGGCCGGGATTCCTGGCAAGCTTGTCGTGCATACAGACGGTCATTCAAAAGAACCGCCATTCTTTTGAATGGCAAGAACGCAGTGACGTCATCGAGTACGACGATCTGGCGCTCGTCACATTCTATGCCGTCGCCGCCATCTTGCTACACATTACACTACCCTTGTATGCTACCGCGCATGCATCGAAAACTCATAGAGCATGCGCGGGTTTCGTTGGGGAGAGGTAAGCATACTGAAGTATAGTTTTCTTGGCAGGAAACACTTTGTCGAGAATCCCGACGAGAAAATAGAGAGCAGGTTCTCTATTTTTCTCGTCGGGATTCCCGGCAGGTTTTTTTTCGAGGAGAAAGCATACACACTCACGGTTTTCACGGCAAAAAGCTCTCCCAGCAGCTTTCTTGCCAAGAAAACCAGTCGTATGTATGAGGCGGCGTACACACGACCGAGGTTCTCGCTGGAAACCAGCGAGAACCTCGCTGGAAGCTGCATTCCAGCGAGGACCTCGGCCGTGTGTACGCTCTCGGCGAGCATCCCGTCGGGAATCCCGTCGAGCAGAAATAGAGAGCACGCTCTCTATTTGCTCGACGGCCCGTCTGGATGAATGGCTGGTTGCCATTCCCGACGGGCAGGTCGCCGATTTCGACGGCCGGCAGAGAACCTCGACGGGCGGAACGATGTGTTCTGCCCGTCGAGGTTCTCTGCCGTGTGTACGCGGCCTCAGGCTTGACCCTTAAAAATCTCCAAAGGTGATGTTTAAAAAATTCTACAGGTTGCATGTTTTGAGTTACAGAGGAGTTCTAGGGCTAGAATTATTGCTCTCACTCTAACGATCGTGGTGATACCTCACATGTGTGGTTTGTACACTATTTTCATATGCAGGTGCTATTCACATATGCGTTTGCTTCTTCACGCAAACTTTTTTTATGATGATTTTTTCTACTCTTTATTTAATTTATTTACACTGCTCTTAAAATAAAGTGTCACTTTTATTCCTACTACAAGGAATGTAAACATGTGTAAATGTGTTTGAAAAAAGTCCCCTTAAGAGCTATGGGTGGAAGTGATGTTTTGACATTGCTTCCGCTCTGCAATGGTATGGAGTCGAGTGGGGGCCATCTTCCCCTCACTCAGATCCATGCCAAGCAGGGGAAAGGACCGATCGCCTCCTCTGCTTTAGTCGGCTTCGGTAAGAGGGCACTGGATCGCAGCAGGAGGGGGAGCCCTATCCTGCCACCAGTAAAAGTGATCTTGCGGCAAATCCACCTCTGAGACCACTTTTATCTGAAAGCGAACCGTCCGCTGTAGAAGTGGATACTGCGTTTATGGCAGCTAGCTGCTGCCATATCAACGATATTCCACTTCAAAGAGCTGCGGTATAATGACGGCGGGCCATCCGTAAGTGGCATGTTAGGTATCTATTTACTCGGCGTAACATCATCTTTCACATTAGAAGTGGATACTGCATTTATGGCAGCTAGCTGCTGCCATATCAACGATATTCCACTTCAAAGAGCTGCGGTATAATGACGGCGGGCCATCCGTAAGTGGCATGTTAGGTATCTATTTACTCGGCGTAACATCATCTTTCACATTATACAAAAATAACAGGCTAAAGTAATGATGCATACACATGATCGGAAATTCTGACAAGTAAAGTCCGATGTGAGCTTTTGGTTGGAAATTCTGACCGTGTGTATGCTCCATCTGACTTTTGCTGTTAGAATTTCTGCCAACAAAAGATTGAGAGCAAGTTTTCTATTTTTCCAACGGAAATGGTTCCTATTGGAAAATCTGCTCTTCTGTATGCAATTCCGACGCGCAATAACCCACGCATGCTCAGGATCAAGCAGAAGAGCCGAACTGCCTATTGAACTTCATTGATCTCGGCTCGTCATACGTTTTGTACGTCACTGCGTTCTTGACAGTCGGAATTTCCGACAAGATTTAAGTGACCGTGTCTATGCAACACTCCATCAGAAAAAATCCACGGTTTTCTTTCCGAAATTTCCGTGTGTACGCAGCATTAGTGTTGTTTTTTTTTTATTATTATTCATGGAACAGTTTTCCCACAAAAAAACGCATTTAAAAAAAATTGCTGCGCAAATTATAGATGACATGAAAACGACCACCATTTTATTTCATAGGGTGTTTTGGGGTTCTGAGTAATTTTCGAGCAAAAAAAAAATATGATTTTTACATGTAGGAGAGAAGTGTCAGAATTGGCCTGGGTGGCAAAGGGTTAATTAACATAAGTAATACACAAATAATTATATATTGTTTTTAAGGTAATTTACTATATTTTCTAAATCTGTACTCAAGCAGATGGCTTAACCACTTCAGTCCCAAAAGAATTGGCTGCCCAATGAATGGGCCATTTTTTGTGATACGGCACTCCGTCAATTTAACGTCGTGTGACGTTGCAACCAAACAAAATGTACATCCTTTTTTTTCCCCCACAAATAGAGCTTTCTTTTGATGGTATTTGATCACCTCTGCGGTTTTTATTTTTGGGCTATAACCAAAATAAAGCGACAATTTTGAAAAAAAAGCTATATTTTTTACATTTGCTATAATAAATATCCCCCAAAAATATATAAAAAAAACTAATTTCTTTCTCAGTTTAATCCGATGTGTAGTCTTCTACATATTTTTGGTAAAATAAGCGTGTATTGATTGGTTTGCGCAAAAGTTATAACGTCTACAAAATAGGGGATTTATGGATTTTTTTTATAATTCTTTTATTAGTAATGTGATTTTTATCGTGGCTGCAACATTATGGCGGACATATCAGACACTTTTGACACTATTTTGGGACCATTGTCATTTATACAGCGATCAGTGCTATAAAAATGCACTAATTACTGTGTAAACGACACTGGCAGGGAAGGGGTTAAACACTAGGGGGCGATGAAGAGGTTAAGTGTGTCCTAGGGAGCGATTCTAACTGTGGGGGATAGGCTACCAGTGACATGACAGCAATCACTGCTCCCGATCACAGGGAGCAGCAGTTCCCTGCCATGTCACTAGGCAGAACAGGGAAATGCCTTGTTTACATTTCACCATTCTGCCGATCTGTGAGACGATCCAGCGGACATTGAGTCCATGAGACCCGCGGGCACTCTCACCAAGCACGGCGGCAAATTCAAAGCAATGTACAGGTCCGTTGCTTTGCGCAGCCGTGCCAATCTGCTGACGTATATGTACAAGCAGTGGTCAGCAAGTGGTTAATGGACAAATTACTGAAGTTTGAAGGTATAACTTCCAACCAATAATTTCACAGTAAATAGATAAATAATAAATTATTATGTTATAAGATATAGTATATAAAGATATGATTTAGCTTGAATATAACAGTATCTTTTCAGCAGGCAGCAGATTCTCATTCTCCCTCTTAACTGTGTGAGAAAAACATGGGATTGTGGGTAAATCATATACACATAAACACATGAGGGCTGGAAGGGAGCATTTGTCTTTTAGACACATGCCACTTCTATGACACTGCAGTGAGAGGCGTGCCTCCACTGCAGCATTTTTATTGGACAGCTGGCACCAATAGTACTTTACCATTGGTCCAAGACTCCAAGCTGTTTATTGATCTCAGTGCCTATGACAAGAAGTGAAGGCACTGTGGGCTCAACCTCTCAGTCTGCTGCAAACAGAGTGTATCAGTTTATATTTAAAGTGTCCGCTCTGTATTTAGTTTCTGACAGGCTGTGCAAGGAGCCCCATATCTCTGGAACCATAGGTCAAAGGAGCGCTTAGGCTACATACCCTCCAAATTCAAAGTCTCTATGACCCCAGGTTGCCAAGCTACGACCTTCGAAGGTCAATTATTATTATTTTTAATGTTCATGGTCCTGTCTCACCTGCCTCCCCTAACTGTGCGTCCCTGTTGTAAATACCCCATTCATGAAAGTCGAACTAAGCACATCTATCTGTAGTGTTTACTTACCTCTCTCCAAAGCTCTAAAGTGCCATTTATAGCTGGTGCTTCATTCCTCTGTTATCAGTATGAGTCACTTCTGAGACGCTCTCCTACAGATGAGATAACATGAGCTGAAAATTTGTGTCGGGTAGGGGAGCTTAGAAGGAGATAAACAGGGAGATTGTCTATTCAGACTATAGCTCTGCACATTCCTTATTTCCTCTGCCTATGTGAGGGTGTGTGTGTCTCTTTCCTCCAATCAGCTCACACAGAGTGTAAGCTTAGACTCCCCACCCACTGCTGAAAGAGGAAGAAAGATTTCTAACAAGATCTGCCTTTCCAAAGAGTTTAGAAATCTAAAGACTAGATATACAAGTAAAACGTATGTAGGAGCATTTGTTTCATCTGTGTGTATCGTCTTATGCTGCGTACACAGGATCGGAATTTCCGATGAAAAAAGTCTGTGTTTAGAAATAGAACATGTATTATTCCTATCGTCTGTGTGCAACTCCGACTGAGAAAAAACCCACGCATGCTCAGAATCAAGTTGACGCATGTTCGGAAGCATTGAAATTCATTTTTTTAAGCTCGTCGTAGTGTGTTACGTCACCGCGTTTTGGACAGTCGGAATTTAGTCTGACAGTGTGTATGCAAGACTGATGGAAGTTAACTTCACTGGAATTCCGACGGAACACTCCATTAGATTTTATTCTATCGGAAATTCTGATCGTGTGTACGCGGCTTGAAAGCTATTCACTTCACTATGAGGCTTTAAAACCACTTTAACCACTTGCCTACTGTGCACCTACACCCCATTCCTGCCCAGACAAAATTTTAGCTTCCGGCACTGCGTCGCTTTAACTGACAATTGCGCAGTCGTGCGACGTGGCTCCCAAACAAAATTGACGTCCTTTTTTCCCCCACAAATAGAGCTTT
This sequence comes from Rana kukunoris, assembly GCA_029574335.1. Classification (NCBI taxonomy): domain Eukaryota; kingdom Metazoa; phylum Chordata; class Amphibia; order Anura; family Ranidae; genus Rana; species Rana kukunoris. The sequence continues at coordinate 86,289,567 of CM056057.1, read as the reverse complement.
CTTTTGGTGGTATTTGATCGCCTGTGCGTTTTTTATTTTTTGCGCTATAAACAAAAAAAGAGCGACAATTTTGAAAAAAGACACAAAATGTTTTGCTTTTTGCTATAATAAATATCCCATTTAACCCCTAAAGGACCGCCGCATGTACATTTACGTCGGCAGAATGGCACGGAGAGGCACATCAACGTACCTGTACGTGGCTGCCTTGACGTGGGTCGGGGGTCCGATCGGTACCCCCCCGGTACATGCGACGGTCCGGTTTGCTGAAGGAGCGATCCGTGCTGAGGGGGCAGCAGTTCGTTTTTGTCCGCCCCCTCCGGATCGCTCCCAGCCAATCCGCGCGCTCCCCTGCAGTGTCATTTCCTCCTACTGTGTAGGAAGTGATGTGATCTCTGCTCTCGGCATTTTTTTCAACCGCCGCTGAGGAGAGATCACATCACATAGTAAGTCTGCACAACACTACACTGACACCAGTACACGCAGGCACAATAACCCCTTGCGATCACCCCCCCCCCCACTGTCACAGTGTCACTGAATGCAGTAATCATATATGTATGATTACTGTATTTAGTGTCAGTGTGACAGTCAGTTAGTGTTAGGTTCAGGGTAGCCCCCGTACCCCCCCTGATAAAGTTTAAACCCCTTGATCATGTCCTAGTTAACCCCTTTCACTCCCTATTGCCAGCGTCACTAAGCGATCATTTTTCTGATCGCTGTATTAGTGTCGCTGTTCCCGCTAGGTAGCTATTTTTTTTTTATTGCGATTTTTTTTTTACTAAAGACATGTGGCTAAATACATTTTGGCCTAAATGTTTGACTAAAATTTAGTTTATTTGATTTTTCTTATAACAAAAATGTCGCTCTAATCTCTATTTGTGGGAAGAAAAGGATGCAAATTTTGTTTGGGAACCATGTCGCACGACCGCGCAATTGTCAGTTAAAGCGACGCAGTGCCGAATCGCAAAAAGGGGCCTGGGTCCGGGTCTTAAGTGGTTAAAAAAAAAAAATGATCTCAGTTTAGGCCGATACGTATTCTTCTACATATTTTTGGTAAAAAAATCGCAATAACCGTATAGTGACTGGTTTGCGCAAAAGTTACATTGCCTACAAAATAGGGGACATAATTATGTTTTTTTTTTTTTACTAGGAATGGCGGCGATCTGCGATTTTTTTCGGGACTGGGACATTATAGCAGACACATCGGACACTTTTGTGACATTTTTGGGACCATTTACATTTATACAGTAAACAATATAATATATATGCTATAAATATGCATTGATAACTGTATAAATGTAACTGGCAGGGAATGGGTTAACCACTCGGGGGGGGGGGGGGCGGGAAGGGGTTAAATGTTTCTCCTAGTTTGTGTTCTAACTGTAGGGGGTGACTGGGGGAGTCCCAAGGGAGTCCCAGGGACGTGAAGCTCTGTGTTTACACACAGAGCTCCACGTCCCAGCTCAATTGTCGGCAATCGTGTGTGCACACACACAGTGTTCTCGGTGATGCGACGGGTGCGTGCGCACGCCGCTAGCAGCTTTAAATGACAGGACGTCATATGAAACAAAATAGTGGCATGTAGAACTAATACATAGAAAAAAGAGATTGAAGGTGCAGCGAAAGATTTTTTTTTCTTTTTTTGTTTACTTTATCTTTAAATGGGCTATTATTTGTTTCTTAAGTTCTGCTAGACAGAAAAATTCTTCGGAGCATTATTGATATTTTAAATGGAAATGTGAAAAAAAGCCAATATAATTTCAGAAAAACATCCCTTTTTGAACAAATACTCTATTTATGAAACCCTGATGCTTCTAAAAATCATATACACTTGGGAGAATAAAAAGATTAGAGCTATGTGTGGCCACAGCATGTTATTTCTGTCAGTGGTGGGCCTTTCTAATTCTGTTGTTTCAATACAGTGGATCTCCTGGTGTTACAAAGAAATTGTAATAGATTACATTATGAAATCCAATCTCTTCTGCAGTTTGAAAGTATTGTAAAGAACCTTGTTTAGAACTTCTTTAAATTAAACTGTTCTATTTACAGATGTCAGAGTACATGGCAACAGTGATTATTAAGGTTGCATGTTCTGCAGACCACCTAAAACCAAGTGACAGATTCAATGCGCCTATGTCTTTGTCCACGTGTCTATGCCTAAGCTCACAACTATGCCTGCTACTTTAAATCATTGCAAAAACCAAAATGCCTCTCTCATGCCTCTAGACCCTGAGGATGCTGGTTACAGAGATAAGTGTTGGGCAAGAAGCAGCACATATCGTCATCAAGCACAATGGCTGATGATCAGGCAGGCCTTGTGCTTCCATTATGCTGATTTGCGCCTTGTAATGCTCTGTACACACGATTGGTTCGTCTGATGAAAGCAAACTGATGGATTTTTTCATCAGATATCCGATGAAGCTGACTTTCATCAGTCTTGCCTACACAGCATCGATTAAAGATCCGATTGTGTCCAACGCGGTGACGTAAAACACTACGACGTGCTGAGAAAAATTATGATCAATGCTTCCGAGCATGCGTCAACTTGATTCTGAGAATGCGTGGATTTTTGACTGATGGATTTCCCCACAGACAATTGTTTTTTTCTATCGGTTTTTTAACTATAAGAAAAATTTAAAACAGGTTCTATTTTTTTCACCGATGGGAAATAAACTGATGGGGCCCTGTACACACGATCGGTTCGTCCAATGAAAACGGTCCATCAGTCCGTTTTCATCAGACGAACCGATCGTGTGTACAGGGCATAAGTGTTATTATTATATGAAAATAAGTGATTTTGCAGTGTTTCCGTCCGAGTGCATTATGGTCCAAATTTCGGGTATATTCGTTACATTTTTTTAAACCAACACGCAAAATACGAAATCCGAAAGATCCGAAATACGAAAGATCTGACATAAATAATACTTTATTTTCGTTTTCGTTCGATATAGATAGGACATTCGACATGACGCTGACAATAGAAAACTGTGTCTATCGAACCTGTGGTCGAATGTACCTAAACTTAACTCTATTAGTCCAAGATTATTCTACATAGAGAGGAAAGATTCGACATAGAGAGAAAAGATTTGACATTATGGAGACAGTGTTGGGGTAGACCATTCGACGAATATTCAGCGAAGCAGTGAAAAACATATAAACGTTGAATCTGTCATTGAAGGCTTATGGTGTCTGTCGAAATTTCTAAGAAGATTCGGCAAGCAGCTAAACTGTACAATGCCGCAATCGTTCATTTCTGGTCAAATGCTCAGCCCATAGGCTATGGAAGAATTTGAATGTTGTTTGACTAGTAATAATAATTTATAAATATAATTATTACTAGTGTCATACAACATTAGAATTCTTCTATAGCTTGTAGGCGGAACATTCAATCGGAAATGTACGGTTGCGGCGTCATACAGCTTAGCTGCTCCGTCGAATCTTCTTAGAACATTCGACAGACACCATAAGCCTTCAATGACAGATTCTACCTCAATTAATTCAAATTTTTGGACGAATGCATTTTTTAACGAAACAAAATAAATAAAAATGATTTTCGGGATTAACTAAATAAATGTATTTTTCGGATGAAATTCGGAAACAAAATATTTCAATGTGCACATGCCTACATTCGCATTGCCTTCTTTTTTCTAAAAGAAGATTATAAACTGGAATTATGGCCAGTGGTGCTGTGGGTCAACAAGTCAGTTCATGATCTCTTTGTGAAATCGAACTATTTGGTAAGGAGCGTGTTAACCCTTTGATGGAGTGATCTGGTGGCTAGTGGATCTGATATGGGCTAAAAAACATTGTAATTTTAATGAATTTGGGGTTTTTGTTTATTTTTGATGAACTTTATTTATATATTGCATTTATTTATGATCTTTCACACTTTATATTCATGCAGCAGTAGTCATTTAATTATCCACACAACAAAAAACAAAAATGACCTTGCCCATGCACACCTCAAGTAAAACGTATAAATGATTTATTTAATAAATATTTAAAAACAATTGATACAGAAAATTAACCACATATTAAATGTCAATCTATAAATCAATATTGCATTTTTGTCATAGACCTTTCCATTAGATCTAATTATGTCATACAGATGACTGTCAGTAGTCTAGGATGACTGTGCTAGGTCTTGATGCGTTTCGCGAGAGGAGTCTCGCTTCTTCGGGAAAAGCACAGATAAATGCGGATAATGGAAGGCTCCTGGCCTATTAGCTGGTATGAATCACACTCAGGGCCGGCCTTTGCGGTGTGCGGGAGGTGCGATCGCACAGGGCGCCATGGCAACATGGGCGCCTGGCGACCGGCACAAATTCTTTAATATCGCCGCGTACTATTAGTGGGCGGAGGGGGGGTCGTGCGCCCCCCCCCCACGACTGAAGAGGACCTTGGGCGGCATGGCTTGGTGACAGGCGCCTGGCTTTGCGAGGGGGGGTGTGCAAACGGCACCCGAGCGAGCCGTCGGCACATCCGCAATGATCCCCCTTCTCTGTGACAGCGCGGCAGGTCTGATGAGTCTCGGCTACCTGTGACTGTCTCAGTCACGCAGCCGAGCAGTGAAGCCGCCTCCCCCCCTTCTGCACTGTGCTGTGTGTGTGCAGCACGCGGCAAGTACACTATCTGAGCCTGCTTTACGGGTCTGGGGGGGGTTCTGTATTGTAGGGGGGGTTGGCACTGTAGGGGGGTTCTGTATTGTAGGGGGGTCGGCACTGTAGGGGGGGGTTCTGTTTTGTTGGGGGGTGTCTGTATTGTAGGGGGGGTTCTGTATTGTAGGGGGGTCGGCACTGTAGGGTTGGGGTTCTGTATTGTAGGGGGGGTCGGCACTGTAGGGGGGTTCTGTTTTGTTGGGGGGTGTCTGAATTGTAGGGGGGTTCTGTATTGTAGGAGGTCGGCACTGTAGGGGGGGTTCTGTATTGTAGGGGGGTTCTGTATTGTAGAGGGGAGTTCTGTATTGTAAAGGGAAGTTCTTTATTGTAGAGGGGTTGGCCCTGTAGGGGGGGTCTGTATTGTAGGGGGGGTTTGCATTGTAGGGGGGTCTGTATTGTAGGAGGGGGGGTTCTGTATTGTGGGGGGGGGTCTGTATTGTAAGAGGGTAGGTTCTGTATTGTAGGGGGTGGGTCTGCTCTTTAGGGGTGAATCTGTATTGTAGAGGGGGTTCTGTATTGTAAGGAGGGGTCTGTATTGTAGGTGAGGGGGGTCGGCACTGTAGGGGGGTTCTGTTTTGTTGGGGGGTGTCTGTATTGTAGGGGGGTTCTGTATTGTAGGAGGTCGGCACTGTAGGGGGGGTTCTGTATTGTAGGGGGGTTCTGTATTGTAGAGGGGAGTTCTGTATTGTAAAGGGAAGTTCTTTATTGTAGCGGGGTTGGCCCTGTAGGGGGGGTCTGTATTGTAGGGGGGTTTGCATTGTAGGGGGGTCTGTATTGTAGGAGGGGGGGTTCTGTATTGTGGGGGGGGTCTGTATTGTAAGAGGGTAGGTTCTGTATTGTAGGGGGTGGGTCTGCTCTTTAGGGGTGAATCTGTATTGTAGAGGGGGTTCTGTATTGTAAGGAGGGGTCTGTATTGTAGGTGAGGGGGGTCGGCACTGTAGGGGGGTTCTGTATTGTAGGGGGGTCTGTATTGTAGGGGGGAGTTCTGTATTGTAGAGGGGGTTCTGTATTGTAGGGGGGCTGGCACTGTAGGGGGGGGTTGCATTGTAGGGGGTGTCTGTATTGTAGGGGGGTCTGCTCGTTAGGGGTGGGTCTGTATTGTAAGGGGGGTCTGCACTGTAGGGGGAGGGGTCTTCACTGTAGGGGGGTGTCTGTGTAACATACAGGTGTCTATAGCTGTGGGGGCTGTGTAATGTAACGGGGTGCAGGGTGCTGTGTAATGTAAAGGGGCCCAGAGGTGCAGGATGCTGTGTAATGTAAAGGGGTCCAGTGGTGCAGTTGTGGAGAGGGGGTACACAGTAGTGACAGAGATATTGAAGGATGCAGGGGGCACAGTGGGTGTTTTTACATTTTACCGTGGGGGGGGCAGATATAGGATCCGCCCCGGGTGCCAAATGCTCTAGGTACGCCTGGCAGGCCACAGGTGGATTCTGCCAGAAAGACAGCGTGGGAAGCTGTCCTTGCCTTGCTATGAGGAGCAGGGATATGACATGCGCACTGAGAAGACACAGGAGGGCAAGAATCCACAGAAGCAGGCAGCAGATGTAAAAACTTTTTTCTGTAAGTAAATTCTTTTTTTATAAATGCAGTGTACTGCTTAATGTCTGTTTTGTATTTTCTTATTTAAATAGGGTGTTTCTTAAAGGAACAGTAAATACAAAAGTTAAAAAATACTTTATTGTAATTATGTTTGATAGTTGATTGTAAATTTACAGGTAGTGGTATTATACCATGTGATTCATAGTATATGTGGCGTTATTATAGCGTGTGATATACAGTGTAGGTGGTGTTATTATAGCGTGTGATATACAGTGTAGGTGGCGTTAAGTTAGCATGTGATATAGAGTGTAGGTGGCGTTATTATACCATGTGAATCAAAGTTGTATTTTTATCATAGCTTATAATCAGTTTTTTGGGAACTTAACAGAATGAAAGGCTTTAAATGGAGGCGGTAATGGAGAAATGGGTGTGGACACTGAAAGGGTGTGGTTACAGAGGGGGGTGGCTACCAAGGGGCGTGGCTACCATGGGGCGTGGCTACCGAGTGGCGCTGTAAAGCTTTCTCGCACAGGGTGCCTAAAGGCCTAAGGCCGGCCATGATCACACTTTTAAAATAATCAAAACATTTAAATAAATGAGTATATAAACAAATGGGTATGATACCACATACTTATAAGAAAGTAAAATGTATAAAAACTTGTCTGTAAGAATGATGACATACACTGCCACCCATGCCACCATGCTGATCTCACCCTGGGTGCTGTGGAAGGGCAGGGAGATGGAACCAGTGGCAAACCGCAGTACCCAGAACCAGAGCGTAAGACGCAAGTCCCAAAATGGGAAAGCCCACACCCTGTGAGGGAGACAGAAAAAAAACAAAGTGACTGGTGTATGGTAAGCTAATCTGATATGGGCCAGATTCAGATACACTTAATATTGCGCTGCGTAATCTAAATACTCTACGCTGCCGTATTTTACCAGGCTCTACACCGAATTCTGGTAGATTTTTGCCCGTACGCTACGGCGGCGTAGTCTATTTCTCGCCGCGTAATCGAAGCATTTAAATTAAGCGCGTCCCCACGGCGATCGAACTGCGCATGCTCCGTTCAGAAATTTCCCGCCGTGCATTGCGCGAAATCACGTTGTTACGTCATTCGTTGTTTGAGTAGCGTCGTTTACGAACATTCCTATTCCCGGACGACTTACGTAAAAAATAATAAAAGACGTTGGAAAACGTAGAAATTTGACGTGGGAACGACGGCCATACTTAACATGGGCTGTCTAATATTAGAGCAGCAAAAAGCTGGTATAGTGTTACGCAAAAAAAAGATGACTAAAGGTGCCGTAAGAGATTGCGAATGAAGATCGTAATTTCGGGGATCGCCGGCAAAAGCTCATTTGCATACCCCGACGCGGAAAACGACGGGAAGTCCACCCATTGGCCGCAATTTTATTGCAGCGTAGATCCGAAGGCGTACGAACACGTAATCCAGTCGAATTGAAGCCCGCAGCCGTCTATTCATGGTTTGAGGTTTCCGACTAGCTAAAAAACTTGCGTAACTTGAAATTACTCCAGTCTAACACCAGTTAGACAGGAGTTACGGCTCTCTGAATCTGGCCCATTGTCATTTTCATGAATTTGGGGGGATGATGAACTTTATTTATATATTGTATTCATTTATGATCTTCCACACTTTATATTCATGAGGCAGTAGTCATTTAATTATCTATTGCACTGATTTTTTTATGCATGTTATGAATTTCATATATTTTTATTGTGGATAGATTGATATCACTTTTTTTACTGATTTATATGTGAATTATGCAATATTGAATCCTTAAAGGGACATTGCACCCAATTCTTAGGTTAACTTACTTTAAATTATTACCTACACACAATGTCCCTACACTGACTTGGCACCTTGGCAGGTGATAGAGCAATGCAGCTTAAATAGCCAAATATTGACCCTCTCTTTTTCCAGGTTGAGGTTTGAAGAAGTACTCTTGGCAGTGTGAAACGCGTCACCTCCTGGGTTCTATGTCCTCATCCTTGTCTTGATAGGATGAGGACTGGTAAGTCTACCATGAAGGCACTTCTATTTATGGGGTAAAACTGTCTTTCAGTTGTGCCTATGTGTTGCCATCCCTGTCCTATGCTCCATTGTGAAACAGTCTACAAGTGGTTATACGCACACCATGTTTTCTACCAAGAAGCAGGTCCAGGGTGGCTGTTGAATGTTGAAGAGTACATTATAGTTTTAGTAGTTTTACTGCCAGAAGCAGGGCAGAGGCTTGGTCCTGCGGTTTGCAGAAGTTAGGCTCCATGCACACTGGAAGCTAAGAAAAGCTATTAAAAAAAACGCCAGTAGCTTTGCAGGGAGCCTTGCAACGTTTTTTATCATTTTTTGCAATATCGTTTATTAGCGTTTTTCAGTGTAGCGTTTTTTAGCTTTTTATTTCAATGGATAAAAAAACGCACGAAAAAGCTTGCGAGCTGCGTTTTTTAGCGTTTATTAGCATTTTCTGCGTTTTGCGTTTTTTTTTGCATTTTTTCCCGCTGAAAAACTGCACTTTGAACACAAAACATAAACTCCACTGCTCATTAAAGCTGTAAAACATCCATGTGTGCATGGACACATAGGCTAAAATAGAGTGCAGTTTATGGGCTTTTAAAAAAAAAGCAAAAACGCCAATAAACTACAGTTTATCAGCTTCAGTGTGCATGGAGCCCTATATCGAGAGTGAGCTCCCCAACACCAATGCAGCTGTTAATGACAGGTGAATGTTATAAGGAGGACTGGAAGTAGCTAACTCATATACAGTATATGCTTATTTATGGTGATGATGATGAGATATTTGGTATTCTGTTGTAGCTGAACTGCTGGGATAAGGAGCACATACATGTTTTCATAGATATTGACACCTTGTTGTCCTGCGGTGCCTCAGTATACATTCACACTGTTTTACCAGTCTTAATATACTCTGCTCTGTCTCTCATTGAGCTGCTTTGTTCTCTGTTTCCACTCCTTTGTTGCTATTTTTGTATGATGATGTCTAAACCAATGTTTCTCAACTCCAGTCCTTAAGTACCCCCAACAGGTCATGTTTTCAGGATTTCCCTCAATTAAAAAGGCTGTGATAATTATTAAGGCAGTGAAAGTGATCAAATTACCTGTGAAAAATAATGGAAAGCCTGAAAACATGACCTGTTGGGGGTACCACTTTGCCCTAATTTTGGCAGCATACTCTAAATTAAAACCATTAAATACCATCTTCTCACCCCACTCCACCCCTATTCCCTCCAAAAACTATAGCAGTATTATCTAGTGATTCCAGACAGACATCTTACTGCTTTTGGTCTAATGGAACAAATAAGACTAAAGACCTGAAAACTTGTTGGTGTTAGCAGGGCTCAAAATGTCAAGCCCTGAGCTACTAGCCAGGCCTCAAGAGTTACTCGCCACCAGTTGCCCCACCTAATTCATACACTGCCCTGCGCCTAATTGCGCCTGTAAACATGCCCTCGTAGATTAGCTCATGGAATGACACTGTTAAATGTTTTATGCAGAATCAAGTTACACAATTAAATATTACCAACAACAACTTTAACAAAATGGGACAGGGCACTGGGGGCAGACCAGAGGGACAGGGCACTATAACGGGGTCTCTTCCCCATTCTCTTGCTGTCTCCTCTGCAACTCCCACCCATCCTCTCTCTCTCTCTCTCTCTCCCTCTCCTATTCATCTCATCATCACCTGTGTGTGCGGCTCCACGCTTGCATGTCCCCACTTTCCCCTTTTATTCAGGCTGGCAGAGAGGAGAGGAGCTGCAGCACAGCGGGAGGGAGTACAATCCAGCGCCGAGATCCACACAACTGCACAGTCATTGACACCATAGCACAGCGCACACTGACACCGCACAGCACACATTGAGACCAGTCTGTTTGCAGTGCTCAGGCTGAACTGTTGGACACTTACATAGAGCACAAGGAAAAGAAAACTGCACAAACTGGAAGGCTGCCGCTCTCTTGTCAGGGCAGCTTTCAGTGAGCACTGCACCGGAGTGGTAATTTTCGCAATCCTCCACCTCACTCATTACTTCCTGCTCTCCAGCTACATTGGTCGGGGGGGGCGGGGGGGCTCAGGCTCAGAGAGGTCATGCTGTTAGGTCCCATGGCTTAATGAGAATTGTAAGGAGATCACCCGTGTACTGCTCTGCCTGTGCGCGGCTCACCAGACTACTTTTCCCGAGCATGCACCTTTCCTCTTTGGCCGCCAATTGCATCGGGACTCCAAGTGTAGGCATAGATTCGAGGGAGATTGGTCATGCAGCCCTGTCGTCACTCGCCTCCAGCTTAAATCCACTCGCCAAATGCTAGTAGGCGAGTGGAAATTTTGAGGGCTGGGTGTTAGTACACGGTCAGACACCTTATTTTTATTTTCAGTGGAATTTTTAAAACTATGTAATATAGACTACAATGTTACCACATACAAAACTGTGCTTGGAACCCAAAGATGTAGAAACCTAAAGTGATATGTAGGCTACTTTCACACTAAAGCGCTTTGCAGGTGCTATATCGCTAAAAAAAGCGCCTGCAAAGCACCCTGAAAGAGCCGCTGCATTCACTCCAGTGTGAAAGCCCTGAAAGCACTGGCAGGAGGGAATTTTTTTTCCTGCCAGCCGCATCTTTGAGGCCCAGTAGGAACAGTGAATACACCACTCCTAAAGTGCCCCTGCTCATTGAAATCAATGGGAAGCGCCTCCAAACCGCTGGCAAAGCCGTCGCTGCAGCGGTGCCTTGCTGGTGGTTTTAACCCTTTTTCGGCCACCAACCATCGTTTTTCCAGATGGGATTCCTAGAAAGATTTTCTTGCCGGCCGAGTGTACAGACGTACGATTCAAAAGAACCGTCGTTCTTTTGAATGGCACAAACGCGGTGACATCATTGACTACGACGAGCATGCGCTCATCACATTCAATGCCGTCGCCGCCATCTTCCTTCTTCCTACCTATGCCTTGCAAGCTACCGCGCATGCGTCAAAGTCATTTTGAGCATGCACAGGTTTCCATGGTGGCAGGTAACTATACAGATGCCGAGAATCACAACGAGAAAATAGGGAGCAGGTTCTCTATTTTTCTCGTCTAGATTTTGGGCAGTTTTCTCGATGAGAAACCTCAAAGCCTCGTACACACGCACAGTTTTTTCGGCAAGAAAGCTCTACCAGCAGTCTTCTTGCCAAGTGCGTGTGTATAAAGCCGCGTACACACGGCAGAGAACCTCGACGGGCAGAACACATCGTTCCGCCCGTCGAGGTTCTCTGCCGGCCGTCAGATTCGGCGACCCGCCCGTCGGGAATGGCAACCAGCCATTCATCCAGGCGGGCCGTCGAGCAAATAGAGAACATGCTCTCTATTTCTGCTCGACGGCATTCCCGACGGGATGCTCGCCGAAAGCGTACACACGGCCGAGGTTCTCGCTGGAATGCAGCTTCCAGCGAGGTTCTCGCTGGTTTCCAGCGAGAACCTCGGTCGTGTGTACACCGCCTGAGGCTTCACGCTCACGAGTGTTTGCCAGGAAGGGAGAAGGATGAGTTATAATATGGCCAATGAGAGTCGCAGAGCTAGAGGTGTGCATTTGTGTATCTGTGTAAATCCAGTACGAGAACAGGTAACAGCGTCAGCTGCACAAAGTTAAAATGAATGTAGCCACACTTGGTGGAGGTAGATTACTGCAGCATATTTGACAAGTACATATTCACAGTATATATGAAACAATATGCAAAGTGGTTGGAGGGAAGCTTCAGAATGGCAAAGATGTTTTTATTACAAATTATGTGAGCAGACTGTAGTTCCTCTTTAAGCACTCAGGCAAGAAAAACACAGTCTACTGTCTGTGGGGGCCCCTGAGAGCTGCATAATAAGTGCCAAAGAGCTGCAGGCTGGGCAACAGGATATAATGCATCAGCATACTTAGCCATGAAAATTTAGGTGGCAAGTTAAGCAGTTAGGCTGTGTTCACACTTGTGCGGATTGAGTGCGGCTTAAACCGCATCTAATACGCAGAACATTTCTAAATACATTGTTTTCAATGAGGCTGGTTCACATATGTGCGATGCATTCGCACTGTGCATTGCAGAAAAAACGTGTGCGGATTTTATGCCTTGCGGTGCGGCTCAGGTGCGAATTCAGTCCCATTATGTTCTATGGGTACGCAGCTGATTCGCATATGTGTTAATTTCTCTTCAGGAATTTCTGTCATTCAGCCCAATACACTTCTTTCCCACTCTCCTCTCACCCGGAAATTCTCCCAGGTCTCTAAATTCGCAGCTAAAAACGGAGCTAATTTTTTGAACACTTCTCTTATCTTTGCAGAGAGATTACAGAGCTGAAATTTGCACCGCACAAGTGTGAACCCAGCCTAAATGTTTCACATTATAGTGCCATTAATGGCAGAAAATCGGTATGGGGTAGATATTGTACTCTGCTCTGTGTTCTTTCCAGCCATGCTTTTCATTTAAAAGTGAATGCACCATTTACAATACATATACGGAATGCCAGTGATACACACTTCAGCAAACAATGTACTATATCCTAGCCTATATTTTACAAAATAGTCTTTCCCTCATCTCTCCAGAATAGTTCAGGATTTTGTATTTAATACAGAAAAGCGTGATTTTCATTAAATGAAACTGAACTCTTGAACTCTTTTTTTTTCTCTGTGGTCTTACTAAAGTGAAATGTTCAGAACTGTGTATGTGATTCATTTTTCATGATGTTTACAGCAAGATAGGACCTTTGTTAACATGTCTGCATAATCTATAATTCATTACAAGCAATAATATAAAGTTTTATTTTAGAATCATTTACTATGTTGTACCTACTGTATATTGTAGGGTTTACTGCAAATACGACATTAAGGACAAACTGTCCGCTGCAAATATTTATTACCCACAGTGTACAAATGTAGCATACATGGGAATTTGCTGTTCTTGTACTTACTATTCTTAAGTGTATATGTTTATATAGTGAAAATGATAGTATTAGTTGCCCTGCATTGCATTTGTATTTAAGTACATCTGTTTGCAGGAAGGAATTAAAAGGCAAATTTTATAAGCCCTAAGGGACAATTATGCCGTGGTTTGTTAGACTCTAATTGTGTGCTTAATTGAAACCCTAAATGACACATTGAAAAGAAAAAGTCAGTCGAACAGCAATTTGCATATAGCTTTTTCCTTAACCCTTCAAAATAGAGTATATTTTTCTTCATCCCAAACTGATACAACTTCATGAGTGGGTCAAATCAGATGAAAACTCAAGTTATCATGCTGAGCCTCTGTTGTAGATTTATAGAGAATGTTCACTTGCCAATTTTCAGATTCACTTTACAAAGTTAAATTGCGTGTCCTTTAATCAACCAAACATAGGCAAGGCAAAATCATTTTTTTTATGCTTCCGTGTCTATGACCAAGTATTTCAAGTAAACACTGCTTCACTTTTGCAAGGGAGCATTTCCCATTTCTTTAGCAAATCAACCCTACTAGTTATGGCAAATGTCAACATTGAGGCTACAAAATTGCATTCAAATTTAAACCATATAAGCTGGGAGGACGTACATAGACTTCCTCCCCACGATCGCACTGCCCACGCACCCCCTGTGGCGCATGGGCGGCACACTCTATGATCACTGAGTTCTTTGGACTCAGATCGGGGTGGGTAAAGAGCCAATCACAGCAGCCTTTTACAATGTGATTAGCTGTGTCCAATGATTGCTGATTTACAGAAGTAAACAAGCTGGTTATCACTTTTCTTTCCTCCTGCTGACAGCTTGAGGAGAGAAAAAGAGTGCCAGCTTTTGTAAAAGGGACATCGGCACTAATAAGCAGGGCACTGATTATCAGTGTCCTGCTTATTAGTGCAGTCCCAACAGTGCCCACCAGTGTTGCCAATCAGTACCCACCAGTTCTGCCTATCAGTGCCCATTAATACCCCCTATCAGTACCACCTATTGGTGCTGCCTATCAGTGCCCCCTATCAGTGCCCTTCAGTGCCGCCCATCAGTGTAGGCTCATGAGTGCCTCCTCATCATTGCCCACCAGTGCTGCCTCATTAGTGCCGCATCATCAGTGCCCATCTTGCAGTCTCATCAGTGCACCTCAGTGAAAGAGAAAAATTACATGTTTGCAAAAATGTATAACAAACTATGATTTTTTTTTCAAAATGTTCGGTCTTTTTCCGTTTTAGCAAAAAAAAAAAAAAAAAACCTGTGGTAATTAAATACCACCAAAAGAAAACCATATTTGTAATGAAAAAATAATATACAAATTTAACTTGGGTACAGTGTTGCATAACCGCACAATTGTAATTCAAAGTGCAACGGCGCTGAAAGCTGAAAATTGGCATGGGCAGGAAAGGGGTAAAAGGCTATTTGAGAAAGGGTGGTGCTTAGACTGCAACATGTCAGAAAATAATGTGTTTTTCCTGACTATTTTAATAAATTAGGATTATTATTTTGCATCTTGGTACAGTATGTGGCATTTCTGTTGCTGGTATAATTGATGGCTTCTGTGGAGAAGAGCCACATGGAGTGTGGAGCCTGATCTCACCTAGAGCGGCATGTGAAATATCTGACAAAAGATCCTTGTACACTTCTGTGGGCAGATCAAGAATTGTGAGAAGCATATACTGAACAGGAAAGTGGACAGCAGGGCTACCACAATCACCACCTAGGATCATCTACCAATAAATGGACTAGTAATCATAATCAGTAGAAGACAACTAATATCAAAGGTTGTAGGAAAAAGAACCACATTCTATTTCACTAGACTTAGTAAATTGATAGAAATGTGTGGGCCTCCACTGCTGAGACTCCTTCTAAAAAAAACTAGTTACCTGGCTGTCATATTATTCTTATAGCTTCAGGTCACCTGGCACCTGAGCAGGAGGTTCATCATCCAACAAGGAAAAAATCTCTAAGGCCGCGTACACACGATCGGTCCAAACCGATGAAAACGGACTTAAGTTCAGTTTCATCGGTCCAACCCGATCGTGTGTAGGCCCCAGTTGTCCTTCGGTCCAAAAACAGAGAACTTGCTTTAAAATAGAACCGATGGACGCCTGACCGATGGGTCAAAACCGATCGTTAGTATGCAAAGGCATCGGTCAAAAGGCCGCGCATGCTCAGAATCAAGTCGACGCATGCTTGCAAGCATTGAACTTCGTTTTTTCAGCATGTTGTGTGTTTTACGTCACCGCATTCTGACACGATTGTTTTTTTAACCAATGGTGTGTAGGCACATCAGACCGTCAGTCGGCTTCATCGGTTAACCGATGAAAACGGTCCTTTGGACCGTTCTCGTCGGATGGACTGATCGTGTGTACGCGGCCTAAGGAATAACTAAGGTCCCACTTATGTCTGCCTGCTAAGGTATCTCACCTGGGCAACACACATCAGCAAAAATGGCAAGGCACTGAGTACAGTTCTTGCCTCAGTCGTCTATTTTCATACTATACACAAAGTTATTTGTGATTCATGCTGTAAAAATATTCTGTCCTTTAAACCATTTAACATTTTCAACCAATACAGGTATATGCAGTCTATAACTACAACTTGCCTTATCATCTTGTTCACTACTAAAGAGAAGTCAGCATTTCTTGTATACGTTAGAAGGCTTCCCATTACTGTGTTCATGGACCTACTGTAATCCTCATACTGATCATGTATCTGTATTTTTTTGTACACAAAAGGCAGGTTTAATAAAGGAGCTTAGAATCTCTACTTGGTAAAGATTTGCCTTAATTATCCAGTCATGTGGAGATGAAATAAATAAGCAGTAATTTGCTTTTCACATGGTTGGATAATTGAAGTGAACCTTCACATGTCAAGATTCTCAATTCATATATTAAATCAGCAATATAGATTGGGTTACAGGGACAGCAAACATTGCACACCACTATCCAGATAGCAAGCAATTGTGAAAATGACTTGCTAAGCTATTTCTAGAGTTGCCAGGCTTCACACATTTGATGCACAAATTGCAGCAAGTTCGCATTGTATGACTCCAGATCAACTTTCTTTGCAAACATTCTGCAAGTCTACTTCAAGTTCTGGTTCAGTTATGTTGTGCAATAGTCACCCCACCACAGGGGTCACTGTGGCTTTGATACAAATAAGCAGGGGCGTCGTCACATGACCTAAAAAAAATCGCCCGCTAGCACGGGACGTTAGGAAAAGTCCTGCAAGCAGCATCTTTGGGGCAGCTTGGGAGTAGTATAAATAGTGCTCCAATAATGCCCCTGCCCATTGAAATGAATGGTTTCACTCTTCATCGTGAAAGTAGCCTTAAAATAGAAAAAAATAAGCTATAAATGATAAATGATACATTTATCTGTATTCTGCCCCTCATTTGACTTGCATTAGCTTAGAGTTCATTTATGCTAAAACTGTAAGGCAATCAATACATTTCCTGTACTTGCATATTCAATACATAGCTGGTTTGTGCCACTGTGATTGTTGGATTGTTTTGTTAGACGTTTCGGCTGCAATGAGATTTCTGCATATTTCATGGCAGATGTTTGAAAATTTTCAATTATATAAAGTTCCTAAAACATACAGTTCATCTGCATACTTCTAATTTATTTACAAGAGTAGAAAGCCATATGCAAACATTTACAAGCAGTGCTGAAAAGTTTAATTCAAATTTGCATTTATATTTCAGTCTAAAATATGATATATGGTTCTGCAAGGTGAACTTTATATTTATTTTCTTAAATAAAAAGAGCATTTGGCATTTTTCTGAAAGATTTAAAATATTCTTTAGTTACTTTATAAATGTATGATTTTAGTACACAACAATGAAATTGTTACCCCTTGCCTAAGTGGCGCAGTGAATGCCGCTATATAAAAAAAAAGTATCAGGTAGCCACTGAGCACTTAATACCTGTCCCTAGATGGTTCAGTTCAGTATACATGGCTAATCTGAGCGGATAGCTCTAATTGGCCATAGAGAGACCAATCACAGCAATCATAGATGTAAACCATGTGGTGTTTACATATGTGAGCCCTCCCCATCATCTCACAACAGGAACTAATTCATTAACCACTTGCTTACTGGGCACATATACCCCCTCCCTGCCCAGGCGAAATTTCAGCTTCCGGCACTGCATTGCTTTAACTGACATTTGCGCGGTCGTGCAACGTCTCTCTCAAACAAAATTGATGTCCTTTTTTTTTCCCACAAATAGAGCTTTCTTTTGGTGGTATTTGATCACCTCTGCTGTTTTTATTTTTTGCGCTATATACAAGAAAAACAACCACAATTAAAAAAAAAAAAAAAACACAATATTTTTAACTTTTTGCTATAATAAATATCCAATTATTTTTTTCTCAATTTAGGCCGATACGTATTCTTCTACGTATTTTTGTTAAAAAAGAAAAAATATCGCAATAAGCTAGTATACTAGTAATGGCGGTGATCTGCGATTTTTATTGAGACTGCGACATTACGGCGGACACATCGGACAATTTTGACCCATTTTTGGGACCATTCACATTTATACAGCGACCAGTGCTATAAATATGCACTGGTTACTGTATAAATGTGACTGGAAGGGAAGGGGTTAACACTAGGGAACGAGGAAGGTGTTAAATGTGTGCCCTGCATAGTGTTTCTAACTGTGGGGGAAGGGGACTGACTGGGGGAGGTGACCGATCTGTGTCCCTATGTACAAGGGACACAGCATCGGTCTCCTCTCACTGACAGGATGTGGATCTCTGTGTTTACTAGGGATGAGCTTCGCATTCGAAACGAACGTATGTTCGACTCGAACATCGTCCGTTCGATCATTCGTCGAATTCAACCAAAAACGATCGTTCGCGGCAAATTCGAGTGAAACGACCGTTTTTAAGACTTTTTTTTCCATTGATACATGTTCCCTGGGGCAAGACCCGGGTTCTAAAAGACGTTTTCCAACAATAACTTGAAAATTGGTCTTTAAAACGACCGTTTTTAAAACTTTTTTTCCATTGATACTACTATCAATGGGAAAAAAGTTTTAAAAACGGTCGTTTTTTCAGGAGTCCTGCTCCTGAAAAAAAACAAGTTTTTAAGACTTTTTTCCATTGATACATGTTCCCTGGGGCAAGACCCGGGTTCTGAAAGACGTTTTCCAACAATAACTTGAAAATTGGTCTTTTAGGCCTCGTACACACGAGGCAATCTATCTGTTCAAATCGGTCGGACCGACCGATTTGAACAGATCTGTCTGCTTGGATTTTGGTTTGCTCGCGTGTACACACGAGCAAACCAAAATCCCCGCCAGCAGACAGCTCGCTGACGTGTCGGTGACGTGGCGGTGACGTTCACGCCCGCCACGTCACCGCACCAGGAAGTAAAACACTTCCACGCATGCGTCAAAATCATTTGGCGCGTGTGGGAGAAGACATGTCTGCTGGTTAGCATACTAACCAGCAGACATGTCGGGCGGACGGGTTCCCAGCCGACAGATTTCAAAGCATGCGTTGAAATCTGTCGGGTGGCCAAATCCGTCTGTTTGCCCGTACACACGATCGAATCTGTCTGCTGAAACGGTCTAGCAGACCGTTTCCAGCAGACAGATTTACTCGTGTGTACGAGGCCTAAAACGACCGTTTTAACTGTGGCTTGAGGAGTGGAAGGAGTGGCTGGAGGAGTGGAATTCTGGCAATTGAGAGCCACCTTGTGGCAGTCTTTTGTCAAATGTCGGGATGTAAAGTGGTTAATGAGTTATCCATTATGGGCCAGATTCAGGTAGAGTTGCGCTGGAGTATTTCGATATGCGCCGCGTAACTGTCAAGATGCGCCGTTGTATCTCCGTGGCCGTACCCACCAAACTAGATGCGACAGAAAACGGGCTTTCCCTGACCGGCTTAACTTTCCGACGCCAGAGTATCGTCAGCGCATAGTTTCGCTTGGCGCATCAGTCGCGCCAATTCATTTCCCCTGCAAATATGCAAATGAGGGAGATTTCCCGATTCGCGAACGGATTAGCACCATACGCTGGCTACATGCGCTGCGCATATGTCGTCCGTCCGTCGCAAAGTTATTTCTACAAATAGCTGCTTTATCTTTACTCCAGACGGCCACAGGTCAGCAGGAGAGCAGCTACAGCAGCGTTACCGACGATAAGAGCTAGCTGAGCACCCCCACTTGCAGGACAACACCTCTGTCCCTGCTTGTCTGTCAACTTTTACAGCCATGGAGGAAGACATTATAGGTCTCCATAGCCGTGATGACGGCTGACAGCTCCTGGCCTTTAAAGTTCAGCTTTCTCCTGTGTTTGCGGGGAACGGGAGCAGCCATCTCAGAACAAAAGTAACTTCACTGCGGGGAGGGGGAACAGGATATACTTTAGTGCCGGAATGGCGCATCTACGGGCGCATTTAAACGCCCAACAGAACACATTGCGCTGTCGTTTCCAAGGAAGTGGTGCCGACGGAAGTTGTGAGCATGCGCACTGGGATGCATTGACAGTCGACGCATGCGCAGTACGTTCGCCGCGGGATCACGCCTAGTTTAAATAATACACGCCCCGTACCCGCCCAATTTGAATAACGCCGGCTCTTTTTCGATACGCTGCCGCAACTTTAGGAGCAAGTGCTTCATGAATAACAGCACTTGCTCCTAAAATTTCGCCAGAGTAACGTAAATGAGAAACGTTACTCCAGATTAAAGATGCTCCCATCTACCTGAATCTGGCCCTATTTTGTCAACCACTGTACAGGTTACACAACAGCAGATGCAAGTAATGTTTTTAACACTCACCCCCCCCTCCCCCCACAACCATTTACACACACACATCTATATATGAGACAGCAAATATTAAAACATGAATGATTTAATAAGAAAAAGTGCCAGAGAGTACAATATGGAACAGCATTTAATACATTTTGGATATACATCCAACACCTAACTTGGCATAAAAGTACCAACAAATGTGAAAAAAAACAGGGTACATATATGTAGCTCTACCCCATTCAGGAGACGCTGATTAGATTGGGATCGGCGGATTAAGTTACCTCTGTGTGATATCTAGGGGTGGATATAGTGAGCAGAGCAGTAACGAATGTCCAACCTGTAGCTAAAGTTTTCTGAATGCCTTATTTTCCTGGTCCAACATGACCAACACATCAACTTGGGAACTCTGCATAGCACGGGTCCCAGCCAGGTAGGCCATAGTGGTGGGGCCTGTGATGTGCACACTCCCTGAAGGTGGGTGCCGCACATGGAACCAGGAACCCGCGAAGACCCTGGAAAATGGCGTCTGCCACAGATATACCCTCCCCCAGCATGCCCCACGAGGGAAACACTCCTCCAATTGGCTGCTGAGGAAAAGCGTCTCTGCCTGAATCCCTCTGGCGCCACCTGCCGCCCAGAGATGGGACCACATCTCTGGAACGCAGAATGACCCACAAGATAATTCAGGGCTGACAGCTGCCGAATTTGAACAAATCAACCTGGGTGAGAGCAAGTAAGTCTCTCACCCTTCTAACTTTAGCGTAGCGCCCTTTCTGAAAGTAAGAGGGTGCTACATATATAAATGCCCTCATGTCATAAATAAAAATAAAATTGTGAAGTCCATAGAGAGAACAAGACCTCATCTGGAATATGCAGTTCAGTTTTATGCACCAATTCTCAAAAAGGATATTGGGGAACTGGAGAAAGTGAAGGAGAAGGGCAACCAAAGTGATAAGAGGCATGGAGGAGCTCAGTTATGAGGAAAGATTATAGGAACTGAATGTATTCTCTCTTGAGAAGAGGAGATTAAGGGGGGATATGATCAAGATGAATAAATACATAAGTTGTCCATATAGTGAACTTGGTGTTGAGCTATTCTCTTTAAGGTCTTTACAGAGGACAAGAGGGCACTCTTTATGTCTAGACGAAAAATGATTTCATATCCAAGTTTTCCTTACAGTAAGAGCTGTGAAAATGTGAAAAAAAAAACCTCCAGAGGTGGTTTTGATCATCTCAGTAGATTGGTTTAAAGGGGTGTTCCACCCAAATGTAATGTTTATTAAAAGTCAGCAGCTACAAAAAGTGTAGCTGCTGGCTTTTAATAAACAGACACTTATCTTCTCCACGTTCCAGCAACGCGCCGACTGGGGCTCCGCTCCTCTCCCCCTCCCCGGCCGGCATCCTCATTGCGACTGTGGGCAACCAGTCGTGACAGCCTTCGGCTTCACGGCTGGGCACCCACTGCGCATGCGCGAGCCGCACTGCGCATGCACGTGCGGCCCGCCGCTGATTGGACAGGGGATCGTCTAGGACCTGTCAGTGTCCTAGACGATCGCCAAAGGGAGGGGCTGCAGTAAGGCGATTAGGCCTAATCGCCTTACCAGCCCCTCGGCGGAAGCAGGAAGTGGGACAGGAAGTCCCACTCCTACTGAAGCCCCCACTCCCCCCAAGAAAAATTACATGCCAAATGTGGCATGTAAGGGGGAGGGGAGGGGATTAAGCGGAAGTTCCATTTTTGGGTGGAACTCCGCTTTAAGAAAGGCCTGGGTTCTTTCCTTAATGTACATAATATGCATGGATACTAAAATGTATAGTTAAAGTTGATCCAGGGAAAATTCAATTGCCTCTTAGGGGAACAGGAAGGAAATGTTTCCTCTGCTGTAGCAAATTGGATCATGCTCTGTTGGGGGGCTTGCCTTCCTAGTAACAAAGACCATTAGCATGCATTCTTCTAACTCAGTTGTAAAGAGATTCACCATCAGGTAGGAATAATCATCACGCTTCTTATAATGGGCAAAAGCACATAAGATGTTAACACAGGTTTGGCAGTTAGCAAGGAAAGCGATGGTTATCACTCCACAGTCAATCCCAATGGAATGCCAGGAAAGAAATACATTTTTTTATTGTGAAGTCCATAATAAACATCGCAGTTCATTGAAAGCTTACAGGGATCACTGACAAGCTTCCCAGCAGGGTGGATCAGCAGGTTGATAGTGTAGCAGGGAGCAGTGCACAATGGATACTGCAGATGGACGCTCATGCCGCGTACATATGATCACTTTTTGTGATGAAAAAAAAACACGTTTTATGTGACGAAACAAAACGGCGTTTTTCAAACTTAATTTTCCAAAACGACGTTGCATACACACCATCGTTTTTCCAAAATGCTCTAGCAAAGTGAGGTGACGTACACCACGTTCGACGGCACTCTGTTCCATTGAAGCTCCATCTCATAACTTGCTTCTGAGCATGCGCGGGTTAAAAAACGTCGTTTTAAACGTCGTTTTGCCCACACACGATCACTTTTTATGACACAAAAAATGACATTTTGAAAAACGACACAAAAAATTCAAGCATGTTCGAATTTTATTTTGGTCGTTTTTTGAAGACGTTTTGCCCACACACGATCATTTTAACCACTTGCTTACTGGGCACATATACCCCCTTCCTGCCCAGGCGAAATTTCAGCTTTCAGCACTGCGTCGCTTTAAATTAAAATTGCGCGGTCGTGCGACGTGCCTTACAAACAAAATTTACGTCTTTTTTTTCCCCACAAATAGAGCTTTCTTTTGGTGGTATTTGATCACCTCTGCGGTTTTTTTTTTTGCGCTATAAACAAAAAAGAGCGACAATTTTGAAAAAAAACACAGAATATTTTTTACTTTTTGCTATAATAAAAATCCAATTTTAAAAAAAAAAAAATATATTTTTTTCTCAGTTTAGGCCGATATGTCTTCTACATATTTTTGGTAAAAAAAACAATCGCAATAAGCGTATAGTAATTGGTTTGCGCAAAGGTTATAGTGGCTAGGAAATAAGGGATAGAATTCTGACCATTTTTTTTTTTTTTTCTAGTAATACGGCGATCTGCGAATTTTGTCAGGAATGCGATATTGCGACGGACACATCGGACACTTTTGACACATTTTTGGGACCATTCACATTTATACAGCAATCAGTGCTATAAAAACGCACTAATTACTGTATAAATGTGACTGGCAGTGAAGGGGTTAACACTAGGGGGTGAGGGAGGGGTTAAATGTGAGTCCTGGGTGTGTTCTAACTGTGTGGGGGGAGGGGGTGACTGGTGGAGGTGACCGATGCTGTCTCCCTATGTACAAGAGAAACAGCATCTGTCCCCTTTCACTGACAGGACGTGGAGCTCTGTGTTTACACACAGAGCTCCACGTCCCTGCTCTAAAACTGCCGATCAGCGGGTACCTGGCGGACATCGCAACCGCTAGGCACGCGCATCGGCATCTCGGGGACGGAGAACACGATGCCGTCAATTAACGGCAGCTTGGATATTCAGATCCACTAAGCTGCCGTCAATTGACGATAAGCGGGGACTGAAGTGGTTAAATGACATTTTTTTTAAAACGTCAGTTTTTTTCATCACAAAAAGTGAACGTGTGTACGCTTACATCTTTCGTCATCCAAGTAATCCAAAATGGCAAGGTGTAGCAAAGTTAGCAAAGCTGTGATTTATCCTGTAGTATTATAACTTCCTTATTTTATGATCCTAAAGATGTCATTTGATGTGGCTTCTGAAATCAGTTATGTGTACTGAGCATAGGCATCTGCTTGCTGTGTCCGTAATAGAATAGGATTTAACTTCATCACCCACCAGCTAAACTGTGTGGGCGATGTTTAACAGCAGTGTTCTTAACTATAACATGGACTATGCCGCTCACCACTCTGGAATTTAGATGGATTAGATAACGGTACCGATGATGAGAAGACTCCAGCCGAAACTCTCTCTCTGTGTCTTGGCTCTGGATAATTGCATTGCTGCATCTCACTGAAATCTGAATTGCAGGCACCTCTGGATGACCTGGAACACCCTTCATTCCACTGCACTGAAGAAGCTATGCTGTCCGCAGAGCTCCCTTTGGGTATAGCTGTCCGGCTCCCCGCTGTTTAGTCAACAAATTGTCACCAAACTCCCTGTCACACAGACCTCCTGCTGACAGAGTCAAAACGGCATCCAGAAAGGCTGATCTAGGCCACGCCAGCCCTGTTTATATCCTTTCCCAGCAGTCTGTTCTGTTCACTCATAATTCTGTTCCTTGTAGATCAGTCCTGCTGGCATAGTCACTTCTGAATTCTGGACAACATGTCCCATGATGCTTTGCTCTACATCCTCACACGGGAAAAAGGAAATTAATACATAGAGTCCAGAAACAACTAGAGGGAGCCATCCCACCATCTTCTGCAGCTGCTGCGAAGACTCGTGCCCTTCATCCCAGAAAAAGACAATGCAGTAGTGGTAGGTACAATAATCAACTCCAGGCTCGATTATGCCAACTCTCTTTACCTCGGTCTCCCAAAATACCACATCGCTCATCTACAAGTCATCCAGAACACGGCGGCACGACTGGTAACAGGGAAATCAATTACCCCGTCCCTGAGGTTCCTCCATTAGCTGACCATAAAGGACCGAGTCACATTCAAGGCCCTCTGCCTGATGCACAAATGTGTTCAAGGAACCGCCCCCCAATATCTATGCGAGAAAATAAAACACCATAACCCCAATCGCGTTCTTCGGTCCACTAACCAAAATCTACTACAAATCCCCAAGGCCCGCTACAAGACCAAAGGAGAACGAAGATTTGCAGTCCAAGGACCACGACTGTGGAACGCATTACCAACCGATATCCGAATGGAAGAGAATCACCTAGCCTTTAGGAAAAAACTCAAGACCCATCTTTTCTGAAGGCTAAATAGAAGAAAATGGATACCAAGCACCTTGAGGCGATTTAGTTTGCATTTGTAGCGCTATATAAGTTATTCACTCACTCACTCACTCACTCACTCACTCACTCACTCACCCAACCCCACATTAACAACACAGAAAATGTCTCTAAATTATAGCATAATAGCCGACCCTGCCTACAGACCTATTTACTAAAATCTCACAAAAGCTTTAACCTCCCTGGCGGTATAATTCCATCTGGTTTTAGGTGCTGAAAGCGGTACAATTATTTTGCATTGAAATTTGGCGTTTTATATTGTAGGCCTATTGTAGTAATACATCACTTAAATCTGTCCAAACAAGAGTCTAGTAGACATCCCAGGTATGATAAAGTTTGAAACACAAAATCATAAATTATAATATAATAAATAACTATAAATAATTATAACAAATAATAATGTACTTATAATAAAAATTATTCAATAATGTAATCAAATCAGAAACACTGAACTTTGCTCAGTAGCAGAAATGTTGCTGTCATTATTTTTATTGTTTGATGACAAATTTCCCCACAAATCGCTATCGCTCAATTCTGCAATTTATTATCACTGTTTTCTAGCTGGTCTAAACGCACTTTTTATGTAAAGGGATACTTTTTGATTGCTATGGACAATCTCCAGTTTCCAGGCAGAAAGAACAGTTTTTATAATATAAAACTGCATGCAGGACACTGGGCAGACCACTAGGGACAAAGGGGGTGAGTAATTATTTGATACAGTACTGTAATCTGCAAGATTACAGTATACTGTATGTGTATTGTGTGTTTCACTTTTTGAATTTGGCCCCCGAACTCCGTCCCTGTGCATCGCAACGTCGCAGGGAACGAAGCTCGGCACTTGGTACTGTGAATCGAGCGAGGAGCTCGCACACACAGCGAGGACACATCACAGGATCCAGGAACAAGGTAAGTAACTTTCCCCTGTATCCTGCAATGTGATGCTGAGTCTGGGGTATGAAAAATTCACCCCGAGCCTGACTCAGGAATACCGCTAAAGAGGTTAATATGTTAATGAAATTTCAAAATCACTTTAAAATTTCCAGATTCACTAAAAAAAATATGGATGATCATACCATGAAGGTCCTTGTTCAGGTACTTACTGTTATAGGGTGACCGTAATCTAAAAATGTTTCTTCTTGTATATTGTCACTCTGCCATGCAGCCATTGCTAGGGTACATGAAAATAAACAGGAGGTTATTGCAAAAAGGGACAGAGTCCCAAAACACATAACCACATGCCTCTTTGTGTGTGTTGCCGAGTGGACTGAGGATACCCAGAAGATGCCAAAAAAGTGCTCCAGCTCTCTGAGCTACAGCGGTCATCACCAAATCCACACAGCAGCTTTTTGGCTGAACTCTGCAGCTTGGATGCCAATCTCTGCCATTGATGACAACTTTCCTATTGAAGATATGCTGATCCTTCCTTACTTATATCTCATACATTCTTACATTGTTTACACTCAGATGGAGGCACCCTCTCTCTTTTGCTTTTATATCTGAATTAGGTCTGCATTTTCCAGCCACTTGCCGACCTCCCCACAGTATATATACAGCATTACTTTGACATTTAATACTAGGGTTTATGGCTGCAACCAACTGCCATAACCCTGGCGATTTTGCATCTGATTAAAGTGATCCCAGCTGCGTATTCGCTGTGGGATCACTTTAAGAGGAGGTGGCAGAGGTGCACCCTCCCCCCTTCCCCAAGCTTGCTGGTCATTTGCAGGTTTAACTGAGGCGTTGGTAAACCAGGTAAGTGACCCGATGTGGCGTCACTTCCGATTTTCTTTTTCTTTAGCTTTTAAAGGTAAATGAGAGATTTGGGGTCTTTTTGACCCAGAGTGTTTAATTCACCTGTACACTGTTTTAGATTAAATAAAAAAAATGGAAGTTATATTCATATTGTTCTGTTTGAAAGAAGTATGGTATGAACCATGACTTGTCTTTTGCGTTATTCATACTCTCTTTAGTTTTATCTTCATGTGTTCACTTTAATTAAAATAATGCGCTTCTTATCCTTTGGAGATTGTAGCCTCCTGTTTTTGTTGTTATTACTGATATACAGTAAAATAAAAATTATGATCAAATATGCTTTTGGGTCTGTTGGCTAAACTGCAGTAAATGTCTGATTGCAATAATATACAAATCCCAGAATATAGATTTATTGCAGTATAAACATTTCCACTGTGTGGCTTGTTCGTGACATATCATTATAGTAGTTGCACTGGCTAAGGACTGATTTCTATGGTTACTAACAAAGGATACTCCATATGGCTGACATGACATTGGGAGATAACATTGACTTGTAGGAAATTGCCCTGATATCTTACTCAAAAAATATATTTTCAATATTACAGACTTTATTGGGAATGGATAAAATGAAAATCATTTTTGTTAATATTAAATATTTTAATGTGGCAGGCAAAGAAAAAAAATATATACAATATATATATATATATATATATATATATATATATATATATATATATATATATATATATGTAATGATGTGCAGCTCAGGCAAGCATTTTTTTTTTTTTAGCCAACCTCTTGTTTTATTGCGGTGTAAGATAAAAGAGAATCCTTTTACCCAAGTCAGCACTTCTGTATATTGCACAATGCCTTGAAAAAATAATATATAATAACACACAACAGCAGAAGCCAATGAATATTTTAAACAAAGTAAATATGCAGTAGCTTGCCAAATCATACATATCAATACATAGCAAATTAAGTAATGAGTATATGCCTGTCTTAGGACAAATGTAGGCTTAAAAATGGATTTTCAGTTTGAAATTATTCCAGTTTTTGCAAACATAAATTTCATTTTGCAAGTAAATCAAAGTCAAGATTAAGTAAACTGCCCAAAATATTGCTGCCATTATTAATGCTATTACTAATATGTATCAATAATTATGTTTAGTTGAATATTTCTTTGTTTTTCTATTGTAGGTAAATTATTTGACAGTATGCAATGTTTTTGTTATTGTTATAAAATGTATTTTTATTATTTATTGTTATTTTGTGTTCATATCAGATGATTCTGAAAATAATAATAATACATATATATATATATATATATATATATATATATATATATATATATATATATATACTGTATTTTCCGGCGTATAAGACGACTTTTTGCATCTAAAAGCATGCCCCAAAAGTCGGGGGTCGTCTTATATGCCAGGTACCTGTTTCAGACGGCGGCCATCCATTATTAAAAAAGCGCGCCTCCTCCTCTGACTGTTCCGTGATAGGCGGAACACTCATTTTCCAAGAAGAGCCTCTGTTTAGTGTTCCGCCTATCACGGATGCCTTCTCATCCTCAGCCTTGGCCTCGGACGAGAGGACATCCGTGATAGGTAGAACACTGAACTGAGGATCTGCTGGGAAAATTAGTGTTTCACCTATCACAGAAACAGCCTGAGGAGGAGGCACGACTTTTGAATAATGGATGACCGCAGCCTGAGAAACTCTGCAAACAGGAGAAGGTAGGGAGATTGTCGAGGCAGGGAATGAAATGGCACAGAGAGGCATGTTACTAATGGCACAGTGAGGCATGTTACTAATGGCACAGTGAGGCATGTTACTAATGGCACAGTGAGGTATGTATAGATGGCACAGTGAGGCATGTTACTAATGGCACAGTGAGGGATGTTACTAATAGCACAGTGAGGCATGTTACTAATGGCACAGTGAGGCATGTATAATGGCACAGTGAGGAGTCGTCTTATACAGTGAGTATATCCCAAAACCAACATTTTAGCTGGAAAATAAGGGGGTCATCTTATACGCCGGCAAATACAGTGTATGTAAATATATATATATATATATATATATATATATATATATATATATATATATATGATATAACATTGCAGTGCTATAAAAAACGAATAATATATGAATGTCCAAAGATCAAAAAAAAAAATACAAAAAAAAAAACAGTTAGTAAAAAAAGATTGCTTGTGAATAAGCTTGGTGAATCACTTTAAACAGTTCTTTATCCAGATATGGAAGGTATCAGGACATGTAGTGACCCACAGTAGAACTAAAACTTCCTCTTTAAGGGAAAATAATCCACCACTTTGTGTGGTATAGTAGAACTTTGCAGTGAATATCCGCCACCAGTATACAGTGCACTCACCAAAAGATGGATATAAACCAGTCTTGCATAGGGATCCACATACAATTGCATCGGCACCTGGCGTAATTTCGAATTCTGAAAGATTGCGCGTCGAAAGTTACGGCGGCGTAGTCTATCTCTGGCAGCAGAATTCAAATCGGCGATTAGGGGGCGTGATTCATTTAAATGAAGCGCGTCCCCGCGCCGAATGAACTGCGCATGCTCCGTTTCTAAATTTCCCGCTGTGTGTTACGCTAAATGACGTTGCAACGATGTCATTTTTTTTACGTAGACGTGAGTTACGTACATCCCTATTCATGGATGACTTACGCAAACAAAAATAAAAATTCTAATTTTGACGCGGGTACGACGGCCATACTTAACATGGCAAGTCTATCTATACACCGCAAAATACCAGCTTTAACTATACGCCGGAAAAAGCCGACTAGAGACGACGTAAGAGAATGCGACGGCCGCGCGTATGTTCGTGGATCGTCGGAAATAGCTAATTTGCATACCCGACAGAGAAAACGACGTGAACGCCACCCTGCGGACGCCAAAGTATTGCATCTTAGATCCAAAAGGCGTACGAGGACGTATACCTGTCGGATCTAACCCAGAAGCCGTCGTATCTTGGTTTAAGGATTCAAACTAAAGATACGATGCGGGAACTTTGAAAGTACACCGGCGTATCAGTAGATACGCCGGCGTACTCTCTCTGTAGATCTGGCCCCCTGTGTCCAAACGATGGTGCCCAATAAATGTGAGTATCCTCAGTCAGCATCCAGGTGGGCTGAGTACCTGTGTAAAAAAAGCTCACCAGGACCTGAGGAGAAGCTAATATAGTATTTAATGGATTCCAATAGTAGTACATGTACAAAATGGGCAGTAAAAACAAGCATAAAAACATGTGCAAAAAAAACACTGCAACTACCACGAGGCTGTGGCAATGAAAACATCAGTGTGTTTGACTTTACCTGACGTGTTTCCTGCTCAAGCAAAGAGACTTGCCTAGGCCATACACTTATAGAATATTGTTTGAAATGCTTCATTTTAAGAACATTTGTTTGATTTTCCAGCCTTTACTAGGGATACATTTTATTATTTATTTTTACCACAGTGATAAGAAAATTTGAAGCAGGAAGGAAAAATGTAGAAGTGAATGTTGTTTACAATCAGGAAAATTCATGCATTCCAAAATGGAAAGTAAAAAGTAAACTGTTAAAAGCAAAGGCCCAGATTCACAGAGCGATTACGCCTGCGCAACTGGTGTTGCGCGTGCGTAAGTCTAAATGTGCGCGTGCGTTTAGATGCGCGCGATTCAGAAAACGAATTACGCCAGAAATCTACTTTTTTTTGTCCGGCGTAATTTCGTTAGACAGACGCATCCGTCCGCGCAAAAATGCGCTAGACACACCATTGATTTGCTAGTCAAATATGCTAATTAGGGAGTTGCGGGGATCCACAAAAAAACGCAGATGCTGCGCAGGCTACGCGATGTGCGCAACAGCAAAATGTCCTGTCTAAAGTTAGAGCACCTAAAAGCTGGTCTAAATTTTGAAAAAACGTCTACATCTCACAGAAAGCAACACCGTTACTGAGGAGCAGACCACACACACGTGTTGCACTACAATTTGACTGCCAACATGCCAGGGGCATCGTCGCTCATAGCTGCACTAGTGAATTTAGATGACCAAAGAAGGAGGAGGGCACAGAGGATGGCACGGAGGATGGCACGGGAGAGGGTATACCGCACACACATAGACCTCTTTGGCATGAGTGATTCTGAGGTGTATCGCATCTTCAGATTCCCCCCTCATGCCATCCTGGAATTAACCACAACCCTGCAGGAGGACATCACCAGCCCAACACAACGCTCACATCCAGTGCAGCCACTGGTCAAGGTCCTGGCAACACTCCATGTCCTTGCCAGTGGCTCTTTTCAGCGTACAAGTGGAGTGGTGGCTGGGATGTCACAATCCTCCGTGAGCAGATGTGTGCACCAGGTTGTCCCTGCAATCCTCACACGCTTGGCCAACCAAATCATCAAACCCACCACTGAGGACCTGCGGCTGAAGGCAATGACAGATTTCTACAGAATTGCCAGATTCCCACGCACCATCGGGGCCATTGATTGCACACATGTGGCACTCCAGCCCCCCCATGAGACAGAGCACATGTACCGCAATCGGAAGAATTGGCACTCCATCAACGTACAGGTGATAGTTGATGCCCAAGGCCTCATATGGCACGTCCGTGTCAAACACCCCGGATCCACCCATGACAGCTACATCTACAATCAATGCCACATCCGAATGGAATTCGATCAGGACGTGTATGGGAACACCTGGCTGGTTGGTGAGTGACATGGGAGTCAGGCATGACTATCCCCTCCCGTGATGCACACCTCACAAGTGGCACATGCATGACTAACATTCTCCTGTCTTTTCCCTTCCAGGTGACTCTGCATATGCACTGGGACCCCATCTCATGACTCCTATCCGGAACCCCCAAACCCCAGGGGAGGAAAGATACAATCAAGCACACATCAAAACCCGTGCAGTGGTGGAGCGCACCTTTGGCCTCCTGAAGTCACGTTTCCGATGCCTGGATAAGTCTGGGGGTACACTGTTGTATTCCCCAAACTTCGTGTGCCATATCATCGTTGCATGTTGCATGCTGCACAATCTCGCAGTGAGGAAGGGCCTGCAGGTTGAGCTACGTGATGACCTGACCCCCCAACCAGACAATCAACCCCTAACCGAGGATACCCCGTCTTCTGAGGGAAGAGCAGTCAGGAGGCAGCTCATATTGGGCATCTTTGCACGTTAAACACACACATTAATCATGGCACAATGAGAATGCATGCATGCACACCACTGTGGTCCCTAGCACACACACCCCACATCCTCATCAAATTGGATTGGCACCAGTCCACCATGCAGGACTGGTGAGCAGTAACGCCACGTCAAGGCTCCAATTATGTCACTGAACATTCATACACCAATCACACGGACCTGAGGATCACTTCTCCCTGGTCCTGGGGAACCCTTCTCCACCAAAATTGAGGATGACACCCCTTTTCCAGCAGGAATGTCACCCCCACATTCAAACAGCATGCACAACCCAAAATTTAAAAAAAATGTCAGCCAAAAAAAAAAAAAATGCAAAAAATGTCAGCCAAAAAAAAAAAAAATGCAAAAAATGTCAGCAAAAAAAAAAAAATGCAAAAAATGTCAGCAAAAAAAAAAAAAATGCAAAAAATGTCAGCAAAAAAAAAAAGGGGGAAAAAAAATTATTGCCCTCTGCGTGAGCCACGCCTGGGGCGCCCCCGGCCACGGCCCCGGCCCCTCAGGGGAGACTCATGGGGGAGGGGCAAAGCCGGGGAAGGAGGAGCAGCCCCTGATATCTGCCCACCTGGCGGCCTGCCCTCCAAGGCCACGGCAATTCTGTCCAGGGAAGCACCAAGTGTTGCCGTGTTGGCCTGGATAGCCTGGGTAAGGGCCCTCACATCCTGCCCAACGCCTGCTGCTGTAGTCTGCAGTTCATTTAGGCAGGTTGTGAAAGCCCGGGAGTGGGAGTCCAGGTTACCCAGCGTATCCTTCATGGAGGACAGGCTCTCCTCCACCCGCCCAAAAGTCTGGCAGAGCTGTCCCAGATGGCGGGTCTGGAGGGCCTGGTCCCTTCGCAGACTGGCGGGCAGGAGATTGGGCGCCCCCCTGGTGCTCTGGGATGACATCCTGCCTCCAGCTGATGGTTGTGGGCGGGGAGAAGGGGAGGCCCTTGTGAGGGGAGCCATGTTGGGGGAGGAGGGGGGGGGGCTTCTGCCAGCCAGAGGGGAAGAGTCCGCACAAACCACTCGTCCAGTGCCTGACTCCTCCTCCTCATGATCGTCCTCCTCCTCATGATCGTCCTCCTCCTCATGATCGTCCTCCTCCTCTCGAACCTCCTCCGCGGACTGTGGCCTTGTTGGGAGGGCCTCATTAGGCTGCTGTCCTGGTGTTGGAGCGATCAGGCCAGATGGCCCTGCACCCTCCTGCACATCTGTGGATGACACAAACCATTCACAGGTTGGAGGATCCACACACTTGTCACATATTCCCTTTCACCCCCTCCCCCACACATGCTACACACCTGATAGAACAAAAAACCTTACCTGGCACCGCGGGGACCGGACTTGTGTCAAAGCCTGGCAGGCCCTCCACTTCATGCCGGTAAAAGGTCAGGGCCACCACATGCTCCGTCGCTGTAAGCCTAATACGGCATGGTGGGCCCCCTCCTGTGCCCCTGGCATGGGCATGCATTGCGGCCAGTTTTTTTTTCACCAGACGCCGGAGATCATTTATTTTTTTTTCGATCCCAGACCGGGTCCGTGTCTCCCCCTCCCCCGATGAATTCACCTGCTCCGTGATCCTATCCAATATCTCCCTCCTCCTGGCCGGGGTGGTGGTGGCACTCTGCGGGCCGTGGAGAAAACGCCCATACTCGCTAATGGCCCGGGCAAGAATTCTTTTTTCTCCCACAGTAAAATTCAGCTTTCTTTTTCTCTCAGTCATACTTCCAAACAAACTCACTACCAGTCTCCAAAAATCAGTCACAAATACAAGCAAAATCAGGCAAGAACACACACAAAGAGAAAACGAACACCCAAAAATCACACTAGCACTCAGCAAGAAACAGTCACCAAAAAAAAAAAAATAAAGCAAGAAAACAAACGAACAAAAATATATCAATCAAACAAACAGTCTCTCAAACACTTATCAAAAACACTTTTACAAATATACCAACAAGCACTTGATCACACAGAACACTAATCTGACAACTACAAGACACACTGCAACGAACAACAGGAACAAAAGCACTTGGTTCAATGGGAAGGGACACAAAGGGATGTACTTTTGCAATGCAAGTGCGTTTGTGTGTGTCTATTTATGCTGTCTGCGTAGTTCACAACGTTGCCCTAGTCCATTTCCAATTTCACTGATTGCGCCGCTCCCGAGTTGTGAGCATGCGCACAGCGGAGCTGACATGGTCTCCTTCACGCGCGCATGCGCGAGCCGGCCGGCCCTTCATTTGCATGGGGTCACGGCTCATTTCAATGTAACACGCCCACGTCCCTCCCAATTTGTATTACTCCTCCTTACGCCTCTGGAAAAAACCTTACGCTTGCGCAATTTCCTGCGCAAAAGCTACGTGAATCGGGGGATTACGTGGCTAGATGGCGCAAGTCTAACGTAAAGGCGGTGCGCTACGCCGGTCCAATAATGCGCCGATGTACGTGAATCTGGGCCAAATTTTTTAAGCACTTTTGAACAATATTGTATTTTGTAGTTTGTATTTTAAATATACTGAAAATTCCAGTATGGATTTTTATTGGAACATTCATTTGAAAATCTACTACTGTAGTTTACGGCTAGTTTTCTCTGAAGCATTTTTTAGTCCTGAAGAAAATCTCTGTCTCCTTTGAAACGCTGAACACAACAAAAACACTGATTCTCACCGGTAACTATTCCCCTGTACTCTTTGACAATGTTTTTAATTAAAATCTTGCACAGTTTGTGTCATTAGCAAAGCCTTGCAAAGCTGATTTTATCTTTACCCATTTATTGACTCCTGGCTGATTTATTTATGTATATACAGCTATAGCTACACCTGCTATTATCTGGCTAAAATAAAATACTCTTGAAATTAACCTCCCTGGCAGTATGATTATGTCAGATTTCTGCATCTCAAAGCGGTAATTGTTTCGCATGGAAATTTGGCATTTTCTGTTTCAATGCATTTATTGGTTTTAAGCCACAATGTAAAAACTCAAAAGCAAGCATATAGGTCACCCTCGCAGGGGCTAAGGAATGACCAGGTATTACCAAAGAATCCAAGAGGAATACAAACATAAAAATCACAGTTAAACCCTCTTATGATTAGGATATTAATGAAGGATAATTAAGGTGAAATGGAAAGGGAAGGGAAAGGGTCATGCAACACAACCTATTCACAGTCCTCTCAGGGGATGTCCCATTTCTGAGACTGACCCAAAAGGATGGAGTCTGTAAGAACAAAAAGAAAAAAGAACCAGACGTAAGAAAGGACAAAGTCTAGAGAAGGAAGGAGAAAAAGGAAGGAAAAAAAACTCAGACATGCCAACAGAAACAGTTGGATGTGGCAAGAAAAAGCCGCTTGCAGTGAGGAAAAACTCATAGGAAATCCAGGGTTCCCAGATTTTGAGATATTTGCCATGTGAGTCGTTCACAATGCTAGACATCTGCTGGAAATTTGGCGTTTTATATTGTAGGCATGTAACTCTTAGGAATAACTCACTTAAATCTGTCCAAACAAGAGTCTGGTAGACATCCAGGGTATAATAAAGTTTGAAACACAAAATCATAAATTATAATATAATAAATAACTATAAATAATTATAACTAAGAATAATATAATAATAATAAAATGTATTAAATAATTTTAATCAAATAAAAAAACACAGAAATGTGCTCAGTTGCAGAATTGTCGCTGTCCTTACTTTCAGTGTCTGATGATTCCCCACAAATCACTATCGCTCAATTCTGCAAGTGATTCTAATTCACTATCACTGTTTTCTAGCTGGTCTAAAACCACTTTTGACATAAAGGGACACTTTTTGGTTGCCGTGGACAATCTCAAGTTTCCAGGCAGAAAGAACAGTACAGTAAAACCTTGGATTGCGAGCGTAATTCCTTCCAGAAACATGGAAACAACACATTTTCCCATAAAAAAAAAAATAATGGAAACTCAAATGATTTGTTCCGCAACCATTTATTCATAAGTCCTTCAGTTTATAGTCCATAAAAAAAGATAATAATGTGATAGTTTGTGTAACCATAAAATGTCCATCCACAAATGAAAGCCTCCAAAAAAGGGGATTAGAAGCAAAATCCAGCAGGAGCTACAGAGTATAAAAGAGAAGAGAGGCGCCTCTAAGTGTAGCAATATGGTTACATTTAATGAAGGTACAACATTTGGTAACTTTCATGGTTGTTGATAAAAAGAGGCACATGGCACAGGCATCCTGGGGTAAAGCTGTCCACATAGACCATCCTCCGCACTGCCCGGCTCTCAACGCTGTCAGTCTGCAATCGTGAGCGGAAAGAATACCCTTCTGTAGAGTGATCTGAGAGCGAGGCTTGAACCGATCGTGTGGCGCAGCATGGAAGGGATGACATTGATGGTGATGAGGATGATCTATGTGAACAGCTTTAACCCGGATGCCTGCATATTTAGATGTGCCTCTTTTAATCATCAACCATGTGAGTTGCTAAATGTTATACCTTTATTAAATGTAACCATATTGCTACACTTAAAGGTGCCTCTCTTCTCTTTTATACTCAGTTGTGACATGATTAGGGATTAGCTTCGCGTTCAAAACGAACGTATGTTCGACTCGAACATCGTCCGTTCGATCGTTCGTCGAATTTCGAACAAAAACGATCGTTCGCGGCAAATTCGAGTGAAACGAAACAACCGTTTTTAAGACTTTTTTCCGTTGATACATGTTCCCTGGGGCAAGACCCGGGTTCTGAAAGACATTTTCCAACAATAACTTGAAAATTGGTCTTTAAAACGACCGTTTTTGAATTCAAACGTTCGAGTACCATAGACTTCAATGGGGTTCTAAATGTTCGTGCGAACGATCGGACTGTTCGACGGTTCTGGTGCGGCTCATCCCTAGACATTACTATGTAATGTATTTACAAATATCTTGTTTTGCAAAACTCTCTAAAATCAAGGTTAAACTGTATATAATATAAAACTACATGCAAGGCACTGGACAAAGCATTAGGGACAAAGGGGATATTAAATAATTTAATACAGTAATGTAATCTGTAAGATTGCAGTGTACTGTATGATTTTTTTTCCACTTTTTGAATTTGGCGCCGGGCTCCGCCCCTGTGCATTGCGACTCTCGCAGGGAACGGAGCCTGGCACATTGATAGAAGACACAGCCGTGGACACATTGAGAGGACATCGTAGGATCCTGGGGACAAGGTAAGTAACTTTTCCAGGATACTGCGATGCAATCCCAAGTGTGGCTCAGGGTTACCACTTTTGGTAATGAAAATTCACACCAAGCAACACTTGGGAATGCCGCCAGGGAGGTTAAAAACACATTTTGCAGCAACAAAACTCAACCACTAAAACCTTATATAGGCCTTTTATCTTTATATAATTTAATATAATATTTTAAATCTGCAGTTTTTACTGAAATAATATACTTTGTCATTCTGTTACACAAACTTTCAATGGAGACTACACATGGACATTTCAGCAAACTTCACATGAAAATGCAAACTGTGCACCTCAAAAACTGAACGGAATTCATAGGTCAGCTATGACATTTTTTAGAATAGGACACAATAGCAGATTGACTCCATAGTCAGTGACCAAGCCACTCCCCCCCCCTCCCAGCACATGAACCTACTTAGCCAAGACCTGTTATTAGCTAAATCTGCAAATATCTAATTGAATTCTTTAGGCTTCATGTACACAACGCTGTTGTTAAACGGACATTTAGAAGCAGTTTTTCAGTTGCCCCCCCAACTCTACCCATGTTATCTTATCAGTACATGTACACAGGGTCGTTCATAGTTGTTTCTAGGCAGTTGAGCTTAGAAGCATTTTTTGGAAAGCAAAAAAATGCATTCAGGACGGATGTTCAGAGGCATTTGAAATGCAAAATACCTGTAACAGCTTGTTATGATCTGTCATGTTAAATTGTTCAGGAGAGGTTTTAAAACATCCCTTGTACATTAAGCCTTAAAGTGTTTGTTAACCCAAAAAATAAAAATGGATCATGTTCCCTTAAAGCATGTTATACAGCACAGTGCCTGTTTTGTGTCATCTGGCCCCGTGTATCACCTGAAATACCTGGCTGATCATGGACATCTTCCCCATGAGGGTGCTTTCTCGTCCCCCCTCTTTTTCTTCGGCCTGATAGGTTGTGTGCTCTGATAAGGGTCTGGTGTGGATTTTCGTGGGGGAAACCCCACTCCATTTTTTTTATTTTGGCGTGGGGTTCCCCTTAAAATCCTATTCAGGTCTGGTATGGATTTTGGCGGATGTCTTAGAGAGGAGCTCCGAGTCCCGCCAGTGACATCCGCAGCCATCGGGGCATTTAGCTACCCATCCGAGCCCAAAAATATAGGCATCTATAGCCTGGATCTCCGCGGAGTCTGGTGCTGTCACTCTGGATCGAGTTGACTGACCGGAGTCAGAGATAACCTGCCGCCAGCTTTTGAGGCCGCCGCCATATTGCGGCCTACCAAAGGAGCCAAATCCAACCATTCCGGGAGGTAAGGGACCACTTCCAGCCATCTCCCTCCGCTGAGGCCTAGTCGGCCCTGAAAATCCCCGGACTTTCCTAGTGCGGCGCTCGGCAGAAGTGCACATTGGTCGAGCGGACCTCGGAGGTGCGGATCCCTGCTGGTATTCACCCTACTACATGTCCGGAGCCCTGCTAAGGCCCCTGCCTGGAGTTAAATACCTGCCTCTGCCAAAAACATACAGCAGAATTATGGCGGACATCTTGCTACACCCGAGGCCTACAGCCCCTCTACAACCTGTTCCTGACCCTGCTCCACCACCAGAGCCCCTCAGTCATAACGGAGCCACGCCTCAGTGGAGGAATAGGGTGGTTTTTTTCTCTATCAAGGCATGGGGAGATGGGATCAGTCTGCTCACTATAGTTAAAGTAACCCATATGGGGCGAGACCAGCCTTACTCCGAAATGGCTGACCAGTAACGGTGCTCCAGGCCCTGCAGGGAATAATCGGCACATAGCAGCCCACACAGTGGTGATTGAGACAACCTGCTCTTGTAACTACACTGCGCTGACTCCTACAAACATGACCAGGAAACAGAAGGGACCTCAGAAGCCGCAGAAATTAACAGAATACTTCGCCCTAGAACAGAGGCAGGACAACACCGGCACACCCGGACCCTCTGCAGCCAGCACTCCTCATCTACCGCAGAGGAAGGATAAACCCTCTAAACGGTCATCTCCTGCTGGCAACAGGCACTCCCCTACCTCCTCCTCTGCATCCGGGAGCCCTGAGAAAGCCAGATTTAAGTTGGATAGCATGAGATCTTCCCATGGAGTGGATGCAAGCCTTGAATCCGGAGACGACACCAGGGAGCTTCCAAACTCCATTGACCGTTTTCCCACAAGTAACCAACCAGTGTTGGATACCACACTTAAAGATATGCTGGTCTCTCTGAGAAGCTCCCTCCACAGCGACATGATGGCATGCGTCCATAAATTTGGGAGTGAGCTGCAGGCAGTTGCATCACGGGTAGATCATGTGGAGAACAGGATGGGGGAATTTGCCACCACAATCAACAACCTTGTGGACGCCCATGACGCAAGAGACGAAGAGATGGAGGCAGTCAAGGCAAAAATTGCTGACATAGAGGACCGTTCCAGAAGGAACAACCTCAAAATACGCGGGGTTCCTGAATCTGTTCCGCAGCCGGAACTACGCGAATATGTCGCCAAAATCTTTACCTCAATTCTGCCCGATCTCACTGAAATGGAAATAACAATGGACAGAATTCATAGACTACCTAAGCCCTCCTACCTTCCAGATAAAGTGCCGAGCGATGTTATCCTACGCCTGCATTTTTTTCACGTAAAAGAACGCCTGATGTCCAAGGTGCGCAATAAGGATCTTATCCCCCCGCAATACAAAGATCTCCAGTTCTTCTCCGACTTGTCTCAATTTACGCTGCAGAAACGAAGAAGTCTCTACACCATCTCCAAAGCACTACGTAACCACAAAATAGTCTATAAATGGGGATTTCCGACCAAACTCATTATCACTAACAATGGAAAGGAGCACACAGTGGAATCCCTGGCTAAAGGCTTGGAATTACTCAAGACATGGAATATCATTCCAGATGATCCCCCTCGTGGGCCTAACAACCGCAGTCCAGATCGTATTGGGGATGACTGGAATGTGGTCAACTCCAAGAATGCCCGATCACACCGCTGAAGAGGTTGTGGGCTGCTGGAATTCTTCTATTATTCTTGTTTACCCTGTTCTGGAGGCACCTTACTGAACTTAACTTTAATTCTTTTGGTTATTTGCAGCCATGAGCTGCACTCAGGTCGCCATGACCTATGTTCACTTTCTACGGAACTTTTTTCCCAATTTATGTGTTTACTTTTTATTTTTGTTTTTCGTTTTTCATTTTCTACGTTGCAGCCTGTCACCCTGCTCTACAGCTGGTCTTATGAACATTCTCTTATCCAATGAAGGCATACTGAATGGACTCACACACGATTGTCTATCCGTGGAGGCGATTCTTCTGGCTCAACAGTATGGTTTACTGAGTCACCTGATGTAAGTGTTACTTCTTTTTTTGCATGCTCATCAACACAGATCACTGTCCCAGGATGACTATCACTTTCTTGACTATTAACGCTAAAGGCCTCAACCACCCAGCCAAAAGAAAGTCATTATGGTCTGAAGCGACTCGATCCAATTGTGATGTCTTATGCACCCAAGAGACCGATTTTCATAGTAACAAGCCACCTACTTGTACCCACCCTAAATATCCACACATCTTTAAGGCTAGTGCCCCTGCTAAAAAAAGAGGAGTGATGACTGCAATCAGGGACACTGTGGCATTCACGATGCACAAGGAAATCGCTGACCCTCAGGGAAGATACCACATCCTTGTGTGTGACATTAACTCTACCACTTATACAGTGGTTAATATATATGCGCCTAATGACCACCAAATACGCTTTGTGAAACAAGTCCTCAGATGTGTTAGACCGGTGCAAAAAGGCTTTCTTCTTCTATGCGGAGACTTCAATCTCGCCCCTGATCCTCAGATTGACTCCACGTCCTGCTCACGCAGACGACATCACTCTCTGCAACCTACACTCACAGGATCTCTATGATGCTTGGAGATGTCTCCATAGCACTGAGAGGGACTACTGTCTTCTCATCGAGTCATGGTGTTTACACAAGATTAGATCTCTTTCTTGTAGATAAATGGTTGTTGCCTAACATTGTGGATTCTAAAATTAATGTTATTACATGGTCGGATCATGCCTCTGTGACGCTCTCGGTTGCTGATTCACCAGGCGTGAATACTGTATTTGTCTGGCGTTCCAACCCGAGGCTGTTTCAAGCTGACCATGGTAAAAAGACCTTGCAGAAGGAATTGACTGATTTTTTTTCTTGTAATGTTGGTTCTGTGTCTGACCCTATGGTATTGTGGAACGCCCATAAAGCATTCATGAAAGGGGTTTTGATCCAGATGGGTGCGAGGGCCAGGAGGAAGAGGGGGCAGCAGATACAAAATCTCATATCTAGTATAAATACTCTAGAAGCCCAGAATAAACAAAACGCATCCCCGCTAATCTCTAGTCGATTAACGCAACTTAGGGGTGAACTCCGCTTAGTTCTACTTGACAAATTCGAAAAATCCTCCAAACGCCTTAAAATGACATACTACGTAAGTGGCAATAAGGCCGGTGCATTGCCATGAATTGTGATTTGCCATGAAATGTGATGGTCCGCCTCCATCACATCCTATTGGCTTACTCCTGTCACGTGACATATTTACACGTCATCAGTCTCAGCTAGGCTATCATAGGGAGAGGATCTCCCTACAATCCCCCCTGACTGTCCTCTCAGAGCAGTGCAGGGAGTGATTGGCCAGTTATGTGTGTGTTCTACTTTTTTTTTTTCTTAACCCAGCTATGATTTCTGAGATTTTTATTCTTTTAGAATTGGAGATTGTGTTCAATGGCAGAGCTGACAATTACATGGGGCTTGGCTGGACCTTTACATCAGATGCATTCACATACACTACAAACACGTATGCAAATGCACATGAACAACCTAATAAAAATTAAATAAATAGTTCCAAAAACGTAGAGTGATGCAGAGATTGTGGTGTAAAGGAGTCCTTTTATGCAGTGTCCCATTGCGCATAGCACCAGCTCCGTGCAGCTTCAGCTATCACAGGGAGAGGAGATCCTCTCCCTATGATAGCCTAGCTGAGACTGATGATGTGTAAATATGTCACGTGACAGGAGTAAGCCAATAGGATGTGATGGAGGCGGACCATCACATTTCATGGCAAATCACAATTCATGGCAATGCACCGGGAAGCTCTTAGCCAACCGCCTTAGGGGATTAAGACACAAAACTAAAATCCCCTTTGTTCACCACCCTTTCACCAGTGACAATTTTTTCCATCCGCAAGCAATAGCTGACGCATTCAGCTGCTATTATAGCTCACTTTACAATTTGAAAGATGACCCTTCCACAATTCAACCCACAGGACCCATTATCTCAGACTTTCTGAACAAAATTGAACTCCCCCGAATAACATCTGCTCAATTAGAGGAATTGAACTCTCCCTTCTCAGAAACAGAAATCGCCAAAGCCATAGATTCCCTCCCTAATAACAAAGCTCCTGGGCCTGATGGCTTTACCGGTGAGTATTATAGGACGTTTAAACTGGAACTAGTCCCATATTTAGCAAGTATTTTTAATCAAGCTGCCTCCTCGTCCTCTTTTCCATCGGAGATGCTCAGGGCTATGATTGTGGCGTTGCCGAAGCCTGGAAAGGACCTTGACACACCCCAAAATTGTAGGCCCATCTCATTGCTTAACAATGATTTGAAGCTGTATGCAAAGCTCCTTGCCAATAGACTGGTGGACCTCTTGCCGTCATTGATACACCTGGACCAATCAGGGTTCACAAAAGGCCGACAGACATCCGATGCCACCAGGCGTCTAATTAATATTGTGCACCTAGCCAACCTAACAAAGACGCCTTCTCTGCTCCTTGCCTTGGATGCAGAGAAGGCATTTGACAGAATCCATTGGGACTGCTTGGCCAAAGTGCTTTCCAAATTTGGATTTGAGGGCAGAATATACTCGGCCATTATGGCACTTTACACAACCCCCTCGGCTCAGGTGTATATATCGGGGATGCTCTCCAAGTCATTTAATATCTCCAATGGAACCCGTCAGGGGTGCCCACTGTCCCCTCTTATATTTAATCTCCTCATGGAACCCCTGGCAACTTACATACGTTCTCACCCCCAGATAAGTGGCTTCATGATGTAATCGGTATTGCTGAAACTTGGCTTCAATCCTCACATGACTGGGCTATTAATATTCCTGGCTATGCTCTCTTTCGGAAAGACGGGGTAAAAAGGAAAGGTGGAGGGGTCTGTCTCTATGTGAGAAGTGACCTCAAAGCAAGCGTGAAAGAGGACCTGGTTGATGGAGAGTGTGATGAAGTTGAAGCATTATGGGTGGAACTGCATACAGATGTGCGTAGTTCAAAGCTAATCATTGGAGTTTGTTATAGACCACCCAATGTTAATGAGGAGGTGGAGACTCGGCTCCTTGCACAGATGGAAAGGGCTGCAAGGGCAGGGACGGTGATAATAATGGGGGATTTTAACTACCCAGAAATTGACTGGAATAATGGAATTTCTGGGACAGTTAAAGGACAAAAAT
This sequence comes from Rana kukunoris, assembly GCA_029574335.1. Lineage (NCBI taxonomy): Eukaryota > Metazoa > Chordata > Amphibia > Anura > Ranidae > Rana > Rana kukunoris. The sequence continues at coordinate 86,246,006 of CM056057.1, read as the reverse complement.
TTAAAAACCTATTGCAGGACAATTTTATGGTCCAGTTTATTGAGGCCCCAACTAGGAATGATGCTCTGTTGGACCTGGTAATCTCAAACCATGCAGAGCTCATTACTAATGTTCAGATAAAGGAACACCTGAGTAGCAGTGATCATAACATGATTTCGTTTAATGTAAACTATAAGCAAGAAATACATACAGGAAAGATAAAAACACTTAATTTCAAGAGAGCAAATTTTCAAAGCATGAGGACTGCTCTCCAGGGCTTGGACTGGGAGGGAATATTGGCACCGATGAACACAGAACAGAAATGGGAATTCTTCAAAAAGACTCTTTGGAACCTCACTGCAAAGTATATTCCCATGGGCAATAAGTTTAAAAGGCTAAAGATAAAACCTATGTGGCTCACGGTCAAAGTTAAAAAAGCTATAAACAATAAGAAAATAGCTTTTAAAAAATATAAAAATGAAGGAACACTAGTGTCGTTTAAATGTTACAAAGAATATAATAGAATATGTAGAGGGCGTGGCCTAACTCCGGACCAAGATGGACGTGTGACTCCCGTCCTCCGGCACATAGAAGCGGCTAAAATCAGCTACCGAGCCCAGGACAGCAGCTACACTGATGGGTAAGGGGGATCGGAACACCTCCGGCTCCCGCGGATCACAGGACGCAGCCCAGCCGCAGACGAACATCATCCCCGCGATGTTCCGACCCTCACATGGGGAAGGCCTCATGACCGCGGGCTTGCCTAAACTGCACACGCCGCCCGGCGGCTCCAACCCTGCAGCCGGCGGATCGCAAGCACTGTCCAGCGGGACGCTGGCAATGTGCTCTAATACGATCCCCGCAATGTTTAAACAGGGAGAGGGTCACACAGACCCAACCTTGCCTAAGCCACACATCCCACTCGGAGGCTCCTGCCCCATCATGGATGACTCACATGGATCTCCTCATGGCGTGCAAGGGCTGCCTGCCCAGCCAGTACAAATGACTCATTCTCCCCAGCCCTCACAGCCCCTATGCCTGGCTGACCTCCAGGCAGTGGCTCATGACATCAAGTCTGCCATTTCTGATCTTAAAACAGACATTCAGAATATAGCAGGACGTATGGGGGCAGTGGAGCAATCCACAGCAAGACATGCAGACGCCATTAAACAGGTCCAGAAATCCTCAGACCTGCATCTGTCCCACCTAATAGATATTACTCGCCATTTAGAAGACCTGGACAATCGCGGAAGGAGACATAACATTAGAATTAGGGGTGTCCCTGAAAGCATCGATCAGAACCCAGTGGAACAGACTGCGACACAGATATTTAATGATCTTCTGGAAAGACCCCCTGATTCCCCCATTGAATTTGAAAGAATTCACAGGGCCCTCAGGCCTAGGGGAAGAGACAATGAACCTCCCAGAGATATTGTATGCTGCCTAGTGAACTTTCCACTAAAAGAAGCTATTCTTAAGAAGGCAAGAGAGAAAAATAGGATTCTTTTTAACGGCAACGAGGTTAAACTATATCAAGATCTCTCTAACATCACCTTACAGCAGCGCAGAGCCCTGAGACCGCTCCTAGAACAGCTGAGATCCAGAAACATCCCATATAGATGGAAGTTTCCGTTCTGTCTCTCTGCTACGTGGAGAGGCCATACGGCACTGCTTCGCACGCCAGATGAACTTCGTTCGTTCTGTGAAGCCCTGAATATTCCACTTGTGGATGTCCCTGATTGGTACAGTTCCTTCATGGTAAATGACAATTGGATCGAAGTGACCAGTTCCTACAATCCGAGACCCCAGAGGACGGGTGACCGACGTCGCAGACCTTCCCCGTCCCAACGCAACAGAGAAGGTGCAGCCAGAGGAAGTCCCGATTTGTCCCCGCCGAGACGCAGAGACCGCTTGGATCACCCTGATCAGATGAACACTTAACCACTGAACCTCCATGCTAACGCAATGATTTTGTTTGTAGCCTGCAACCACTTTTAAGCAAGCTGGAGAACTTTCCATCTTCTGAACAAATTTACACGCTACTATTGAGACCATATCCAGGCTTGGATGACAAAGACGACAACATTTCGACGAACATATTGACAAACTGCACTTTTTTTTATTTTATTTAATTTTTACTTTTTTACTTTTGATTTTTGGGGGGTTTGTGCTCCCCTCTCGCCGCTTGTTGGCTGCCCCCCCCCCCCCCTGGGTTTCAGCCCCCTTTCCTTTTTTTTGTGTTTCTCTTTGCCATTGCAGGTAAACATGAAGCTACGTATAGTGAAGAGTATGCCAACTCCAAGGCTACTTGTTCTTCAGCAATACTGGGACTTTTCAGTTGAGTATTAAGATCTTGCCTACTACCTGCCAGTTAAATCGGTTATCTAGTTGTCAGTAATTTTGTTGGTATATGGGGCCTGCTTCATGAGCCTGTGCAGAGATGGTGCTACATGTGCTGCTTTCTCGGATGAATGACTCTGAGTAATCTTAAATTACAGTAGTATACGCCTCTACCACTAGGGGCCAGATCTTTCTGATTACCTGCACTTGTCCATCAGTTTCTGTGCGTGTTTCTTGAATATATTTGCCGCCCCGGGGGGCATTGGTGGGGGGAGGGGGTGGGAGATAATATCTTAACTAATTTTCTGTCAATGATATACTTATTACATCCTAGATTAATTTTCATTGGATTACATTATGAAGTTACTAAGGTTATACGGTAATGAAAGTTTATTCCAGGTATGGATCTTACTGTCACGCCCTACGCTTTGAGTTTCATATGTATGGTCACTCTTATTACTAAACAAACATAATCTACCTTAAACCCTTGGAAGATGTTGTCATCTCTGAGGAAGAAGATGACGGAGTTCTGAGCAGGGACACGTACCCTGCGCGGTATCTCTCCCTCTCTGATGAAAACTTAAGGGAGGGTAAAGGACAAAAAAAATGGGTGATCTATGATACTATTAGCAGTGTAACATCTCCCTGTAGCTGTACCAGAAACGGTTAGGTAGACGCTGAATTTCTATGTAATTGGTGATCACTGACCATGATTAGTGTTGCTCACGAATATTCGCATTGCGAATATTCGCTACGAATATTGCATATTCGAGTATTCGCGAATAACACGAATATCGCGGCGAATATTCGCTATTTCGAATATTCGAATTTTTTCAATTTATTTTTTAGAACAGATCACATCCTAGAGATCCCCATCGACGTCTAAAAGCATTGCTGGTATGATTAAAGACCTTGGGCCGAGTAGCTGCAGCGCTCATTTTATATTGCCGAAAAATCTCAATGCGATTATTCGGCAATAGCGATATCGCGCGATTATTTTATATTGTAATATATCACGAATATTCTGAGCCAATCAGAGTGCTCCATTCCGCATTTCTCGAAATTTCGCAATTATTTTGTATTGTAATATATCACGAATATTCTGAGCCAATCAGAGTGCTCCATTCCGCATTTCTCGAATATTCGCAATTATTTTATATTGTAATATATCACGAATATTCTGAGCCAATCAGAGTGCTCCATTCCGCATTTCTCGAATATTCGCAATTATTTTATATTGTAATATATCACGAATATTCTGAGCCAATCAGAGTGCTCCATTCCGCATTTCTCGAATATTCGCAATTATTTTATATTGTAATATATCACGAATATTCTGAGCCAATCAGAGTGCTCCATTCCGCATTTCTCGAATATTCGCAATTATTGTGTATTGTAATATATCACGAATATTCTGAGCCAATCAGAGTGCTCCTTCCGCATTTGCCGAATATTCGCAATTATTGTGTATTGTAATATATCACGAATATTCTGAGCCAATCAGAGTGCTCCTTCCGCATTTCTCGAATATTCGCAATTATTTTATATTGTAATATATCACGAATATTCTGAGCCAATCAGAGTGCTCCATTCCGCATTTCTCGAATATTCGCATTCGCAATTCGCAATTCGCATTCGCATTCGCGATAGCGAAAATTCGCAATAATTTCAAAAAATATCACGAATATTCGTATTTAGCGAATATATCTCGAATATTCGACTATATATTCGAGATATATCGCGAAATCGAATATGGCATATTCTGCTCAACACTAACCATGATATCGCTAGTTCTCTGGGAGAAAGTTATTGGATAAACTTGTTACCAGTTTGAGACCTAGGGCTTTTTCTCACAATGTTAATAAGACAGGAGGTTGGAGGGTTTAGATAAACAAGGCAGATGGGGGAAATGATAATCATTGGGTGGATCTGCTGATGTTATAAGTTGCATGTCTTGCATATGCCGTTAGTTTTTTTTTTTTTTGTTAACAGAGATTATTTATCTGTATTTTGCTCAGGGATGCCTAACAGTGTCCTTTGAATGTGGGTCACATAGATGTTTAAACTGTCGAAGTCATAGAATGTCTGTCAACTGAAATCTATCCTTAGGTGGCAGAACCATGTCACTCTATCAATGCGACCTCTCCCTACATACATATTGAACTACGTAACTTGAAGTAAACAGGAAGGCCCCCCCTGTGTCATTAAATATTCCTTAACCTGAGCTCGATGTATGCTATATTTAGATAGCCGCTCCATAGTGCCCATACATCTAATACATAGAGGAATCTCTAGGGTGCAGTAGGGCCTATTTTATTGGTCTCTATTGATCCTCACGACTTTTACCAGTATATTACCTCGGCTAATCTATCTTGGTTCGCCTAGACACTGTCCCCACACAAGGGGTGTAACCCATTGCACCCTTTGATCTTGCCGGACTGTATTATTAGAGTGGACCTTCAGATTTAGGTCTACTCCCGGAACTCCCTGACCCATCCCCCTTCCCCCCATTTCCCCCCCCCCCCCCTTATTTTTTATTTTTTTCTCTCTTTCTTTCCTCTTTTTCTTTCCTTTCTTTTTTCTTCTCTCTTCTCTTTATCTTCTCTCCTTCTCTGCGGAGAGTTTGTTAGAGTGCAAACATGTTACCTGTTAGCCATCACTCTACCCCTCTGTCGCTAAAGCTACTCTCTATAAACGCGAAGGGACTGAATATTCCTGAAAAAAGAACTAGACTCCTCAATGATTGCCATAAACAGAAAGCAGATATTATATGCGTCCAAGAAACCCACTTTAAAAAAGACAAGATCCCGAAATTTAACAATAAAAGATTTCCTCTGGCTTTTCACGCATCCAACCCTGACGGGAAAACAAAAGGCGCCTCGATACTAATAGCAAAACATACCCCATTTCAAGTACAAGACACTATGCTAGATCCGGAAGGGAGATACGTATTTCTTAAAGGAAAACTTAGATCACACCCGATCGCTATTGCAAACATATACGCCCCAAACACAAAACAGGTAACATTCTTTCGTAAGATTAATTCCCTATTGACCACCTTCGCTTCAGGCATGCTCATACTAGGAGGGGACTTCAATGTCCCCCTCAATCCTATTTTAGATACTTCAAATGGAGCGTCGAGCCTTCCCTATAGTGCATTGAAACAAATCAAACTTCAACTGCAAGGATTAATGTTACATGATGCCTGGAGAACTTTAAACCCGCAAACCAAAGACTATACGTTCTTTTCAACAGTCTGCCAGAAATACTCTAGGATTGACCACTTTTTTTTATCTCAAACAGACTTAAAGGTACTGAAAAGTGCCACGATTGATCCTATGGTGATATCTGATCACCACCCAATCACTATGACGTTAGAATTCCCAGACCGAATCACTACAACAAAAACATGGAGACTCAATTCATCTATCTTGAAAGATGAGTTGCAGGTTCAATCCTTTAGCGATATATTGACCGACTACTTCTCGCGGAATGAAAATAAAGACACTTCACTCATGACACATAAATGTGTCATGAGGGGTGAATTCATCGCCACACTTGCCAGACAGAAAAGAGATCAGCAGTCAAGGATTACATCCTTGATCGCTCGAATACAGACGTTAGAGGCAGCACACAAACAAACAGTTGCAGCAAGTACCCTGGAGGAACTGACGAATGCCAGATTATCCTTGTCTGAAGAATTAAACCTAAAGACTAAAAGACAATACATGCTGCGCCATAAAATATTTTACGAACAAGGTAACAAAAGTGGTAAACTGTTAGCAAAAGCGGTCCAAGATAAAAAGGCTGCTGCCACAATCCATCAAATTAGAGACAATAAGGGCAAAATACACTCCTCTAATGAAGATATAGCCAAACAATTTGAACTGTACTATCAAACTTTATATAATCTACCCTCTAACCCGAAATGCCCCCATAATACTGTTAAAAGAACACAAATTATCGAAGATTTTCTACAAAAATACAGCCCACCAAAAATACCAGGGGACGTAGCACAAAACCTTGATGCGCCTATATCGGAGTGCGAATTTGACAAGGCCATTAAAGATATGAAGGTGGGTAAAGCCCCGGGACCAGACGGTCTATCCCTATTGTACTACAAGACCTTCACTGATATATTGAAGCCCAGATTTCTAAAAACCTTCCGTGCTCTACACTCTGAACAAAATCCACCAGCTCAACTTTTAGAAGCCCACATATCGGTAATCCCCAAGGTAAGGTAAGGATCTTACCCAGGTTACAAACTATCGGCCGATATCCCTGATCAACGTAGATGTTAAAATATACGCAAAAATATTAGCAAACAGACTTATCCCACTGCTACCCTCCCTCATTTCTCTTGACCAGGTAGGGTTTATCCCAGGTAGGGAGGGGCGCGACAACACGATTAAAGCTTTAAATATTCACCATTGGCTTACCTCTAACAAGTTAAAAGGTTTTTTTTTGTCACTAGACGCTGAGAAGGCGTTCGACAGGGTGGCCTGGGACTATATGGATGCAGTATTAAATCATGTTGGTATCCCAGCCTTAATGAGATCATATATTCGGGCCCTCTATGCAAATCCAGTCGCAAAAGTACGCGTCAATGGCCACCTGTCGAGCGCCTTCAAACTACGTAATGGAACAAGACAAGGTTGTCCCCTCTCCCCTCTATTGTATGTACTAACACTGGAACCCTTGTTGAATAGAATAAGGGAAAACACAGGGATCAAGGGAATCCAAATAAATGGAAAAATTTACAAAATAGCCTCTTTCGCGGACGATATGCTTCTTTTCCTTTCAGCTCCCCATATATCCCTACCTAATCTATTACATGACTTAGAACAATTCCAAACTATATCCAATTTAAAAATTAACCATTCAAAATCAACCGCACTGAATGTTACGCTATCCCCGGGGGAGATTGAACTTTGTAAGAAAAACTTTCCTTTCACCTGGGCAGAAAATTCCTTTACCTATTTGGGCATTGAAATTCCTAAAACCCTGTCAGACTTATTCAAACTCAACTTTACCCCAATTCTAAAATAATCTAGAGAGGATCTCAAGAGATGGAATTCCTTGAATGTCTCTTGGTTTGGTAGGGCCTCGCTAATTAAGATGACAATTCTTCCCCGCTTTCTCTATGTTATGCAGACTGTTCCTATTAAACTTCCCCCTGCCTTTTTTGTCTCATTCATTTATTTATTTATTCATTCAGACGGGCCTGCTCCTCTTTCATTTGGAGAGGCAAATCTCCGAGATTGAGATTTACAAAACTGAACTTGCCCAAACACAAGGGAGGTATTGCACTCCCTGATCTGCGTAAATACCACCAAGCAGCCCTTTTGGCGAGGATAGTTGATTGGAACAATCACCACTTACTTAAGGACTGGGTCTCACTAGAACATTCACTATTTATCCTACCAGTCAAGAATCTTCCTTGGATCCACCCGAACCACCACCCTCCAGCTGCCAAGCATCACCCTCTCATTGGCCCCACCTTAGAAATATTTCGCACCACATTTAAGGCATCATGCCCATCACCGTGGCTAGGCCCACTTACCCCACTAGACAACAATCCAGATTTTCCTCCTGGGCTATAACGAAACTTGGCCCCACAGAGACAAATTGTCCTTGCACTTTTTTAAGTCTGGTACCTTACTAACTAGAAGTGAACTAAACAGAGACTTGAAATCAAATGTCTTTTCACACTGGCAATACCTGCAACTCAAACACTTCCTGACTACGAAGGAGCATATTCGTATCTGGTCAAGACGCCCCACAATTCTAGAATCCTTAGCATTACAAAAACAACCTCAAAGACACACCATCTCTACTATATATAACTCTTTATTTGATACGGGTGCGGACTTCTCCAGTGCGTCATGTCTGGCATGGGAAAAATACCTCAACCTAAACCTGTCACAAAAAGAATGGGAAACCATCTTTATGCACACACACAAGGGATCTATAAATGTTGCCACCCAAGAGTGTGGCTTTAAGATTCTTACCAGATGGTACAGGACTCCCACTTTGCTCCACAAGTTTTCACCCCAAATTTCTAACAAGTGTTGGAGATGCGGAGTTGAGGAAGGCTCGATGCTCCACATATGGTGGTCATGCCCATTGATCCAGTCCTTCTGGAGGATGGTTCATGAGACTACCACTTCAATCACCTCCGATGATCTCAGACTTGAACCGGCACAATACTTGCTACACCACAGTTCAATCCCCAGAAGGAAATACATGAAATCTCTAACAATGTTCATGATAAACGCTGCTAGACACTGTATTCCATGCCATTGGCGATCAACTGTCACACCAACAAAGATAGAATGGTTTCGCAGACTAATCAACATCGAGAGAACCGAAGAACTTATCAGCATTGCTCAGGAACAGATTATTGCATTCAATGCGACATGGTACAAATGGCTAGAATTTAAAAACACCCCAGAATACAAAGCTTACAACTTGTAACTACCTGAAATTCAGGTCTGTCTGCACCAAGATAGCTGGCTTTGCTGTTTTCCATATCATACACACAACATATGTCTTTTCTTACCGTTCAGTCCTTTTTCTTTTTTCTTTTTTCTTATTCACTTATTTTATCCCCCCCCCCCTATACGTCATTCCTTCCCCTTCCCCTTCCCAAATCCTAAATACGTGTACAAAAATAAAGGGGAAGTTATATCCCATACCAACACTTCAAGCAAACTTTAGTCTGTTCCATATGCATATTGTATACACCATTACTGTTGTACTGTGCAGACCTCTAAAAGCCTCTGTACTGGAATGTGTAATATTTTTCTTTTTGTACACAAAATGTATATTCTCGTTGTATTTCGCACTATTTTTACTCAATAAAAACTTATGAAACAAAAAAAAAAAAAGAATATGTAAAAAGGAAATCAAGGATGCAAAAATTCAAAATGAACGACAGATTGCAAAAGATAGTAGGACAAACCCCAAAAAATTCTTTAAATATATTAATAGTAAAAAGGTCAAGTCTGAGCATGTAGGCCCTTTACAAAATAATCTAGAGTGGGTGACTGAGGACATAGAGAAGGCAAATTTATTAAATGCTTTCTTCAGCTCTGTGTATACAATGGAGAATGGGGGAGCTCATGTCTATATAGGGGGTGGGAGTGACACAGCCCCAAATCCACAATGGCTCAAAAGTGATATGGTCCAGAAATATTTAGACAGAATAAAGGTGGATAAAGCACCTGGACCAGATGGCATCCACCCACGGATCCTAAAAGAATTGAGCTCTGAAATTTCAAAGCCACTGTATCTAATATTTAGGGACTCATTAATGACAGGAATAGTACCACTGGATTGGCATAAAGCCAATGTGGTGCCCATATTTAAAAAGGGAACAAAGTCTTTACCTAGTAACTACAGACCTGTTAGTTTAACTTCTATAGTTGGGAAGATACTGGAACGTTTAATAAAAGACCACGTGGATGAGTTCTTGCTGGAAACAAACTATTTAAGCAGCAGACAGCATGGATTCATGAAAGACAGAAGTTGTCAGACAAACCTGATTTCCTTTTATGAAGAGGTAAGTAAAACCCTGGACAGAGGCGTAGCAGTGGATGTGGTATACTTGGATTTTGCAAAAGCGTTCGATACAGTTCCCCACACACGGCTCATGTGTAAGGTAAGGTCTACAGGATTAGATATATCAGTTTGTAAATGGATAGAAAACTGGCTGAAAGACAGAATTCAGAGAGTTGTGGTTAATGATTCTTACTCTGAATGGTCCAAGGTTATCAGCGGTGTACCCCAAGGTTCAGTGTTGGGTCCCTTACTTTTCAATATATTTATAAATGATATTGGGTCTGAGATCAAAAGTAACATTTCTGTTTTTGCAGCTGACACCAAGCTATGCAGTGGAATAATGTCCTTGCAGGATGTCTCCAATTTACAAGCCGACCTCAATGCTCTGTCTAATTGGGCGACTAAGTGGCAGATGAGGTTTAATGTTGATAAATGTAAAGTTATGCACTTGGGGGCTAAGAATATGCATGCATCATACATGCTAGGGGGAGTACAACTGGGGGGATCTGTAGTGGAGAAGGATCTGGGTGTTTTAGTTGATCATAAGCTCAATAATGGCATGCAATGCCAAGCTGCGGTTTCCAAAGCGAGCAAAGTCCTTTCTTGTATTAAGAGAGGTATGGACTCCAGAGATAGAGATATCATTTTGCCCCTGTACAAATCATTAGTAAGACCTCATCTGGAATATGCAGTCCAGTTTTGGGCACCAGTTCTCAAAAAGGATATCGGAGAACTGGAGAAAGTGCAGAGAAGGGCAACCAAACTGATAAGAGGCATGGAGGAGCTCAGCTATGAGGAAAGATTAGAGGAACTGAATTTATTCACTCTTGAGAAGAGGAGAATAAGGGGGGATATGATCAACATGTACAAATACATAAGAGGTCCATATAGTGAACTTGGTGTTGAGTTATTCACTTTAAGGTCAACACTGAGGACAAGGGGGCACTCTTTACGTCTGGAGGAAAAGAGATTTCACCTCCAAATACGGAAAGGTTTCTTCACAGTAAGAGCTGTGAAAATGTGGAACAGACTCCCTCCAGAGGTGGTTCTGGCCAGCTCAGTAGATTGCTTTAAGAGAGGCCTGGATTCTTTCCTAAATGCACATAATATAACTGAGTACTAAGTTTTGTAGGTAAAGTTGATCCGGGGTAAATCCGATTGCCTTTCGGGGGATCAGGAAGGAATTTTTTCCCCTCCGGTAGCAAATTGGATCATCGCTCTGCTGGGGTTTTTTGCCTTCCTCTGGATCAACTGTGGGTATGGAGTTGGGTGTATGGGAGGATGTACTGTGTTTTACTTTGTTTTTTTTTTTTTGTTTTTTATGGTTGAACTGGATGGACTTGTGTCTTTTTTCAACCTGACTAACTATGTAACTATGTAACTATGGTTGGAGGAGTTCAGCATACCGTTAGCCTTTTTGCGGAAGATATCATTTTGATGCTCACCAATGTTGAGTCCTCCCTGGCTTCGGCTCACCAGGTATTGCAGTTATTTACTACTGTGTCATACTATAAAGTCAATGAGACCAAGTCGCATATCTTAGGATTGGGAATTCCTGAACAGGTTAAAAATGCCCTTAGCAGGAGGTTTCCCTTTACATGGAAGGAGAAGGGTATATCATACTTGGGTATAACTCTCTCAACCGCAACCTCTGAGTTGGTAAAGGGGAACTACACCCCGTTTTTGCAGTTGCTACACTCCAAATTGGAGGCTCTGGCAAAGTTTGAACTATCCTGGTCAGGACGATTGGCCGCCTTCAAAATACAAATCCTCCCACAACTCCTATAAATCTTTAGGACGTTGCCCATCCTGGTCCCACCCTCCTTCTTCCTCTCAGCACAATCTACTCTTAACAATTTCTTTGGGGGGGAAATGGGCGCGATGTGCGTTCCGCAAAATTATTAAGCATAGAAGGGCGGGAGGTATAGGCCACACCCATATTAAGGATTACTATACAGCCTCAATCTTAGCCCAACTGAAGGGCTGGTTTCCTTCCTCCACCCCATCCCTGTGGGCTGCTCTTGAGCAACAACAGATCCTGGGACGAAATCTCTACAACTATCTCATCACTAACAACCTCCGTTCGAGCCCTCCCCCGGGCACCGGACTGACTTTGAAGGCATCTACTGATGCATAGCGAACTCTAACGTCACAAACCTCCTCACAATATGAACTTACCCCGCTGAGATTTCCGTTAACTGCTCTATCCCTTCTTATCCCTGATATCTTTATGACAGGATGGGATCCGGGTGGTGAAATGGACCTGAAAGACTTGTATGTGGGACCTGCACCTAAAACATTTAGAGCTCTCCAACTGGAGTACTCTATATCCACGACTGAATACTTTAGATATGGCCAAATATCACACCTACTGAAGCGACAAGCCAGCCTTTACACTTTTCTCCCGTGGCATATAGCCCGATATTATTTAGCAAAGAGCACACGTATTAAAGGCATATCGCTGTTCTACTCTTACCTACAGGACAAATTAACATTTACCAAATCTCTTGATATGCAAGCCTGGGAGAAAGAATTCAATGTAGTGTATTCAGCCGATCAGTGTCAAACGGCCCTGAAGGTAACATACTCCTCCACCAAATGCGTTAATCTTTGGGAACTATTCCAAAAAAATCTTGTTGAGATGGTATCTCACCCCGTTCAGATTGTCCAAGATCGCGAAAGGTCTATTTCCTGGATGTTGGAGGGAATGTGGGGGAACAGGTACGCTGCTCCATATTTTATGGTCTTGTCCCACTATACTAAATTACTGGCAACTAATCCAAGACCTAGTAGCACAAGTCCTTAAACTTAATCTGACCCTGTTTCCAGGGTTGGCGCTACTTTCTTTAGGTATAGACCAGATCCCTTACCACTCGAGAACGCTTATGTCCCACATATGTACTTCTAGCCGCTAGGCTTGCCTTGGTTAGACATTGGAAGACCACCCTACAACCTACACTATCTGAAGTTATCCAAATAATCAATACCCATGGCTCATATGAACAACTATTTGCCTCCGGGGTGGGTAAATATAAGGAGATTAATAAAATCTGGGAACCTTGGAATCAATGGTATAAAGCTCAATTCGGGTCTGATCCTCAGTGAGTTAGGACTGGCCGGTAATACGGTAGACATACTGACCAATACAAGTGTTGACGGACTGCCCTGTTATTCTGTTACTCTGTTTTTTTTTTTCTTTGTTATTTTAGTTATATTACTTCATTTGTTATTTTGAGACTATTAACAAGATGCTAATATGGGTTCTGCATGGAAACCGGCCCCAAAGACATGGTGGGTTACGGGAAGTTAATTACCTTCACCTGTTATGTGTGATACCATCATAATTTTGTATGGCTAAGATGTTTCTACACCTGATGACCCATTTCACCCATGTGTTTCTTTTCTTTTGTTTGTGTCAGTTTTGTCTGAAACTGTTAAAACTAATAAAAACTATTGAAATAAAAAAAAATTGGCACAGGGTTCCCCTTAATATCCATACCGGACCCGAAGGGCCTGGTATGGAATTTGGGGGGAACCCCACGCATTTTTTTTTATTTTGGTTCAGGTAATATTCATACCAGACCCAAAGGGCCTGGTAATGGACTGGGGGGAACCCATGCAGTTTTTTTCAAAGACTTTTATCTGTATTACCGGGACCCGACAATTCGGGTCTCGCCCACTGGAGCTATCACACGGGCAGAGCTGCGATCCTGGAGTCATGTGATTGCTGGAAGACACTGTAAAACAGGAAGAAATCTGCTTTTTTTTAATAAAGCACAGGCACTAGGATGCAGCTTTTTATGTGACAGAGTGGAAGATATAAAGGTCAGATAGTGGTCTAACAAACACCTTTACAGGAGCTCTAGAATGTCTGTTACCAATAAACATCAAACTGTAGTGTATTTTATAACTTCTGAGCGCATAATTAAACCACCAGGGTGATTAAAGGAGGAAAAAATAGGATTAGGCCAGTCAGTCTAATACTCCCTAGCAAAACCCCTACAATCATGCATTTGTGAATCCAAATATATATATATATAAATGATGTAATTAAATGCAAGAAAGTCTAATAATAGGGGCAGTAAAAAATCCCTTCCCTTTGCAGTAGCCAAAAAATACCTAGGTATAGAGGAATATGTGACTTCCTCCCATAATTTAGTACTTGGTCTGGCACTGTCACATAAAGGAGAGGGCAATGACCTCATAAGAGAGTATCAATGGCTCAGCGGTGGCCTTGTATAGACACTGTCACTTTGCTCTGAATGGACGACATGACAGTGTCTCTTTAAAAACTAAAGATAAACTTTGTCTTGTAGTTATTGTTCTTGGCTTCCTGGTAGCAAGGATGAGGTGTAGCAATATCATAAAACAAAATAATTAATACTACCATACAGAAATCCATTGGAGTGACAACTAACAGCCAAGTTTAAGAAATAGCTAAGAGCAATGTCACAAGGTTAGGTGAGAAAGGAAACTTGGCTTGAGCAGAAATACGTCAAGTGTACTTGGCGGCGCATCAGGTCAGCTTACATAGCAACATGCAATCCGTAGTTTATTTTTTGATCTCTGGACACTATTTGTATAATTGATATCTTCTGAATGAATTGCACAGTACATCAGTAGATAGGGATCTATCATAGCAGTAGGATATTTGCACTAAAGTTGTCTCCGGGTTCAACAGGCGACATACAGCCTCTAAATCTCTTCTACAGCAATTCAATCCATTTGAGCTCTTCACATGAAAGTATTATTATTTCACAATCACTTCTTCTGAAGCAAGCAGTAAATAGAATACCATAGATCACTGTTCCTTCAGAGACGTGAGGCCAGGGACAGTTTTCTCCTCTGCTATTTCCAGTAAATACAGTCACTAAGCTCACAGGATTATGATTTTGGTCTCTTGTGTATGCCATCATACAATACATTTGCTTGTCTTCAAATAGCTTGCCACAAAACCTATTAAGGTGATAGCCCATAGGTTACCTTTAACAGACCCAGAAAGAAAAACAAGTTACTTGTAGATGGTTGTTTTTATTTATTTATTTATTGGATTTTTACAATAAAAAAAAAATATTTTAATTTATACAAAACAACTTTTTTTTTTACTGTTTCGTCACATAACAGTTCAACAATACCAGACACCATTATGGCTAGCTCATTACCAACAGTATAGATGTAGGTGGTGGGGGTGGTGGCGCTGTCACTAAATATGTTGTGTGACTAACCCAAAGGGTGTGGGTAGATTTAATGGGACAACATTCCCTAAAGTGTTAATTAGCAAATATGTGCAAGAAGTATATATATAATGTGCAGTGTAGGTGCTAAAAATTGCTGACGAGGGGATACAGATAAACACACATCAGCAAAAGCAAAAACCAAAATATAAAATAAGCATCAGGTAAGTGGTACCATTAGTGAAATAGCAACAAATTTGTCAGATATATATATGGTTAAATAACCACTAGTACTAGTGGTGTACTAGGAGGTCAAGTACAAAACATGGAGTGAGAAGGTGCTCATAAAACTATTAATGCTAGCGGAGGTAAGTCCTATCAATAATATTTGTAAGTGAGTCCAAGTGATGTGACATTCAAGGTGCACCTATATGAATAGGTGGTACATCAGGTGTATCAAGTGGTACATCAAGTGAGTATCGTAGTGGATCCGGTGCTCCCCCTTTGTGGGTCCCCACTCACCAGATGCAGTCACCCCTGCAGGGGTATCAGGCGTGTCAGATCACAGCTTATATTCCACCCTGTCGTGGCTCCTTTTCCTGGATTCCAAAGATTCCTGATGGGTCTCCTTAGCGTGAATGGTTAATTAAACTATTCCTCCAAGGCAAAAAAGAAGAAAAAGAAGGGCTCCCATAGTGTAGTATAAATTGATAAAAAACGGAATTTTATTGACACTGCTGAGCATACACTCAGACACATGTGCAGTGTTACAAAAAATCGATCAGTAATGATAGAGTTAAAAAATCATCATAACACCATGCTAAGCTGAAAATAAAATCAGCATAAAAAATGTAAAAAAGACAAATAAAAGCAAGAGAAGAGGATGGAGTAATGCCCTATGGTTTAACAGTCATAGGTACTCCACACTGCAGGCACTATTAGGTTCCGGATTTGGATCAAACCAGCATGTGAACGGCGTGCGTTCCAAGCTGTCACGCTGGTGATCCCGGAAGTGCGTATAGGTATGCGTGTGTCCGCTTTACGCACGTTTCGTAATCATAACGTCTTCGGAAGCGGGTACACGCACACCACGGCTTTCCGAATAAATAGGCAACGTCACCATGGCAACCAAAAAACGCTCCGTGGAGAGTATCCAATCAAAGAGAAAAAGGGGGGGGCCCGATCGGCATCCAATCGGAGGCCGCGGACGTAACCCAGGGAGTGGACACACTCGCCGCGGGCCAACAGCATGTTGCTGTGGATTTTATATACGGCTTAAACGGGGGCATAAGCACCAGCGAACATACGATCCGTTAGAGAGTCCGAGTAGCGGGGTCAGCGTCCAACCAGACAAACGAAAGCAAAGAGACGCCCACAAAAAACAAAACAAACGCTGCTATTGGCCAGTCAGGACGTAGACAGCGGGTTGATATCGAGGCATAAAGTAAAACTTATGCATTTGGTATACATGAGTACATATGGTATTACGTTTCCGAAGTCATAAAGACCCAAATATTTATATTAGTTGCCATGTTAACGCCCCATTGCACTGAAGCCAATCAAAACAGTATAACATTTTAATAATTGATGATATTAATCAAAAAAGGAAGGTCAAGGGTTTTAACAGCTAAACAGGCTATTGTATTAGCCATAATACCCAGTGGGGAAATGAGGTACCTTAAGCTAGTATTGGAACCTTGTTCATAGATGAAATCAATCCTAAACTTCCAATCATAAGAGAGTGGTTCTAATAGAATATAAGTGATAAAAGTTGGATATGGGGGGTGATGTCTCCAGGGTTTAGCTACCCATATATGTTGCAGGGAATGGCTATTCTGTATAGACATATATCAATCAGCCATCCATGTACAACATCACCGAGAGGGTGGTTCATACAGTACATAACAAATGGATAGATTGTGGATAGAAATTACGGACCCCCTCTAATTAGGGGCCCACATAGAGGGGAGATAATGTGTTACAACTAAGGTAGACCGAGTTAGGTTAAAGGTGGAGAACCGAGTGAAAGGGGGTCTGCTCTCAATTCCAACTGAATGTTACAAATAGTGTTACAAATAAATGTAGGCATGCCCCTCTTGGAAGTATAAGTAGAGACGCGAGGAGGGGCAGCAGGGGGATGGGTTTTGCTCTGTAGTCTTAATATAATGTAAGATGTTCAGAAATAGCATATATGAGTAGGCAATATAGCATACATGATTTGGATGGGCGTTTCAAGGGTTAGCTAGGAAGCAGTTAAGATCTATATCTGCGTTCAATCCGTGCGGCTTTAAAGATCCCAGGCGGTAAATCCAGCTTGTTTCATTCTGGGAAATGGCGGTGGTTTTATTACCCCCCCTCCAGTTATCTTTAATCAGGTCTATGCCATAAAAGATAAGTTCCGTTGGGTCCTGTTGGTGGAATCTCTTAAAGTGACGGTACAGGTTGTGTTTGGTGGATCCCTTTTTAATCCTGTTGATGTGCTCCCGAATTCTCACTTTTAAGGGTCTTGTAGTGCGACCTACATACTGTAGGTGGCAAGGACATTCAATGACATAAGTCACATGGGTGGAATGACATGTGATGAGCTCTTTGATTTTGTATTCCTTAAAGTCCACCCTCGACTTGAAATTAGTTTTTCTCCTGGGCTGCTTTTTGCTCACTCTACAGGCCAGACATTTTTGACATTTAAAAAACCCCTTCAGTTCAGGGCAGAGGCTGATAGATTTTGGGGGGTCGATCACATTGTGTACAAGATGGTGGCGTAAAGAAGGGGCTCGTCTGTATATGAAGGTAGGTTTGTTCTTAAGAATTTTATTCAAAATATGGTCTTCTTGTAAGATAGGCCAGTATTTTTTGACTATGTGTTCAAACGTCTTATATTGTGAGTTGAACCCAGTGATAAGGGCTACATCTGTTGTAATTGATTTCTTCTTGACTTTGGGTTCAAGCATGATGTTTCTGTCCATATTTAGGACTTCTTCTTTTAATTTCAGCAAGTTGCTTTCTTTATACCCTTTCTGTTTGAACCTGTCTACAATGATGTCGGCTTGGATAATATAGTCACCAGTCGAGTTGCAATTCCTACGCAGTCGCATGAGTTGGCCTTTGGGAATGTTTGCCTTCCACTTGGGATGATGGCAGCTGGTAGACGGGATATACCCGTTAAGGTCTGTGTCTTTGAAGAACGTTTTTGTATGCAGTTTGGATCCCACTTTAAAGATTTGGAGGTCCAGGTAATCTATATTCTGCATATCACACTTTCCTGTGAAGGTGAGACCATATTTGTTGGTATTGAGGTTGTATAGGAAATCTTGGAAGGTATCCCTACTTCCATCCCAGAGTATAACGAGATCATCAATGTATCTACGATACAATTTAATCTGGGGGATGTTTCGTGTGTATACATATTCCTCTTCCCAACAGTCCATCAGCAGGTTGGCGACACTGGGGGCATAACGTGCCCCCATAGCAACGCCCCTGTTTTGGACGTAATAGTTGTTCTTATACCAGAAATAGTTACAGCTCATTGCCATATGTAATCCTTCAACAATGTAGCTGATTTGTTCTTGTTTCAGCGTCGTGTTTTGATGAAGGGCTTTTTCTACCCCAAAAAGGCCATCTGTTTGTGAGATGCTAGTATACAGTGAGTTGACATCAATTGTGGCAAGTAATAGATTGTCTGCGCCTTCCACATGTTTAAGTTCATTGATTAGCTGTACACTGTCACGGAGATACGACCTCCCCTTTTTAACAACAGGTTTGAGGAAAGTGTCCAAATATTCTCCCAACCTCGAGAATACAGAGTTAATCCCACTGATGATGGGTCTCCCTGGAGGTTTAATCAGTGTCTTATGTATCTTCGGTGTGTAATATATTACCGGTGTTTTGGTAGAATTTGACACCAGATACTCAGCTTCCGTGGGGTTCAGTATGCCCATCCGTTTCCCCTTCTTTACATATTTTAAAAGCTTTTTGTTGAATTTGGCTTTCGGGTTGCCCTTTAACTTTGTGTAAGTGTTGGGGACTTTGAGTAGGTTTTCCATTTCCTCCTCATAGTCCGTCTTGTTAAGGATAACGAGCCCCCCCCCCCCTTATCTGCTGGTCTAATGATGACTTCATTCTTCTTCCCAATAGTTTTGATGGTTTCCCAGATGTTTTTATTTTTATTTTTAAATTTTCTCTGTATTTTCCTCAAATCCCTTTCCACCATCTTTTTAAAGGCCCCTATACATTGGTTGCCTGGGACATTAGGGTTGAATACAGAGTTATTTCTAAGTTCTGTCTGGGTATATTGGGAAGGTTGTATGCTACGTTCGTCTGTGTTGTTTGCAAAATATTTGCGCAGGTTGAGTCTCCTAAGGAATTTTTGGAGGTCTATATATGCTTCGAATTGGTCTAAGGCTTTCTCAGGGGCATATTTGAGGCCCAGGTCTAGGATCTGCAGTTCTTCTTTGGTGAGTTGGATATTACTCAAGTTAAATATGCCCTTTCCTAGTGTTGTCTGGGAAGCTTTCTTCGTCCCTCCCCTGCACCCTCTGGTACGTTTTCTCTTTGTATGGGTTCCTCCTCTCTCTCCCTGTTGTATACGCGGTTGTCCCATTGGCTGGGATGAGGTCCTTGTTCCTGCTGGCATTGGTTCCTTGGGTACTCTTCTCTTCCCATGGGTCTTCCATGGGTATCCTGCCTGTTGCCATTCGTTCCTCTCCATCCACCGTGTCCTTGTCCATTCCCAACAGTATTTCATTAAAATCAACCTATAATGACCTAAATCTTTAAAAAAGCAAAAAAAAAAAAAAAAAGATATTCTTTTGGTTAAGGAGTGGTCCAGGAAGCTGGCCGCAGTGTCCTTAACAACCGATGAGTCATCAGCTGTCAACGGGCTTCCCCACCGATAGCTAAATAACGAAAAAATTACTGGCAATAATAAAGTGAAGAAAGATGCCATGGGGATCCCCAAGATGGGCCCCAAGATCTTGTCCCCTTTAGAACCCTTTAGAACTGTCAAACGGCAAGCCAGGCATTCGGCGGATTGTTTGTCTTAGTTGACTTCAGACAGATTTTATTTTATTTTTCAGGTCCGGAGGTGCGGCGGGTCGTGATTGATGATGGATTTACATTGGAGGACATTGTTTTTGTTTTTTTTTTAATAAAGGAATTGTCAAAAACTGTTCATGTGTTTTTATTACTTTTAGACACTTTTTTGGTGTATAGGTAGGGGTACTATGGTGTGCTTTGGGGTGGGGGGCACCCCCATTTTGAGGGAAATGTGGCCTGATATGGTCTGGGGCGGGCGCTCGCACTTTAGGCACCATTAGAATCACTGCTCCTGTAAAATAAAAATAAAAAACATTTTTACATTGATACATGTCCCCCAGGGCAGTACCGGACCCCCATACCCTTTTAATGGACAATTACTTGCAATTAATCTTTCATGTGGACTATATTTTTTAAGTTTGGGTCCCGTAGACTTGAATGGTTCGCCATTCAAGTCAGAACTTTTTCTCTGTTCGTGAGTTCTAGCGTGAACCAAACAGGGGGCTGTTTGGCCCATATCTACACCTAATCCTGCAGCCAGAGTTTTTTTTGTAGAAGTACTAAATGTAGAGCAAGTTGAAGGAGAGGTTTTAGTGTTCCAAAACTTACTCCAGCCTGCTCCAATTGGTTGGGTAGTCAATAGGAACAAATTAGTATCTAAGTCACAAAGCATAAATACTAGACATTTGCAGACTGAAATATTTTGTTTCGTTTTTTTGTTTTCGTCTGGAAAATAAATTTATTTAGTTACTCCCGAAAATCGTTTTGATTTATTTTGTTTTCGTCGGAAAAGTTTTTGTCCGAAAACGACGATTTTCGATGCTTTGTTGAATTTTCATCGTTCAATTCGACAAAGCATCGAAAATCGTTGTTCTGAATACAGTGAATAGGTAGCAATTGAACGACGAAAATTCGACAAAGCATCGAAAATCGTCGTTTTCGGACGAAAACTTTTCCGACGAAAACAAAGTAAATCAAAACGATTTTCGTCGTTCAATTTCTACCTATTCACTGTATTCAGAACGACGATTTTCGATGCTTTGTCGAATTGAACGATGAAAATTCGACAAAGCATTGAAAATCGTCGGATCTAAACGAAAATACGTTTTGTTTCTTGCTCTTTCGAAAATACCCGATTTTTGGACGAAAATGCATTCTAACGAAAAGAATGCACATGTCTATTGAGTAGGTCTTCTTTTGCTGCCAAAACAGCCCCTTTTCCCATTAGTAGCAGATTCTTTAAGACCTGTAAGTTGCAAGGTGGGGTCTCCATGGTTGGACTTGTTTTCCCAGCACATCCAACAGATTTGGATTGAGATGTGGAGAATTTGAAGGCCAAGTTAGCACCTCAAACTCATTGCTCAGTGTGGCAGGGTGCAATATCCTGCTAAAAGTGGTTACTGCCATCAGGGAATGCAATTTACTTGAAGGGGTGTACTTGGTCAGGAACAATGTTTAGGTAGATGGTACAACTCAGGTAACATCCACATAAATGGCAGGATCCAGGTTTTCCAGCAGAACATTGGCAAACGTATCACACTGCCTCCACTGGCTTTAATTCTTCCTATACTGCACCCTGGTGCCATCTATTCCCTAGGTAAGCAACTCAAATGAACTCAGCCATCCACAAAATGAAAAAAACAAGATTCATAAGACCAGGCTACCTTCTACCATTGCTCTGTGGTTCAGTTCTGGTGCCCACATGCCCATTGTAGGCATTTTTAGCTTTGGACATGGGTCAGCATGACAACCCTGACCAGTCTGCAGCTACACAGCCCGATACACAACAAACTGCGATGCCCATTTTTTCTGCTTTCAAAACATAAACTTCAGGGACAACATTATTACTTGCTGCCTAATACTGTGTATCCCACCAACTTTCTGTCATTATTGTAACAAGATAATCAATGTTAATTACTTAATCTGTCAGTGGTCATAACGTTTTGGCTTATCAGTGCTTTGGTCAATGCTGAATAAGGATGAGTCGAACACCCCCAGTTTGGTTCGCACCAGAACAGGCAAAAAATGTGTTAGAACACACGAACACCGTGTTCTATGGGACACAAACATGAAAAACCAAAAGTGCTAATTTTAAAGGCTTATATGCTTGTCCACTGGGTCCTGCCCCAGGGGACAAGTATCAATGCAAAAAAAAACTTTTTTTACTTTTTTTCAAGAGCAGTAATTTTAATAATGCTTAATTAAAAATACATTTCATATTTGGGGGTGTCTATAGTATGCCTGTAAAGTGGCACATTTTTCCCATGTTTAGAACAGTCCCTGCAGCAAAATTACATTTATAAAGTAAAAAAGTAATTTAAAACTGATCACGGCTGTAACGAATTGTCGGGTCTCGGCAATACAGATAAAGCTCATTGGAAAAAACGGCATGGATTCCCCCCCAGTCCATTACCAGGCCCTTCAGGTCTGGTATGGATATTAAGGGGAACCCTGCCCTAGTGGCCACAAAAAGAGCGGACTTATAGCTACGGTCTCTCGCCCAGGCGTGCCGACTTCCCGCAGTAAAATGACGGCGGGCAGTCGGCAACCAGTTCATATCCATACCAGATCTGAAGGGCCTGATATGGAATTTGGGGGGGACCCCCACGCTTTCATCCCTAGTGCTGAACACTAAGAGAAAGGGAATCGCCGCTCAAGGTAGAAGACAAGTAATGAGCCCTCACTGGATCTAAAGCCACAGGTACTGGCAATGCATATCACAATGCAAATGAAGGGTCTGGACTCCAAAAAGATGTCGCTTTTATTGTCAGCTTGTATCCCGTTTACTGTGGCATGTGTTTTGTGATCCTGCTTTTACACTAAAAGCGACATATTTTTGGAATGCGGCCGTCCAGACTTTTCCCTTCATTTGCATGCTGAAGGCTGTAGAACATGATTTGAGGAAAAAAGTTTCATAGGAGCAACCAGTCTCTCGCCGGTACTAAGTAACATCCATTGCCATGCATTTAGTGGTCCTAGCCATGTTAAATGATGCTCCATTCCCCACACATTAGAAAAGACAGTGACCTGAAACTCTTTTGCCTTTTGTTTTGGTGTTTTTTTAACCACTTCAGCCCCGAGCCTGTTTTTCAGATTCGGTGCTTACGAGACTAAAACAGTTTTTTTTGCTAGAAAATTATTTAAAACTCCCAAACATTATATATATTTTTTTCTAACACCCTAGAGAATAAAATGGAGGTCATTGCAATACTTTTTCTCACACCGTATTTGCGCAGCGGTCTTACAAGCGCACTTTTTTTGGAAAAAATTCACTTTCTTGAATTAAATAATAAGACAACAATAAATTTGGCCCAATTTGTTTATATATTGTGAAAGATAATGTTACGCCGAGTAAAATGATACCCAACATGTTACGCTTAAAAATTGCGCCCGCTCGTGGCATGGCGTCAAACTTTTACCCTTAAAAATCTTGATAGGCGACGTTTAAAAAATTCTACAGGTTGCATTTTTTGAGATGCAGAGGAGGTCTAGGGCTAGAATTATTGCTCTTGCTCTAATGATCGCGGCGATGCCTCACTTGTGTGGTTTGAACACCGTTTTCATATGCAGGCGCTACTCGCGTATGCGTTTGCTTCTGCGCAAGAGCTCGTCGGGACGGGGCACTTTAAAAAAAAAAATTTTGGGTTTTCGTTTTTATTTTTATTTGTTTTATAATTTTTAACACTGAAAAAAATATATATATCACTTTTATTCCTATTACAAGGAATGTAAACATCCCTTGTAATAGAAAAAAGCATGACAGGTCCTCTTATATATGAGATCAAAAAGACCTCACATCTCATATACAGGCTTAAATGCAAAAAAAAAAAGAAAAAAAAAAAGTCAAAATGTAAACAAATTAAATGTCTCTTTAAGACGCTGAGCGGAAATGACCTTTTGACGTCACTTCCGCCCAGCAGATGTATGGGGACGGCTGAGGGACATTTTTTCCCCGGACAGCCAGCAAGAGGACCCGATCGCCTCCGCCGCTACCGACGGCTACGGTAAGCGGCGGAGGGAGCGGGAGAGCGGCGGGAGGGGGGGGCACCCTCTCCCGCTGCCGATAACGGCGATCTCGCGGCGAATCCGCCGCGATAACCGCCGTTATCGTTAACAGGTCCGCCCCACGAAGAGATGGATATCTCGGTTGTGGCAGCAGCTGCTGCCGTTACCGAGATATCCATCTTCAAAAAAATGACGTCTTTGGACGTGGGGCCGGTCAGAAGTGGTTAACCAAGTGGACTTCAGCTATGTTGTCAATTATGCTAAGATGAGTATTTTATTTAGGGAAAACATACATCACACCAGTATCATGCAAAATATTTGGTAAGATCAAGATATCCCAGACAAAAACATATAACTTACAAAAAACATTAGGAAACTATTGGTAGACTATTGGAAATAACCTTATTTTAACAGTATTATATAAAAACAAATGTTACTTTTCAGAGATATTATAACATAAATGGTTTCAGGCCCAGGATTTGTTAATGTTATTCATTCTCTTAATTATTTTATTGTTTTTAGTTCCCAAATGATTTTATTGCAGAGATCTGCTGAATTGACCAGATGGAAGTAAATAATTGATTTATAAAGTATTTTGCAGGTGAAAAATCAGTTTATAAAGATGATCATATGTTATGATACCATAAACTGGTTCAAATACCAGAAACGTCTGGCTAGTAATAACTGTGATCTTTTACTAGATGTAGAGAAAAACAGTGCTTGGAGTTGGAGACAGTCCTTGGTCAAGATAAATAATCACTGCATGAGATAAAATGTCAGCCACTGTAACAATAATTTGTGCATCTTTAAGGGTACATTTAAATTTTACAGAAAAAATTGTAAATGTACATATTTTTGCAGAAAATATTTGTGCATTTATCATTTTTCCTGCGGGAGCCTAGAAAACATTTCACCCATGATCAGTAGGAGAGGAGAGGGATATGATGTGCAAAGAGGGAAGGGGCTGTGCTAGGTAGTAATGAGCAAAGGGTATTGGGATCAATTCAACGGTAGGTGCTGTGAACAGAAATCTAGCAATTTCAAGCTTTAATGTGAACCCCATGTAGGTTGATGAGAGGAAGTGTCTGGTATGAATTTAATGTTTTGGGGGGACCCCATGCAAAAAAAAAACATTGCATGGTTCCCCAAAAAACAATGTCAGATACTTATCTAAGCATGCAGCCTGGCTGGCCAGGAAAGGGGGACCACCTTCACCCACCCCGAACCATACCAATTCACATGCCCTCAAAATAAGGGAGAATAATATATTCCTTCCAAAATTTACATTTAATTTTTGGTTGCCATTGCTGAGTTGAATTAATTATCGGTCTCTTGAACTTACAGAGACTCTGGTGGCCCAGCACTGTGATCCACTAATAGACTGCTAAACTTACACAAGGCTGTGCATGATTTCCCTGCCCCCACATGACAGCTCTTGTACTCGGTTACTGACTTTTGCTTTTGGAGGAGGCAGAAGTCAACAGATCAGGATAGCGAGAGGCTTCTCATCATCTGATTTTGTACTTTGCCTAGTATGGGCACAGTAATGGGTTCACTTAAGCTTTTCATAACTTTAATTTCACTATCTTTTTTCTTTTAAACAGTTTTTATTGCAAAATTTTAATCCATTCTCAGATGCCTATTAAAAGGAACAGGTCTCCAGAAGTTCAATATTAACAATTCTTGAAAGTCAGGCTTCTAAATTAACAACTTTTTGCAACTTGATTAAGCAAAACCTGTTACAATGGCTTATCACCTTGTGTTGCGTGCACCATTTTAATGAACATGTCTGCTTTTCCCGCTGTCGCATACTTTCCTTTAACAATGGTCTAATCTCTCACATGTGGATTAATATTACCGACACTAAATAGATCCATTTTATAAATTCACAGCTTGATTTACGCAGTGTATGCACATATTGCCTGCTCTGTTAAATTTAAAGCATTTCTTCTTTCTTAACATCAGATGAGGCTCTTAAAAAAAAAAAAATATTTAAATAAAGTCTTCTTCATTTCATACTACATGCTTTTGACTTAGGATTTAACCCTTCTAATGTTAATCATAGTGATTCCTACATGAATAGATTGGTGGAAATATGGATATTGTACATTTACAGTTTTAAATTCTTCTTAGAGAAAAATGTATACAGTGCAGGTGCATTTTTAGGGTCACTATATTTAAAGTGGAACTATATTTAAAGTGCATTAAAGCATGCATAAAAAAAGCATATTCTATGAAAAGAAAAACATTTTTAATGTAATCTTTTTTTTTTTTTTCAGCAGAACATTAATGTGTATCTGTGATTAAAAATGTAAATCGAGTATGTATTAAGGTATTGCATTTGTATGCATTGTGGCATAGTTATTCTAAAAACAATGCTCTTCAAGTTGAAAAACATAACTTATAAACATTCACAGTGTCTCCCTGCAGGGATGTAGTCCCACGGGAGGGGGTGAGCACGCTGATTAACCCCCAGCCAGAATGGCTCAGATGATGGGGGCAAGCTTACTGAGGAGGAACAGGGAGTGAGACATTTAGACAAAGAAAAAAACATTTAGACAGAAAATCAAAGGAAAAGGTAAGTGAACCAACAATGCACTAGCTTAAAGGAACCTATTTAGGGGATAAAAAACAAATCTTTACAACCCGTTTAACTGCCATGACACCAAATATTCTTGTACTTTGAATGTGCATAGCCATGTTAAACACATCACTTTCTTGCATTGGTACCACAACTGTATGTGAGAGCGCTTAGTTGCATTTGGTTGTTGAGGAGTGGCATCATCCTTAAAGTGGAGATTTACAAAAAGGAGTTAAACTTACAATGATAGTGTCTATCTCCCTGGTAGTCACTTGTTTCTCCCTCTGCATCAGCATCTATGAACCTGAGCAGGGCTGCTGAAAGAAATCCTGGAGCCCTGTACAGCCTACCTGACAGTGCTCTCCCCCTTCCCTGTCTCAGTATCCTGACAACCATAAACGGCCGAGCCATTCCCCGCTCGGCCGCGCATGCGTGGAAGCATAGAACTTCCTTGTTTGAGCCCGTCGATGTCGCCTACGTCACCGTGTTCTCTGTCCGCGGGGATTTTGGTCTGATGGTGTGTACACACATCAGACCAAAATATCCCTGGAGACATGTCCGATGAAAACGGTTCGTCAGACCTGTCTCATCGGACATGTCTCCTTGTGTGTACACGGCCTAATTGATATTTAATGAGCCTAATGCTGGCCTGGCTATACACTATATGAAAAATCAGCCAAAATTTGGTTATTTAGACAGTTCATTAATTTTTTAAACATCATGTTCATTTACACATTGTAACCCCCTAAGTTTATTCATTTATTTTTATTGTGATGTTTTTTATGCTGTGCTAGTTTCTGATACATTGTTATCTGTTGTACAGACTACCTCCTGAAGAAGCGGTTATCCGCAAAACCGGTACGTCACGGTTCTCCGTTGGTTATTCCATCATTGTATCTTAAGTGAGGTTGACTGTCCTACTTTTTTTTTTTTTAGTATAATTTTATGTACAATAAATGATTTTTTTACTACATTGACTTGTGTTATCAGTACCGAGAAAGTCCATTCACACTATTTGCCCGGGTGTTAGTTGGTATGAGTTTGCGGTACTAGCAGCCGCCACCTCCCCCCACGTCTCCCTCTCTTTTTTCTAAATCATTTTTTAAACAGTTATTGGGCGCAAAATTGATAATCGTTGGGACGTTTTTAAGCCAAGAAACAAAGGACAAGTTTGGAAAGTTTTTGCCGAACGAACGATAGATTGAAAGATTAATGTGTTTCCCGTCCAAACTGTCTGCACTAAGTATATGTAAAAAAACAAACAAAAAATGTATTAATTTGTGTCCACTGAACGATTTATCGGTCATTACATGATGGCACTATCGTTTGCTTTCATGGCCAAATGTTCGTCTTTCGAAAATGGGTTCAAACTATTTTTCTTATAGTATATGGCCAGCATTAGGTTGGGTTCACACTTGTGCGATGTTAGACATTGCATGTAATTCACATTGCACTGCTGTGCAGATTACATGCAATGTCTGTGCAATGTGAATTCAGTCATACAGATTGTATGGCTGAATTTGCATCGCATTTGCACCAAAATGGTGCAGGACCCTTTTTTGGTCCACCCTTGAATCGGATCTCATGGGTGTTTACAGCTATGCGATCCGATTCCTGCACCATTTGACAGTTTGCACTGCAATCTGTGAACTGATCTGGGGGTATCATTAACCACTTTCCGCCCGGTCAATAGACAATTGACGCCAGGGAAGTGGTTGCGTTATCCTGACTGGACGTCTATTGACGTCCAGCAGGATAACATGCCGGTGCTCGCCCGTGGGGGCGCGTAGAGCGGGGATCGGTGATGCGGGGTGTCAGTCTGACACCCTGCATTTCCGATCTCCGGCGGAGGCTCTTTACCACATGATCAGCCGTGTCCAATCACGGCTGATCACGATGTAAACAGGAAGAGCCGTTAATCGGCTCTTCCTCACTCGCGTCTGACAGTTCATTTTAGGACACATAAATGTTATACTGAATATAACCCAGTTTAATGTAATATATAAAAGATGAGATTGGGCTGAATAAATAGAAACTCAGCATTTTAAGCCTTAAAATGTCATGCACCCTAAAGTTTCCATAGGTTTTAAAGCCCTTACAGGTTACAGGTAACCATGAATAATGTCCGTAGAATTATTAACTCACTCCGGTGCATGCAGCGCTATGTAACATTTCTGTGTGAAGACACCCCCAACGCATGGATTCATATTTGGAAATGTGTGTATGTGGGGTTGGGGGGCTTTTAGGTGCTTGGGTGTAACTTTCTTGTACACTTTTATTTTACATCTTTTTTTGATATAGTAACATAGTTAGTCAGGTTGAAAAAAGACACAAGTCCATCCAGTTCAACCATTAATATATATATATATATATATATAGATATATATATATATATTAGCATCAGTAGTGGCTGCACTTGAAACCAAAGGATAGTCAGCCATCACAGCATCAGGAATATTTTGTAGAATAGCAAGTTTATTTTTATTGTAAAAGCATGGCTTTTTTTTTATCTTGCTATTGTGCTGATTCAAAACTGCAAAGCTGAACAGTTGACCATAGATCTCCTTAAAGCAGTGGTTCTCAACCTGGGGGTTGGGACCCCCTCGGGGGTCGAATTACGATTTGCCAGGGGTCACCAAACCCTGGGCTGTTCCTGAAGTGCGCACCACTCTCCCAGCCTTTTTCAGCCGCCCACTCAGCCTATTCGCAGCTGCCCAGTCCACGGCATGGATGGGGGCGGAGACTAAAGGTCAGCTGACTGGTGAGGAATGTAAAGTGGGAGGGGCTGGATGAGACCTTATCTCCTGATTTCAACATAGGGGGTCACTGCTGCGAGACACCACAAAGCCAGCGAAACAGTGAGTAACATTGCCTGCGATTATATTTGCCATTCAAAGTCCTCACTACAGTTCTCAGATTAGCAGATGACCTTGATCAAGAACACCTAAATGGGCTGATCAGAACTCCTCCAGCACTGCTACTTTTCCCATTCCCCCCACCCCCTCAACAAGGAGTAAGAGAAGGAATAAAAATAGATAATACATGGAAGGGAGACGATAGAGGGGGAGGAACAAAGACAAAGGGAGAGAAAGAACAAGAAAGACGGCTAGAGAGAGAGAGATGGGGGGGAAAAACAAGAAATTAGGATAGAGAGATAAAATGGAAAGAAAGGAGAGCAAAGAGAAAAAGTTGTACATCCTAAAATGTGTAGTGGAAGGGACTCAGGGTGCAAGTTACTTGCCTTGCCTTGGGTGCTGACAACTCTACAAAAATAATTTTACTATTAGGGGTCCCCACAACTTGGGAAATGTTATCAAGGGGTCACGGCACTAAAAAGGTTGAGAACCACTGCCTTAAAGGGATGCATTTATTAAGCAGTAGTAAGACCTTACCATGGTTATGCCACTGTTTTTTTTTTTTTAAAAGGCACATTTGTAAAACATAGGGGGTTATTTACAGAAGGCAACTTCGCTTTGCACTGCAAGTGCAAAGTGCACTTGAAATTGCACTGAAAGTGCACTTGAAAGTGCAGTCGCTGTAAATCTGAGTTTTATTAAATTCAATTATTAAATTATTAAATGCTGTTTTTTATTTTCCATGCATGTCCCCTTCGGATCTACAGCAACTGCACTTCCAAGTGCACTTTCAGTGCAATTTCAAGTGCACTTTACACTTGTAGTTTGCACTTGTAGTGTAAAGTGGATTTGCCTTTAGTAAATAACCCCCATAGTAATGTTCTTTACAAAATGCTTTGTGCTTTACTTTCTTCAGGATTAAAAAACAAGCAAATTCACATTCATCTTATTGAATGCAAAAAAGGCACCTGCTTAGTTTAAGGAGTGTCCTCTGCAGCATTATTCACTTTGTAGGACGCCACAGACTCCACACTGGGAATTATACATAAAATGTAGTCACATTGTAGAGTAAACACTGCCCTGTCTAGTGGGTAGCAGTATTCACTCCCCTTTATAAATGTGCCCTTTAGGAAAGGGGTGGGTAGTACATCCAATAATGTGTAAAAATGACCCCCCCCCCCCAAAGATTTTAATAAGAGTTTGGACATTATTTTGAAGATCCTTAGTATCCTGGGGTACTGTATACAGTATGTGCTTTGACATGTGGAATCTTGGCTGTTAATGGTAATAGCTTAGACATGTAAAATTATACATTTTGCCTGGAGTTATATTTTAATGGTTTTATAAGATTAATTATATGCACATTCTCTTATCAATTACCAAACACTGGAAATAGTCATATCTTTTGATTTTCAGACTTTTTTCTTTAAGCTGATCCTGATGTATGCTGATTCAATTCTGCACATTCAATGCGTGGGGGATTTTTATTTTATTTTTCAATAGATTTTTATTGGATTTTTTGAGAACAAGATATAAAAATATTCTGGATATGCCAGAAATCAGATCTGACATACCGTATATTTACGTAAATACAAATGTAACAATGCATTACAGGATACATGTTTCCAAGGACATCCATGTGAAAGAATGACACAAGTAGGCAAATAGGTGAATAAATCTAAAGGAAATGAACAAGTAAACAAACAAACAAGTAAATAAATGGAGAAGCTTATCAAAACTAAAGGATCTGAGGATGATGCTCAATAAAAGTATTCATGACTTAGCATAACATTGCAACCAAGGGTTCCGCTTTCAAGAAGTAAAGGCAGTTTATGATTTCTTATGGCCAGCAGGCGTTCATTAGTGCAGGTTATTCATTAGTGAAGGACCACAGCTATGGAAAGCTCTGCCCACAAACATCCGCATGGAAGAAAACCATCGGGCCTTCCGGAAAAAACGTAAGACTCATCTCTTCTGAAGGATAAGGACGACACTGGATGGAAATAAGCGCCTTGAGGCGATTCAGTTCGCATTTGTAGCGCTATACATATCACTCACTCTATTTTGCTGGTTTCTGAAGGATTGGAGGCATTTGATTTTCTCCAGTTCCTAGTGATTGTAGACCTAGCTGTTAGGAGTAGATGAGAGACAACTACATGAAATTGGTAGGGGAGATTATCTAAAATAAAATGATGGCCCAAGTAGAAGTGTGTTAAAATGATGCAGGGATAATTATAATAATCTCAAAATTGCTAACCCTGGGGAGGATTTGGTGATATTACCGGTAATTTATGAGATGATTTGAAACATGTTCCTCCACTAACCACCAAGATATTTATGATACCATAATATATGGGGCAATGTGCCTATGGATACACAATTCCTCCAACAGAGTGAAGAATGCGTAGAGTCGAATTTGGCCATATGGTAAGGAGTATATTACCAACTCAAGACAATCTTTCTGGACTTTTCCCAGTGGTCTGTCTTTACACAACTAGAGGCGTTGTATAAGAACAGAAAATAAATGTGACTGTGTTGGATTTCACACTAAAGCCCCATACACACGGTCAGACTTTTGGCCAACCAACTTCAAAATCTGCAACTT
This sequence comes from Rana kukunoris, assembly GCA_029574335.1. Classification (NCBI taxonomy): domain Eukaryota; kingdom Metazoa; phylum Chordata; class Amphibia; order Anura; family Ranidae; genus Rana; species Rana kukunoris. The sequence goes on along the minus strand of CM056057.1, from coordinate 86,213,870 downwards.
TTCAAATTTGTCTGATCGTGTGTACGCTCCATCAGACCAACTTTTTCAGGTTTCATCCAACAAAAAGTTGGGTCTGCGAACGGACCAACTTTTCGGCAACAAAAGTCTGATGGTGCTTTGTGTGACCGTGTGTACAGCAATCCAACCAACTTTTGTACAAAGTGCAAATACGCATGCTCAGAACCAATGTTAAAATCAACCAACAATAGCAGAAGTTAACCAAAGGGTGGCGGTAAAGAGCAGAAAAGAGCAGAAAAACCACGTGACAATGGGAAAGTTTTAGAAAAGTTTGCAGAAAAGTCTGACTGTGTGTATGCTATGGGTGTGACCGGACAAATCAATTAGGACAAAAATCCAAGGGAAATTTTGTTGGATGTCCTACCGTGTGTATGGGCCTATACTCAGTGTTTATGCTGCTGTAAAGATAGCCATTTATTCTGGTGAGTTTTGAATTCACTTGATGTTGGTAATTTGTCACTTGAACACTGTTTGAAATATACATCCATGATCATTGGTGCTGCTGGAACAAGTTCTTCTTGTTTAAAATTCTCACCAAATACATAATCTTAGTATTGAAACAACTCAACAAGCCAAATTTGTGTGTTAGTGTATCTCAGCTTTTAAGTGTGGTAGCATCATAAAGATCTGAGATCTGTCTAATGCCTTTTTTAGTCCATAATTTGGCTGTAATGTGTGGAATAATTAATTCTACAATGGAAAGTTTAAAATGCATTGAAGAAATGCGAGAATGTAACCGAGAAGAAGCTAGTAAAACTCTCCAGACTATGAGAGGAATGAATGGAGGGTTAGAGGGTCTTTAACCACTTGCTTACTGGGCACATATACCCCCTTCCTGCCCAGGCGAAATTTCAGCTTTCAGCACTGCGTCGCTTTAGATTAAAATTGCGCGGTCGTGTGAGGTGTCTTACAAACAAAATTGACGTCATTTTTTCCCCCACAAATAGAGCTTTCTTTTTGTGGTATTTGATCACCTCTGCGTTTTTTTTTGCGCTATAAACAAAAAAGAGCGACAATTTTGAAAAAAAACGCACAATATTTTTTACTTTTTGCTATAATAAAAATCCATTTTTTAAAAAAATAAATGTTTAATTTTTTTCTCAGTTTAGGCCGATATGTATTCTACATATTTTTGGTAAAAAAAACAATTGCAATAAGCGTATAGTAATTGGTTTGCGCAAAGGTTATAGTGGCTAGGAAATAAGGGATAGAATTCTGACAATTTTTTTTTTTTTTTACTAGTAATACGGCGATCTGCGAATTTTGTCGACTGCGATATTGCGACGGACACATCGGACACTTTTGACACATTTTTGGGACCATTTACATTTATACAGCGATCAGTGCTATAAAAATGCACTAATTACTGTATAAGTGTGACTGGCAGTGAAGGGGTTAACACTAGGGGGTGAGGAAGGGGTTAAATGTGAGTCCTGGGTGTGTTCTAACTGTGTGGGGGGAGGGGGGTGACTGGGGGAGGTGACCGATGCTGTCTCCCTATGTACAAGAGAAACAGCATCTGTCTCCTCTCAAGTAATAATATTTTCTTGACACACTTGAGTATTATCAGCTGTTATAAAATGTTATACCGCGTACACACGATCGGACATTCCGACAACAAAACCGTGATTATTTTTTTCAGCGGATCGTTCGCTCAAACTTGTCTTGCATACACACGGTCACACAAATGTTGTTGGAAATTCCAAACGTCAAGATCGCTGTGACGTACAACACTACGATGAGCCGAGAAAAATAAGGTCCAATGATTGAAAGCATGCGTCAAATTGATTCCAAGCACACGTAGGATTTTTGTGTGTCGGAATTGCATAAAGACAATCGGAATTTCTGACAAGAACTTTTGTTGTCGGAAAAATTGAGAACCAGCCCTTAAACATTTATTGTCGGAAATTTCCGACAGAAAATGTCCGATGGAGCCTACACACGGTTGGAATATCCGACCAAAAGCACACTTGTTGTCAGAAATTCTGACCATCTGTATGCAGTCTATTTAGATAGCAGATGGATATTCCAGAGAAGCACAATGCAATGACAGAATTGGGAGTCCATAACACGATGTGCCTGAACAAAGCCTTTCATTATAGGATCAATATATATGTGATAACAGGCAGCAAATACTTAAAATGACCACCAGACATGCATTAATAAAACAAATCATTCAAGATTATTTGGAATAAATATATGGCCGCGGCCTTTATTATTGGTTTTAATAATAATTATGAACAATTCACCTAAAATTCATCATAGGAATTTTAAACCAACTTAAATATATATAACAACCATTTACTCAGCTCAACTATTACAGCTCAAGCTGTATCAAAAAACCACAACAGGATTTATTAAACTGTCCCCAAATAGCCAGAAAGGGCTGAAAGCCCTTCTGGCTACACCCAAACCGCGGACTGCTCAATACACGTCTGGAGATCATTATTCAGTATATCAAGACAGGTATCGAATAGATAAATGCCATAATTTCAATAAAGGCCTGGAACACCTCCTTCTAACTCTAAATGCTGATAGGAGACACCATATCCCAGGGACATAAACTTCTCCACAATCCTATTTATACATTTTCTTATTTTTTTCAAATGGGCGAAAAACTGTGGATCTTAACCATTTTAGTCTCGGAATGATCTCAGAGGAAACTGCAACCGAGCTGGGATACATAGCCTTGATAAACCAAAGGTAATGTTTAATTAGAAAAATACAATTTAAAGTATTTTGCCTGCCTATGTCATTTCCTCCCAGATGAATAATCAAAATGTCTGCACTGTAACTCGTATAAAAGTTCTCCCCAAACCATGCCTCTTTTACCATGCCAACATATAGAAAAAAGCCTCGGATCCAGATCCAGTAATTCCGTATAAATTCGGGATGATGCTCTTCTGTGCGCCCAAAAGATAAATGAGTGTCCATTTATCCATACTATTCGCTGACCACCTAGAATAATTCAAAATATATTGTTAGGTCTCACATACAACCTGAATGCATCCAATTTCCACTAGCCACTAGCATCTAAACCCATCCTAGAAGCTTCTGTGGCCGCTCCAATACGAAACGAGTGAGATAATATCTTTGCATCACCCAAATGCAGCCGACACAAAGATTTACGAAGAACAGCCTGGGATTGAAACACAGTCAATGGAAAACGATTTTGATGTAGAAATAAGAATTCACCCTCATCTGGCTTATTATGTAGATAGGAGTTCATCAATAAAACTGGACAGATGAGCTTATTGGAGCACGCTGTCAGCGTGATCCAAGAGCCCTTCCCTAGCTGATCCATTTTTGATTGGCCAATAAACAGCTAAATATTCTCAGGATTAAGAATTACATCATTTATCCTAAGACCAGTCTTAGCACAATAGTTCCTAGGGACTAATTCAGATACCCTAAGGCCAGCAAAAAAAAATGCAGCTTTGAAAAGGCTTACCTCATAAAGAGAAAAACATAACAAATCAGAGACATTACACAAACTCAACAAATTTCTGGCATAATAGGTCTTCTCTGGTCCAACAAATACGTAGCTTTTCTATAACCCATTAACCACTTAAGACCCGGACCAATACGCTGGTAAATGACCCAAGGTGTTTTTGCGATTCGGCACTGCGTCGCTTTAACTGACAATTGCGCGGTCGTGCGACGTGGCTCCCAAACAAAATTTGCATCCTTTTCTTCCCACAAATAGAGCTTTCTTTTGGTGGTATTTTATCACCTCTGCGATTTTTATTTTTTGCGCTATATACAAAAATAGAGCGACATTTTTGAAAAAAAAACACAATTTTTTACTTTTTGTTAAAAAAAAAATCAAATAAACTAAATTTTAGTCAAACATTTAGGCCAAAATTTATTTAGCCACGTGTCTTTAGTAAAAAAAAAAGATTGCGATAAAAAAAAATAGCTACCTAGCGGGAACAGCGACACTAATACTGCGATCAGAAAAATGATCGCTTAGTGACGCTGGCAATAGGGAGTGAAAGGGTTAACTAGGGCGGTGATCAGGGGGTTAAAACTTTATTAGGGGGGGTGGGGGGGCTATCCTGAACCTAACACTAACTGATTTTACACTGCCTGTCACACTGACACTAAATGCAGTGATTAGATCACTGCATTCAGTGACACTGTGACAGGGGGGGTGGGGGGGCAGATTGCAAGGGGTTAAGTATGCCTATGTGAGTGTGTGTCAGTGTAATGTTGGTGCACACTTACTGTTAGGTGTTTCTCCCATCGCAGCGGTTGGAAATACTGCTGCGATGGGAGATTACATCACTTCCCCCTTCCTGTGTTTACACAGGAGGAGGAAGTGACAGGAGACTGGGAGCGCGCGCATTGGCTGGGAGCGATCGCGGGGGGGGCGGGTAAACGCCGACATCCGCCCACTCGTCCCGGATCGCTCCCGGAGCCAGGGGGACCCCCGCACGCCGCGGAGGGGGTCCCGATGGGACCCCCGAACCGCACTTAGGCGGGGACGTAAATTTACGCCCTTGTGCCTGTACGTGCCATTCTGTGGCCGTATATGTGCGTGCGGGGGTCCTTAAGTGGTTAATGCCTGATGTACAGAGAAGACTTTGAAACAAGATGGTAAAGAGTTAATTTTAAGAAAAAAAGGATACACCAGATAATGTTTTGTTTATATTAGACCAAGAGTAATTTTTAACCATCAAACTGTTTAAAAAGGATAACACCATCTGTTCAGAAAAATCCCACATATTGTGGTGTAAAGAAGTAAGGAAAGAGTGCCACAGCCACCATGCAGTTTTGTACCCACACCATGTTGAGGGAGCCAAGGATTTGATTATGTTGTCCGAGACTACAGTAAGCTCCAAAGCTGCTGAGGGCATGCAGTTCCATTCCCGTCTGCCTCCGGAAAAAGCTGGAAAAACGATTCATTTGAAATCTGGAAAGAGCATCAGCTACCACATTGTTTTACCCGGGACATATTTAGCTTTAAACCATAAGTTTAAGGACAAACATTTATAAACTAAATAACGTAACCGTATTATTACTGGTTTGGATTTTGAGGAGAGGCAGTTAATGGCATATAAGACACCTTTATTGTCTGTAATACATAAAAGCCTCTTATTCTGAAAATTCTTCCCCCAGATCTCTATGGCCACAATAGTTGGAAACAATTCTAATAAAACACTGTTTTTTAACAAACCTTTCAATTCCCAATCTATCGGCCATGGTTCTGCACACCAATGGGTCCGCCAAATAGCAGCAAAACCCAAAGACCCTGCAGAATCAGTGAATAACTGAAAATCCTGATCCAAAATAAATTCTTCTTGTCATACCGATCTCCCATTAAAGTCTACTAAAAAATTTTGCCAGACCAACATGTCTTCTTTAATGTCATTGGACTCCCTAACATGGGAGTAAGGGTTTTTAAAACCCGAAATGGCCATATAAAGCCTCCTAGAAAAAATACGACCCATAGGAAGTACTCTACTGGCAAATGAATGGAGGCCTAATACAGACTGAATATTTTTTAAGTAAACTTGTTTTGCCCAAAGAATATTAGAAATTAACCACTTCAGGCCCGCGCTACCGTCAAATGACGGCAACAGCGCGGGTCTGAATATCCAACATGCCGTCATTTGACGGCATCCCTTTAGGCGTTCCCAGCGCGTGCTGTAGAGCGCGCTGCGGGGAAGCCCTGTGTTGTCCGTGTCCCTTGGACACGGCCAATCACAGATCGTGGCGAACGGCCAATCAGAGCGGCCGTTTGCGATGCCATCTGTGGGCGAATGAGAGATGATCTCGTAGATCATCTCTCATTGCCGTTTTACACAGAGACAGCGTCCTGTCTCTGGAGAGGAGGAGCCCGATCTGTGTTCCTTCCTACATAGGGACACAGATCGGTCACCCCTCCAGTCACCCCCCCCTCCCCCCACAGTTAGAACACACCTAGGATACACATTTAACCCCTTCCTCACCCCCTAGTGTTAACCCCTTCAATGCCAGTCACATTTATACTGTAATTAGTGCATATTTATAGCACTGATCGCAGTATAATTGTGAATGGCGCCAAAAATGTGTCAAAAGTGTCCGATGTGTCCGCCATAACGTCGCAGTACCAATAAAAATCGCAGATCGCCGCCATTTCTAGTAAAAAATAAAAAATAAAAAATAATAATTCTCTCCCCTATTTTGTAAGCGCTATAACTTTTGCGCAAACCAGTCGCTTATTGCGATTTTTTTTTTTTTTTTTACCAAAAATATGTAGAAGAATACATATCGCCCTAAACTGAGAAAAAAAAATGTGTTTTTTTTTTTTTTAATTGGGATATCTATTATATATTGTATTTTTCTTCAAAATTGTCGCTCTTTTTTGTTTATAGCGCAAAAAATAAAAACCGCACAGCCGATCAAATACCACCAAAAGAAAGCTCTACTTGTGGGGAAAAAAGGACGTAAATTTTGTTTGGGAGCCACGTCGCACGACCGCGCAATTCTCATTTCAAGCGACGCAGTGCCGGAAGCTGAAATTTCACCTGGGCAGGAGGGGGGTATATCTGCCCAGTAAGCAAGTGGTTAAAGTGCATATTTTTCTATTTTTTTTCTGGGAGAAGCCGAAATTCTAATGCCTCGATATCAATAGTGATACCTAAAAATTCATGTAGAACAAAAAACTGTCTTATCTTGTGCCAATGGGACCCCAAAGTTATGACATATCTTAAAAAAGGAATTTAAAAAAGATGAACACTGATCCGACCCCGTTGCCCCTAAAGACAAAAAATCGTCAAGACAATGTAGAACATTATCATTGCGCGCTAATTTAGTTACCACCAATTCAATGAATGATGAGAAACTCTCAAAATAGTAACAAGAAAGAGAGCATCCCAATGGTAAACACCTTCAAAATGAAATCCCAATGAACTAAAGCTGTCTGGATGAATTGGAAGGAGCTGAAAGGCTGATTTTATATATTATTATATATTTTATATTTGCTATTAACGCTGCACAACCAATTTTCTGTAACTTACCAATGGCTTCTTCAAACGATGTGTAGGAAACTGAGCATAATTCATCCCCAATCTGATCATTAAGAGAATGATCATGAGGGTATGATAAATGATGAATAAGCCTATAACTTCCTGCTTTTTTTTTTTTTTTGGGTATAATTCCCAAAGGGGACAAACGGAAATCCTCAAATGGAGGGGAATTAGAAGGACCAGATATCCTGCCTTCTTGAAGCTCCTTAGTAAGTTTTTCCCTAACTATTGGGGCCAATTCATCAACCGATTTTAGATTTTATACTAAAGTACACCCAGAACCATGAATAGTAGGCAATTTAAAACCACCCTTAAAACCCTCAATGAGTAATTGGGCCATCTCCTGGTCGGGATACAGCCGTAGCCACAGTTCCATGTTTTCCAGGAACACCGGGGTGGAATCTTTTAAGAAAGGAATCCCTGCCCGGCTGTTGCTGAGTTACAGAAGATTTTTTAAAACACCTAACGACCGGATGAGGACCCGAACAAAAAACACACTCATGCCTAAATCTACAGGATTTAGGCCATTTGCATTGCGTGTCGTTGAACGAAAAGCAAATGTCTTTTATAGGAACCTGTAGAAGCTGATGGTAATGTATTGTTCAAACGAGGTGCCATAGGCTTCTGAGGTATAAATAAATTTAACCAAAGCCCTACATCTTTATTACCCCACTGAATCGGGGGGGAGGGGGTACCGCTGTTTTTTCCCTAAAAGATTCATCGTAAAAGTATCATGATAAACCACCAAAAGTCCTATACGCCCCTAGTATTACATCCACATGCTGAAAAAGTCCCAGGCTCCGCTCCGGAAATCTTTTGCACTTAACACTTGCGTAAATTGAAAATGCCTAAAGCCAGTTATTAAAGGAGTAGTAAAGGAATAATTTTTTTGCTGAAATGACTGTTTACAGGGTATAGAGACATAATAGTTAACTGATTCCTTTTAAAAATGATTAAAAATAGATAAAAATCAATCATAAAATGTGCCTGCAGTTTAGTTTCGTTTTTAGACTAGTTTCAGTTTGTTCTGTGTGTACAGAGACACACAGAACAAAAACAAACAAGGGCAGTGTTAATTAATCTGATTCTGAGGAGTTTTAGACACATAGTAATCACATCTTCTTGATCATGGACCACAATGAAAAGCTACCATGATTTTTTTTTTATAAGGGGCCAGACAAGCAGGAAGTGTGGAGTTCAGCAAGGGATTACAGCAACTTCTAAGCAAAAACAGACATGGAGGACATGAAAGCAGGACTGCTATAAGGTAAAGCAAGCTATTTAGCATTAAAAATGTTTTCCTTTACTGATCCTTTTGTCCTCGCTATTGGTCTTTTTTTATTCTCATCATTTTTATCCTTCTCAGCGCGAGAATAATATTCCTTTTGTGAAGTAAGCAAAGATAAGATATCAATAAACTCTCCACGCCATATTCTATCCTTAGTACTGTTAGGCCTTGTACACACGAGCAGACAGATTTGTTCAAATCGGTCGGACAGACCGATTTGAACAAATCTGTCTGCTGGGATGTATTGGTTTGATCATGTACACACGATCAAACCAAAATCCCCGCCGGCAGACGGCGCGCTGAAGTGTCGGTGACGTGGCGGTGATGTTGACGCCACCACGTCACCGTAACAGGAAGTGAATTACTTCCGCGCATGCGTCGAATCCATTCGACGCATGTCCAAGAAGATATGTCTGCTGGTTAGCGTACTAACCAGCAGACATATCGGGCCGACGGGTTCCCAGCCGTCAGATTTCAAAGCATGCTTTGAAATCTGTCGGGTTGCCAAATCCGTCGGCTTTGAAATCTGTCGGGGGGCCAAATCCGTCGGCTCGCCCGTACACACGATCTAATCTGTCTGCTGTCGGGCCGACCTTTTCCAGCAGATAGATTTGATCGTGTGTACGCGGTCTAAGTCAAATGGAAACCCAAAGGAGACAATGTGCATGGCATGGCTTCTTTTCCAAAACACTCAAGCACCTTATGCAATATAGAATTTCTCTGAAGTGGTGCTGGAGAAGAAGTCTCACTATGATAATTAACCTGCTCACTTACTTTACCTAAATTAGCTGTCCATACAGAAGCAGCTGCAGCAAAGTCATCCACTACTGAATTATGAGGTACAACTTTAGATAAACTAGAGGCTAACTGTAAGAGCGTAGATGACAAAGATGACAAGACATTCATTTGTTCAAACTCACCAATACTACCAGATGCTTGTACAGTAGACACCATGGGACCGTGTCCCACATCTGCAGAACTGGCATCTGGAGACCTCCCTGTTGTGACCAAGCCTGGGTTAAAACATACAGCTGAACTGGGCATTGCAGGCTGACGTAAAGGCGTGTGGCCAATCCGTGCCACCGGGCGTGGCCGGTTTCTAGGATGCTTCGCCCTCTGAGGGCTGATGTCGCCCGCTATCTTCTTACGAGCCGATGTTGACGCTTCTTCACTTCTAAATCTTTGGCCAGAGGGAGCCGGTGGACTGTATGGCCTCTTCTGGTCCCACCTTCTTCGGATCCCCCCATCAACCTCAATGTCTCCACCTCCAGCAGCTCCGCTACTCCGACCCGGAACCAGGACATTCAGCATCTCCTCTTCTCCTTCCCCTGGCACCTTTGCCAAGTATGCGACATCCACCTCGCCTTTTTCGGTCGCTGGCCCATCCATGCAGGGACTCCCAATGCCGTCCTCTGGAGCTTCTTCCACCGGAGGTAAGGAGAGACATCTTCGGATCCAGCCTTCTCCGCCTTCCGCTTCAGCCCGCTCGAGTAGCTGCCAAAGCAAAGTCTTCATGCCGCCTTAGGAGATAAGAAGCTGAGGGCTCAAAGGGAAGCTCTTTTACCTGAGCTTCTACAGCTATACCATCCACCGGCGACTGGCTACGGATCCTGTTTTGACCCCTTTTATATAGGGGTCCATGAGGGTTCTGGAACCTTCCATTCGTTTTCAAGGCTCCCCTTTACAGGCAGTTACAAGGCTCCCCCAAAATACACGAGCCCCCCGTCCTGTAAGGGACACTTGAAACCTCTAATGCTGCCGTTATCACATGAGGAAAAGGGGGGCATTGAAACCTTATCCCCGTTTCCCACATTCTTTTAATGAAATCTGCAGGTTTAAAAAGATGGAAAGCAACTTATAAAAATAAATTAACATGTTTACATCAGACTTTAGTGATTGGATTTAAATCTGCTTTAATCAGCTGCATGTGTTGTGTACAGGAAAACACAGTGTTTTGTATGTATTTACTTTGTTTAAAGAATTAGCAATAAATGCATTCTCCTTTTTTCTAAAGTGGGAAGAAACAAGAAAATGTCAGAAATTATATTAAGATATAACTCAACCGAATCTCACGAAAGCTAAGACTGTGAAGGTCATAGCAATTTGTAAGATGCAAAACAATGTACTGTTGTATTTTATTTCAAGATTTTCTGTGACAATAGGCCTGGTTAGTTAGGAATGGAATATGTCAGATATGGGGGGGGAGAATAAAAAAATCAAGCGGAGCCACAGTGTTAGCAAGACAGCTAAATGCTAAAGACTGCACAGCAGTGTACAATGGGTTACTGATAATCAGAGATTAGCCAGACATATTTTTCCTGATGAAAGCAGGGAAAATAAGTGGCCGAGTCTAATGGTTTTATTTAATAATACATAGAATATCAGATATTCCTGGTGGGAGAAATTAGATTAGTCTATAAAAAGTAGGCATTTGAAAACTGGATTTGTATTCCTGATTGCTACAGGGCAATACTAAAAACTTCTGATTTGTATTGTTGTGGGATAGAGCATAATTCTGATAACGAATTTCTTGATTCTTGATCACCATGAACTTTAACACAATATTGTCCCCATGTTAATTCATAGTAGTTATTTAAAGAGTTACTTACTATAGTAAATTCGTAATCTCTTTAAATAATTTCCAGAGACTGTAACAGCATTAGGACAAGTTTTATTGGGTAACTAAATAACTCTGTTATTATAAGGCCGCGTACACACGACCCAGAAACTCGTCGAGCCAAACACATCGTTCCGCCCGTCGAGTTTCCCGTTCTGCTCGTCGAGCAGCTCGATGAGCTTGCTTTGCGTACACACGTTCAAAGTCCAAATCTCGTCGATCTCACGTTCACCACGTGTGACGGCACTATAAAGGGGACGTACGTTTGGTTTGGCGCCACCCATTGGGCTCCTTTTGCTGATCTCGTGTTTACGCGTGTTAGTAAAAGTTTGGTGAGTGACGATTCGCGCTTCTCAGTTTTCGTGCTTTTCCGATCGATCTCTGCCGTTCAGTTTGTACTTGTGGGTTCGTATCTTGGCTATCGGGGCGTGCGGTCAGGTCGTATTGTTTTACATTGCGGTCCTGTCCGCCCGTTTTTGATTTTCAGGTCGTTCTTCATAGGTCTTGCTGTTCTTCAGTGCGGTCTGTTTAGTGCAATTCTGTTTAGACGTTCGTTTCTAACCTTGTAGCCATGTTGCAGGCATCTCGTCATAGGCGAGCTCGTGCTGTGCGTGCCATGTCTATAGGTCTATTGCTTTTAGACCTAGATGACGAGTCCATGAACAGGGTGAGGAGGCGTTCATGGACCAAGAATTGGTTGCTCCGTAGGAACCAATTCTCACATATGCCTTTGCTGCGGGAGCTTCAGGAAAATAATCCTGAAGATTACAGGAATTTCCTGAGGATGTCGGATCCCGTTTTCCAGCACCTGTTGGCCTTGGTGTCCCCCTATATTACCAGGCAGGACACCGTTATGCGGGAGGCTATTGGTGCTGAGCAGAGGCTAGTTGCCACCCTACGTTATCTGGCAACTGGGAGAAGCCTTCAGGACTTAAAGTTCTCTACGGGCATCTCCCCCCAGGCTCTGGGCCTTATTATTCCTGATACCTGCTCTGCTATCATCCAGGTTCTGCAGGAGGAGTATATGAGGGTAAGTTTTCTCCTTTACTATCTCATTTTATGTATATAATGTATGCTAATGTATTGCACTTATCTCCTTCTTCCATAATTACCGTTTGGAATATGCTGTGAATGTCCCCTCTGCCCCCATGCATGCTGTAAAGTTTAATGATGCCCCTTTTTTGGCCTACATGCCTATTTCCCTTCACTTACCTCCCAGCATGCTATCCTGGGCACAAACGCACCTAGCCTAGTCACTTCCCAATGTATTGTGTTATATCCATTGTAATGTTTGCCCCCTCCCCTCCAAAATGTGATTTAAAAGTCTATGTACACTTTTTTATTTTGTTTTTTTTTTTTTCTCCCAAACTCATCTAGCCCTCCCCTCCAATGTGTTTTAAAAGTCTATGTACACTTTTTTTTTTATTTTATTTTTGGTGTACTCCCAAACTCATCTAGCCCTCCCCTCCAAAATGTGTTTTAAAAGTCTATGTACACTTTTTTTTTTTGTTTTTTTGGTGTACTCCCAAACTCATCTAGCCCTCCCCTCCAAAATGTGTTTTAAAAGTCTATGTACACTTTTTTTTTTTGTTTTTTTGGTGTACTCCCAAACTCATCTAGCCCTCCCCTCCAAAATGTGTTTTAAAAGTCTATGTACACTTTTTTTTTTTTTTTTTTTTGTGTACTCCCAAACTCATCTAGGCCCACACAAAACTTGGGCACTGGCACATCAGAGGGGGTGTTTACTGTGAGAATTGACTAAATCTATTTATGTATAATATGCTAGTTCAAAGAAATGTTTTAATGCTTATAATGTCTTTGTATAATCCGCTTGCAATGTTTTGGGTATAATTTTATTTATTATTTTTTTTCTTCCACAGCTTCCGTCCACGCCACAGGAGTGGCAGTCTGTGGCCATGGACTTTCAGAGGCGGTGGAACTTCCCCAACTGCGGGGGAGCCATCGACGGGAAGCACGTCCGCATCGTGCCTCCACCCCGTTCAGGATCCCAGTTCTACAATTACAAGGGGTTCAATAGTATTGTGCTGATGGCGGTGGTGTCAGCGCAGTACGAATTCCTTTTTGTGGATGTCGGGATGAATGGACGGATTTCGGATGGGGGAGCCTTCAAGCAGACCGAGTTTGCGCTTCGCCTTCAAGAGGAGGATCTGTCATTGCCACCGGATGACCAGAATCTTGAAGGGTTGCCATTTGTTTTCTTGGCTGATGAGGCGTTTGCGTTGGGACCCCATCTTATGAGGCCATTCCCTCAGCGGACCCTCACCCCAGAGAGGAGGGTCTTTAACTACCGGCTGGCCAGAGCCCGGAGAGTGGTGGAGAACACCTTCGGAATAATGGCCAGCCGGTTCCGCCTTTTCTTGACCTCTCTCCACATGGCGGAGTACAAGTGGAACTATATTATTTTTGCTTGTTGCATACTCCATAATTTTTTGCGAAGACAATCAACAACATATCTTGCCCCGGTTGGACCCGAGGCTGGACTTTTTGAAACCGAGGAAACATTGCCAGGTCTTGAAGCTGCCCATCAAGGACTGCCCCCCCAGAGTGCCCGTGAAGTGAGGGACAAATATGTACAGTACTTTATGGGTAGGGGAGCCATACCATCACAACCAAATGTGTTTTAATTTCTGTTTCCAAATATTTTAAATCTTGATACCAAAATTTTTATGTCTCGCTTGTGTTTTTCAATGTTTCATATTTTTTCATATTCTTCTACATGTAGTGTCAAGTGTATTTTCCTTAACTAATTTCCTAGGTGACATCCTAAAAAATCACATGTACAGTTATTGGTATTTTAAGCAAAACCACACACACTTTTTTTTTAGATTTCAAAATATCTTTACTTTTTCAACAATTAGGTTTTTAACAAACAGAAATGAGGTAATAATTGGAACAATTTTTGGAAAAATATTTTAGCTTTTTGATTTAAAAAAATATAAACTTTTTTTTTTTTGGTCTTTTTGATTAAAACATATATAATTTTTTTTTTTTTTTTTTTTTGGTCTTTTTGATTAAAACATATATAATTTTTTTTTTTTTTTTTTGGTCTTTTTGATTAAAACATATATAATTTTTTTTTTTTTTTTTGGTCTTTTTGATTAAAACATATATAATTTTTTTTTTTTTTTTTTTTTGGTCTTTTTGATTAAAACATATATAATTTAATTTTTTTTTTTTTTTTTTTGGTCTTTTTGATTAAAACGTATATATCTTTTTTTTTAATTTTTTTCAAACAAACATTACAAAACTAAAACCCTCAAAATCAAACCCTCCCCAGAACATCAATTATATTTTTTAATTTGGTTTCCACTTCTTTGGTCTTTTTCCGTATCTCGTGGTTCATATCCTCAATGTCATCCCTGCAGGACTGGACCTGGGAAATTAGGAGATGAGCACTGTGGGTATCCAAGCCGCCACCAGCTCCTGAAATGTATGACCAAATCAGGTATTAAAATTTAGCAGGCCTACATCTAGATTAGCTGAAGCTGTGTTAATATGTTACTTTACCGGATGTAGTGGCATCATCATCCCGCGGGGGTGGGGCTTGGGTGCTGCCTTGCTGCTCCTGTGTAGAAGCTTCATTCCGCCCTACGAGAATAAAGAAAATGGAAAGATGAAGAGGCCTGAAAGAGGAATCTGTTTTAGTTTAGACCATTTGTGGGACGATTGATGTTTTGAACAGCCCCCTCTAGGCAGAACACCGGATTCTAGGCATTCGTTAAAAAAATTATTACATTTCTTGTACCTTTGTTATAATTTCAAACATGTAGGCAAACCAAGTATACACTGGATCACCTCCTCTGTGTGAACCCATAAATGGATTATTCTTGTGGGCAACAATTCTGCAAATGAGTCCACATGTGTCACCAACTGCTGAGCAGACTCTCCTTTTACTGTATATTGTCTTTACAGTAAGAGAAGTTCTTTAATAATACATCAACATTAATAACACAATTGATCTCACTTTAAACTAAAAAAGTGCACAACATTAGTGAGATCAATGTTTTGGGCCCAACAATTGGTCAGAAAAGTTGTCGTTATTTTGGAACGGCGACTTCTACGACCAAATATCATGCTCACAACCAGGGTAGGACTTAGGGTGGTGGGGGCCCCTGGGCTTGAGTGTTGAAGGGGCCCCCTGGACGGAGGGGGGAATCAAAGTTGTTGAGTGGGGGGGGGGGAGTGCCTCTCATCTGTGCCGACAGCCAGGGCCACAGACTGTCATTAGCCCGGCTGTTGGCTTTCTTCCCTTCAGCAGCCACAGTCCTCCACACACCGCTCCGGTTCCTCCTGCTTCCGTGCTGCCTCCTATTGCAGTGCAGGAAAAATAACCCTTTCCCGGGACTGCGTGAAGAAGCGGAAAGTCCCACAGAATCAGTGTGTGTTGGGAGGTCTGCACAGGGCCGCCATCATGAATTTTGGGGCCCCTTACACAGCTTAAGGCAAGGGCCCTCTGGAGCAGAGAATTGGGGGGGGGGGGGTTGCTGCCGCCTGAAATTGAGAAGCAAAGGGGGCCTTTAAAAAAAAAAAGGAAATTGAGAAAAAAAAGTAAAATATATATATATATATAAAAGGGGGGTAGCCATCCGGGGCCCTGGGGACCTCCAGACCCCTAAAAAAAAATTAAAAAAAATAAAGATTTATTTAAAAATACATAACAAAGGGGGGCCCTGGGGAACCTCCGGGCCTTTTAAAAAAAAAAAAATATATATAAACAAAAATACAAAAAATTTTTAAGCTTTAAAATAAATGGGGGGGGGGGTTGCCACATGGGTCCCTGGGGACCTCTGAGCCCTTTAATGATAACCAAAAAAAAAATATAAAAATATATATATATATATTTGAAAAAAAAAAAATTAAAAAAAGGGCGGTGGGGTTGCCATCCGGGGGCCCAGGAGACCTCTGGGCACTTTAATAATGATAATATTAATAATAAATATATATATATATATATATATATATATATATATATATATATATATATATATATAAAAAACTAAATAAATATATTTAAAAAAAAATAGTTTTTGGTTTTAATAAAAACGTAGGAAAAAAGTAGGGGTTGCTGTCCAGGGCTCTGGGGACCTCCGGACCCATAAAAAAAAAAAAATAAAAAAAAATAAAATGGAAAGTCCAGGCCTGTAAAAATAGTTCAATATTTGATCGTAGGAGTCGACGTTCCGAAAGAATCGACGACTTTTCCGACCAATTCTTTGTCCCAAAAAATATGAATACAACCTGCAAGAAAATGCACATGGCGCCAAAAAAAAAAAAAAAATGTACTTACTTTTTAAAACTCTCCTGATCCTGCTCATGGTCTCTGGCTCCCGCAGTTTTAGATCCGACCACCTCTTTCTGATCTGCTCCTTGCTCCTTCGCACCCCAAATTTTTGAAAGAGCCTCTTCACCACCTTCTCCATTATTTCCGCCTTTACTTTATTGGGGTGCTTGTACGGTCCATGGCTGCCATCATAGTCCTCCTTTTTAAAGATGGAGACCAGCTCCACCATCTCCTCGAAGGTCATATTGGTTGCTTTAAAGCTTCGCCTTCTCCTTGATGAGCTCTCTCCCGCCCGGCCTGCTTGTTGTGCGTCCATTTTTGTTGGCTCCCCGATAAATAAAATGAAGGATAAGGGGCGGAGAAAGGATTACACTGAACGTCAGGGGTGGGGAAACGTGCGGAACGTCACACATGCGCGCGAATAAAGGGATACCACGTGAAGTGAAAGGGGCGGTCCCAGTTTGTTGAAGACGGCGGAGAGAACGCTCGAGTTCAACGACGGTATGTAACTACCTTTTTAAAGTTTATTAGTGATGGTAGAAGTTGTTGAGCTATGTATCATATGATAACCTAGGAGAAATAATGAAAGAGGGTCGGGGAAAGGACGACACAGAACGTCAGGGGTGGGGAGACGTGCGTTGCGTCGCACATCCGCGTCTATAACGGGATAACACGTGAATTGAAAGTGGCATTCCCAGTTTGTTAAAGACGGCGGAGAGAACGGTCGGGTTCAACGACGGTATGTAACTACCTTTTTAAAGTTTATTAGTGATGGTAGAAGTTGTTGAGCTATGTATCATATGATAACCTAGGAGAAATAATGAAAGAGGGTCGGGGAAAGGACGACACAGAACGTCAGGGGTGGGGAGACGTGCGTTGCGTCGCACATCCGCGTCTATAACGGGATACCACGTGAATTGAAAGTGTCATTCCCAGTTTGTTAAAGACGGCGGAGAGAACGGTCGGGTTCAACGACGGTATGTAACTACCTTTTTAAAGTTTATTAGTGATGGTAGAAGTTGTTGAGCTATGTATCATATGATAACCTAGGAGAAATAATGAAAGAGGGTCGGGGAAAGGACGACACAGAACGTCAGGGGTGGGGAGACGTGCGTTGCGTCGCACATCCGCGTCTATAACGGGATACCACGTGAATTGAAAGTGGCATTCCCAGTTTGTTAAAGACGGCGGAGAGAACGGTCGGGTTCAACGACGGTATGTAACTACCTTTTTAAAGTTTATTAGTGATGGGATGAGTTTGTGGGCTACTTAAATATGATAACCTAGGAGAAAGTTACAATAAACATTTTCTGAAATGGCCATCTATAGTGCTGTCGTACATAACCGCGTTTAGATACAGCATTTTGCTCAAAGTATGGTGTGGGGGCAAGATAGTTTTTCACAGATGTATTTGTAAAATATGTGGTTTAATACATGTTGAAAATGGTCGCTTTTAAAAGTCTTGCCCAAACTAAATCGTTTCTAACGTTTCATCCACAAATGAGTGAAGGGATCTAGGCCTCATTACACACAACTGGTCATCTGTTTCCTATGAACTTGACCAACACATGATATGCAAATTCCTCCTTGTCGTTTGCACGACGAAAGGGGCGGGGAAACATCGAATTCATAATCATGGGCGGAAGACGTGTGTGGAGTGTATGTAATGCTCGAACACACGTGTCGTACGTCCGACCGGGGTGCGGAAGGAAGACGATTGCACGACAGGCGTGTAGGTAGGCTTTGAACTTGGGACAGCAGAGCAGGGCCGCCATCAGGGGGGTAGAGGCAATACACCTGTAAGGGGCCGGGGGTCCCCAGGGCCCCATATGGCAACCACCCTTTCAAAAAATAATAAAAACTAAACTAAATATATATATATATATATATATATATATATATATATATATATATATATATATATATATATATATATATATATATATCTCTTTTTCTCTTTTTCTTTCTGTGGCAGCCCCCCTTCTCAATTTCATTCGGCAGCCCCCCCCCCCCGGTTCTCTGGTCCAGGGGGCCCATGCCTGAAGCTGTGTAAGGGGCCCCAAAAATCATGATGGCGGCCCTGCAGCAGAGGCCTATTCAGGAAAGTCAGACATTTAAGGGCTAGATGTTGATAAAGAGTACTCGAGTTTCAAGACTGTGGATTGACATTATAGTATTTTTCATTTTCTTTTTTCTGGCAGAAATGAATAGATTCAACAAAAGGGATTTTCTAGAAGTCTTCATAGACAGATTGAGGGAGCAGACAGTGCTGTGGGCCACCAAAGACCCTAGGTCCCGAAATAAAGAACTGAGGACAGCAGCACTGCAGAGCCTGCTCCCACTTGTGCGCAGGCAGGTGGGGCATAATGTGACTGCTGAGCAGTTGGAGGTGAGAATTGGAACTTTGAGAGGCTCCTACAGGAAGGAACGCAACAAGGTCTTAGATTCTATGAGGTCTGGAGCTGGAGCAGGGCAGGTATATGTACCGAAGTTGTGGTACTACAACAGACTGTCCTTTCTGGATGACCACTTGGAAGTAAGGCCATCACTTTCCAGCCTTCCCCCCAGAAGACAGAGAGGAAGAGGAAGAGGAAGAGGGAGGTCCAGCCTTCCCCCCAGACTTCCCTCCAGGCAACCTGATGCTCCTCCATTAGATGAGACCTCTCAGCAGCCTTCCATCCTGGAGCAAGAGCCAGATTTGGCTGTCTGGAGCCAGGTATAGTACTTTCAATGTGCAAATGTGTGTGTGTGTGGTTTTAATTTTGGAAAATAGATGTTTTGATGTTTAAAGGTGAATAAAAAAAAAGACTAGCTTAATGTGTTTTACATATCATTAGTCAGTAGTGGTCACTAATGTTAAGGTAAATATTTTTTTTATTTTTAAACGTTCTAAAAACATTTTTTAGGAAACATAGAAAAACAAACTGAAGGACACAGAATACATATATACATTAACATACAAAAAAGGCCAAAAATGGTCTCAGTGTATTAAGTTAATCTACGTTGGTTATAGTATGGATAATATGGGTATTTCAATATCCTAAACTCATCTTCTACAGGATGGGCTCCCAAACTATATTTTCACCTATTGTACCTCTAGGACCTCAGGAGTACAGTCCCCGGGGGTAGATGGAAGAAGAATTGTGGAGAAGGGGAGGGGGGAGTGTGCGGGAGATAAAACACAAGTAGAGGAGAGGGTAGAGAGGGATGAGAAAGCAAGGAGAAAGGAGAGAGGAAAAAAGGGTGAAAAAAATCATATTAATAAGTGAATTAAAGTGTATATTTAAAGTTTATATTCTGCTTAAATAATTTTTTAGATATCATTTAATGCATGGGTCTTCAAACTATGGGCCTCCAGTTGTTCATGAACTACAATTCCCATCATGCCTTGTCATGTCTGTGAATGAATGTCAGTTTTCCAATGCCTCATGGGATGTGTAGTTCCACAGCAGCTGGAGGGCCGTAGTTTGAGGATCCCTGATTTAATGTGTTGGATGGACTAATAAGCCCACCCACCATTATTTAGTGAAAGAGGGAACTAAAAAATAGAGGGAGGGGTAAAATTCCAAAAAAAATTGGATATAGGTATACATTTCAAAATTAATGAAGTAAATTTTGAGTATTTTTGTTTAAATTTATATTATATCTAAATATCTAAATGTATTATAGTGGTGCATTAAGAAGAGAAGAGGTTAAAAATATACAAACTGCAGGGGTCAGAATGATTGGCTTATCAATTTCTTGACAAACAGTTTGCAACAGTCATGAGCTGAAAATTGTGTGTGGTTTTGGAACCCAAAAGTAAAACTGTCCCTTTTTTTAATACACAGGAGGATATCAGCCAGCAGGAGGTACAGGAAAGTACCAGGCAGGAGGAGGGCAGGGTGAGTGGCACAGAGGAGGTGGCAGGCCCAATTGGCTCGGAGGAGGTTGCAGGCCCAATTGGCTCAGAGGAGGTTGCAGGCCCAATTGGCTCAGAGGAGGTTGCAGGCCCAATTGGCTCGGAGGAGGTGGCAGGCCCAAGTTGCTCGGAGGAGGTGGCCGGGCCTAGTAGCAGTACTAGGTGTCAGGTGCCTCCAATACGCCTTCAACCCAGAAGGGCCGCGAGGGATATGAGGGTTCGCGAGGCCTCACTGGCCCTCATTCGCGAGGCACAGGCCAGCCTCCAGCAGCCTGCCACCTCTCAGGAGGGCTTTTTGACCTTTATTCTGGCCAAAATGGACCACATGAGTGAGGACCAGCGTCTCCTCTTTGAGGGACTCCTCGTCATCTTAGCCAATAAGGCGGTGAGGGGTCATCTCACTGAGGAGACGGTGCTCTGTTCACATCGCCATCGCCGAAGAACATCTCGCTCACAACCTCCTCCTCCTCCTCCTTCTTCTTCTTCTTCTTCTTCTTCTTCTTCTTCTTCTTCTTCTTCTTCTCCTGCCCCTACTGCTTCCCCTACTCATTCTTCTCCTGCCCCTACTGCTTCCCCTACTCATTCTTCTCCTGCCCCTACTGCTCCCCCTACTCATTCTTCTCTTGCCCCTACTGCTCCCTCTACTCATTCTTCCCCTGCCCCTACTGCTTCCCCTACTCATTCTTCTCTTGCCCCTACTGCTTCCCCTACTCATTCTTCTCCTGCCCCTACTGCTCCCCCTACTCATTCTTCTCCTGCCCCTACTGCTCCCTCTACTCATTCTTCTCCTGCCCCTACTGCTCCCCCTCCTCCTTCTCATTCTCCTCCTCCCCTTGATTCTATTTCTCCTGCTCCTTCTCCTCCTCCACCACGTTCTGCTACTCCTCCTCCTGGCATGAGTACTGCCTCCATGGCCCCGCCTCCAGCCAGGCAGAAGAGGAAGGCTGCTAAGAAGGCTGCAGAGAGGGTCAGAGAGCAGGCTGGAGGGAATCCACCAAGGAAGGCCTTGCGAAAAACCAAAAGATGACTCACTTCCTTCCAGGTGGTGTACCAGAGGACAGTCTGCTGTAGTCCCACAACTTTGTGACATCTGCCTGCCCTGCTCCAGTTTCTGACCTCTGGGAGTCCAAGACCTTGACACGTTCCTTCCTGGATGAGCCTCTCAATTTCCAAATTTTGAAGCCAACTGCTGAGCAGTCACATGACGCCCCACCTGTCTGTGCACAAATGGCAGCAAGCTATCCAGTGCTGCCTTTTTTATTTTTTATTCTAATCCTTAACCAAAATAAATGGTGATTTTTGAGTTTACAGTTCATACTTGTCTATGTGTTTTTACTCCAAAAAATAATGTAGCTTGTGAGAAGGCAGGTTATGTTTTTAAATCATTTTAAAGGTGTAATTAGAAAGGGACAGATGAGATAAGACCAAACAATAATGTTTCAGTGGGGGGTAACTTGACACTCAAATACAACTAGATCACAGGTGTCAAACTGGCGGCCCTCCAGCTGTTACAGAACTACAAGTCCCATGAGACATTGCAAGACTGACAATTACAAGCAGGGCCGCCATCAGGGGGGTACAGGCATTACACCTGTAAGGGGCCCGGGGGTCGGTCCCCAGGGGCCCAGATGGGAACCACCCTAAAAATAAAAAAAATATATCTCTTTTTTTTTTTTTTAGGGGTCCGAAGGGGCCCGGAGGCCACCAAGGGCCCCAGATGACAAGCCCTTTTTTATAAAATAAAAATATTAATTTGTAATTTTTTATTTATTAAAGGGCCAATGTTTATTTATTTATTTTTTAGAGGTCTGGAGGTCCACAGAGACCTGGAGATCCCCAGGGCCTCAGATGACAACCCCCCTTTTTTTTAGAAAAAAATATATTTTTTTATTTCTTTTATTTATTTAGATATATATATATATATATATTTTTTTTAGTATTATTATTATTCTTAAAGGGCCCAGAGGTCCCCAGGGCCCCCGGTTGACAATCCTTTTTTCTATTTTAGATAAACATTTTTATAATTTTTTTTTTTTTTTTTTTTTTATATAGATGTATTTTTATTAAAGGGCTCAGAGGTCCCCAGGGCCCCATGTGTCAAACTCCCTTTTTTTATAATTGTATTTTTTATTTTTGTTTATATATTCTTTTTTATATTTTTATTTTTTAATAAAGGACCCAGAGGTACCCAGGGCCCTGGAAGGCAACCCCTTGTTTTTGATTTCCTTTTTTATATATATATATATAAATCTTTATTTTATTTTTTATATATATTTTTTTATTTATTTATTTTTAATTTTTTTAAGGGCCCAGAGGTTTTTTTTTTTTTTCGGGCCCAGAGGTCCCGAATGGAATGCCCCCTTTTTTGAAAAATTTCCTTTTATAAAAAAAAAAAAAGGTCCCCGGGGCCCCAGTTGGCAACCACCCTTTTTAAAAAAAATATAGATATATATTTAATAGATATATTTATATTTTCTCCCATGCCTGAAGCTGTGTAAGGGGCCCCAAAATTCATGATGGCGGCCCTGATTACAAGCATGAGTCCTGCACGCAGAGGCGTGATGGGACTTGTAGTTCTGCAACAGCTGGAGGGCCACCAGTTTGACACCCCTGATGATTATAACATTTTAAACAAATGTTTAAAATGAAGATCAGGATTTGAAATACAGTACCAAAAAAAATGAGATCTAATTTTTCTTTCTTTTTTTGGTCCTGTATTTCAAATCCTGGGATCTTCATTTTTATTTAATTTTTTTCATTTCTAATCATCTAGTTGTTTCACAAACTATGTCAGAAGAACTCTGTGGGAATATCAGCAGCAAATTTAAAATACACTGGTCCAGTTTTGTGCAATTGTAATTTTTGTTAAAGAACGCTGCAATTAAACGATGCAATAATGTTGGCAGCGTGACGAATGTGCTATCTCCATTCCAAACGCTACTTTTACCAAGGATGTGCTCCAGTCTCCTACTTTTATCTGAGCATGCGCGGGTTTTCTTAGCATACACACGATCGAGCTTCTCGTCGGGAAAACAGCCCGTCGATAACCTCGTCGAGCCAAATTCCACTCCCGTCGAGCAAATAGAGAACATGCTCTCTATTTTGGCTCGACGAGCTGCCCGACGGTTTGCTCGACGAAAGTGTACACACGACCGGTTTTCTCGGCAGAATACGTCTCCCAGCGAGCTTCTCGCTGGATTCTGCCGAGGAACTCGGTCGTGTGTACGCCGCCTAAGTTTTGTTTACCATGATGCATTTTA
Organism: Rana kukunoris; assembly: GCA_029574335.1. NCBI lineage: Eukaryota > Metazoa > Chordata > Amphibia > Anura > Ranidae > Rana > Rana kukunoris. The sequence goes on along the minus strand of CM056057.1, from coordinate 86,190,471 downwards.
CATGCCTTTAATATTTTCATTATGAGTTACATTGTTGAATAAATGTTGACCAATTCAGACACCAGAAAAAAAAATTGTGGTAAAGTTACATGCAAAATATTGAATTTGCATTTCTTTATCTACAGGACAGGATAGCAAATTTCAAGATTAAAAGCAATTTTAAGAAATACAATTTTTAAATATACATTTGTGTGGAGGAAGGTTCCTCTGTAGTATGTGACTTTAAGAGGACATGGGAAAACAAAAATCTTCCAGATGACATCCTTGGAAGATGCATTTAGAAAGTATCTCTACTTTTGCTGAGCAAAAAAATCTTTGTTGCAGATTGCTACCTTTTATCCACTAGCCGACCAGCCGCCGCAGTTATACGGTGGCAGGTCGGCTCGGCTGCGCGAGATCACGTAGCTATACGTCATTTCCCATTTCAGCCAATAGCTCTCTGGCGGCGCGCGCCCCCCCCCCCACTCGCACGGCTGGCGCGATCACCGCCGGGCACCCGCGATCACTCGTTACAGAGGGAGAACCGGGAGCTGTGTGTTTACACACAGGGGGAGAAATGACGGATCGTCTGTTCATACAATGTATGAACAGCGATCAGTCATTTCCCCCAGTCAGTCCCACCCCCGTTCAGTTATAACACACACAGGGAACATAATTAACCCCTTCCTCGCCCCCTAGTGTTAACCCCTTCCCTGCCAGTGGCATTTTTATAGTAAGCAGTGCATTTTTATAGCACTGATCGCTATAAAAATGCCAATGGTCCCAAAAATGTGTCAAAAGTGTCCAAAGTATCTGCCATAAGGTCGCAGTAACGATTAAAAATCCCTGATCGCTGCCATTACTAGTGAAAAAATATTAATAAAATATTAATAAAAATGCTATAAAACTATCCCCTATTTTGTAAACACTATAACTTTTGCGCAAACCAATCAATGAATGCTTATTGCGATTTTTTTAACGAAAAATATGTAGGAGAATACGTATCGGCCTAAACATTTATTTTTATTTTTTTGGGGGATATTTATTACAGCAAAAAGTCAAAAAATATTGCATTTTTTTCAAAATTGTCGCTCTATTTTTGTTTATAGAGCAAAAAATAAAAACCACAGAGGTGATAAAATACTACCAAAAGAAAGCTCTATTTGTGAGAAAAAAAGAGGACGCCAATTTTGTTTGGGAGCCACGTCGCACGACCACGCAATAGTCAGTGCCGAATCGCAAAAAGGGGCCCGGTCATTGACCAGCAATATGGTCCGGGGGTGAAGTGGTTAAGCTCTGAAGGAAAAGCTCTTTGTTACCTTTGACCCTTTGTTATATCAAGTCTTGTGCAAAGTGACTTTTTCATTTTTGATCAGCTGATGCACTTGCATGGCCCTAATGAGGAGAGTTACAGGATCTGCATTCCATTAGAAGTAATTAACCCTTTAGAAGCAAACAGTTTTCTGTTGCAGAAGATGCCTAAAATCTGATTTATGGGGAAATCAGTGAGCTAATCACACAAGCAGGAAATTACATCTCTGGGGGTGTTCTGTACACCAACTGTGTACTCAACACCTTCAGGTTGCCATATTGCAATGCATTTTACAGACAATTACAGCACTGGAGATTGCATGGGAAAGGTCATTTTTAATAACCATAAGTTTTTTTTTCTATGTTCCTACAAAAGTGTAGTTACCCTGTAAGTTATATGAAGTGTACTGAAAACAGTACAATTCTCACAGTCAGCATATTTGCATATGTAATTTTTGTTTATTTTTTTATTTTTTTTATTTTTACATTTTTCCTTGCATTACATGCAGCACCAGAACTCCAATATAGTTCATTTCAACTTGAAAAAAAGTATTTTTTTTTTTAGACACTTGATTATTTATATTTAGTAGTAATAGGCATGGGTTGTGCATTGGAAGTAGCAGACACAAAAGTAGCAGAAAGTTTACAGTTTAAAGTCCTCAATTTGGTACCGATTGCAAACAGTGGCAAAACTGTTTTAAAGCATAGCCTGTGATCTATTTTTGTTTAATATCAGGCTATATTGTGTACAAAGTTTAATACAATTTCAACAGGGAGTTGAAAAAACACGTAAAACCCCAAACCCTGCATTCCAGAGATGAGGCAGTTATGTTGCAGTAAAAGTTACATTGCTCGATTGCAGAGATTTTATTGTGAAATTAAAATTAGAGTGTATAACATCAAGAAACATTGTGCAGGCATCCTATACATTATGTTAGTGGCTTTACTAGGCCACAATGTATGAACAAGAGATGAGGCACATTTTATTGTGAAATGAAAGAATAGAGAAAGTAAGATCTAGTTTAAATTTCCTCCTTAGTTTCAGTGTATTTTACAGACTGTTTGTCCAAAATCCAAATGTAGTAATTTGAATAGATTAGTTGGACATTTGTAAATATTGGTAAAGCATTTGCTTGTAGAAATAATAATTATGGCTTACTACTATACCCTCCCAATACTACTGTGCCTGATCCTTACATCTTAACCACTGCACCTAGGGATGAGCCGAACACCCCTGGGTTCGGTTCGCACCAGAACCTTCGAACAGACCAAAAGTTTGAACTTAAGAACCCTGTTAAAGTCTATGGGACTCGAACGTTTTAATCTAAAGTACTCATTTTAAACACTAATATGCAAGTTATTGTCCTAAAAAGTGTTTGGGGACCCGGGTCCTGCCCCAGGGGAGTGTTTGGGGACTCGGGTCCTGCCCCAGGGGAGTGTTTGGGGACCTGGGTCCTGCTCCAGGGGACATGTATCAATGCAAAAAAAGTTTTAAAAAACTGCCGTTTTTTTCAGGAGCAGTGATTTTAATAATGCTTAAAGTGAAACAATAAAATTGAAATATTCCTTTAAATTTCATACCTAGGGGGGTGTATAGTATGCCTGTAAAGGAATATTTGACTTTTATTGTTTCACTTAAAGGAATTATTAAAATCACTGCTGCCAAAAAAACTGCAGTTTTTAAAACTTTTTTTTTGCATTGATACATGTCCCCTGGGGCAGGATCCAGGTCCCCAAACACTTTTTATTACAATAACTTGCATATTAGCATTTAAAATTAGCACTTTCGATTTCAAACGTTCGAGTCCCATAGACTTTAACAGGGTTCTAAAGTTCACACGAACTTGCGGCGAACACCCCAAATAGTTCGCTGTTCGGCGAACAGGCAATGTTCAAGTCGAACATGAGTTCTACTCGAACTCGAAGCTCATCCCTAACTGCACCTAATCCTCACCCCCCTTGCCTTACCACTGCACCTAATCCCCACCCTCTCCCCTAACTACAATGCATTCACTGTGCCTGACCCCACCCCCTAACCACTGCATCTACACAACTGTTCCCCACCCTGCTTTCACCATTACACCTGTTCCCCACCATTTCCTCTAACCACCATGCCTGAGCCCCACCCTCAAACCACTGCACCTGATCTAATTTCCATCCCATCCTTTAACCACTGCACCTAATCATGCCTGTCCACATCCCAACACCTAACCACAGCACCTAAATCCACATCCCCACACTTATTTACTAGCCACTACTGCACCTACACTCATTCACTGACCTCTGCTGCACCCACACACATTTCTGTATACAGGTTGTTTAACAAACAAGCACAATTTTATTATAGTTGTAAAATTAGAGTGTAATTTATCAGACACAACAGCCAGAAATATTGCATAGACTTTCAGCACATCATGTAAGCAATTTTACCAGGCCACAACAAGGGAAGGGCAAAGCAGGTTTTATCATTAAATACAATTCAGAGTGTATTATTTCTAATACAAAGGTCAGGAATATTGTACAGACTACATAGACACCATTGTAGCAGTTGAAATAGGCATTATAGAAAAATTGACAAAGTGCAAGCAGCTGTTCAAGCCACATATAAATATAAAATGCAGTTTACACTAAAAAAGAAGGAATACAGTGCTTAAACCATATGCTCATTTGAGGGATCAAAACATCTAAATACTGTATTTACAGAGTATGGAAGGATCTTTTTTCATGCCTCAGATCCGTGCATCAGGAATCCAAAAGGGTGACCAATCAGTAATGGTCCCTTTCCAGATGAGGCCACCATGACTGAGATGCAGGACACGGTGATGCACCACCTGCTCAATTGGTGTAATGTTCCTGCCCAAGCTTGCTGGACCACATGGTCCAGTGACATTAAAACGCTAGCGTCCACATGCTGGTAGAGAGCAAGGATGTATTTCTGGGGGGAAAAAATAACAGCTGGGTGCCTGTCACTGTAGTGTGGCTCAGGATACAAAGTCAGAGAAGCAAAAGATGGAACAGGTGTTGCTGAAAAAACCCAAAGTTGGCATTGAGATGCTAGGCATGAGGATATTGGGTTATTGTTTTTCTATGCTCCAGCAGTTAAGGAAGAGACATCTGCCTGATTAAGGATGCTACTGCAGACAGCGGGTGGGGTTAGGAGACTTATGACAAGATTGAAGCATATGTTTAGCTCTATTCTTTGTGGCCACAATAACCACCCTCTTTTCAATTTGATGTGCCATAAGGTAGGCCTTTCAAACAATTTGTCAGATTTTAATCCCCATTGCTTGAGGCCACAGATGTTGCAGCAGATGCAGATTGTCATGGCCGAGATACATAAAAAAATTCAGAATTCATGAAACATCAGCTAAGGAGTTGTCTGAATACTGAATATATTTTATATTGTACCGGTTACCAGAGTCCGTAAATAATATATATAGTTATCAACACCAATATACAGTACAAACAGATACACATTATGAAAATAGAATTTTATTTAAAAGATAGTTCAGAACACATTCTTCTGCCCTCGGACATGTCTAGTGGTTGAAGGTGATATTACCTGAATTCACCAAAGTAAATCATTAGATTTTTCCAACCACTGCAAAATAAGCCATACCTTCTGGGCTGAGCTTATTATCATTTTATGAGCTTATTGTCCCAGTTGGTATAAAGTATGTCAGATGCCATAGAGATAGGACCACAGACCCACACGCTGACATACACTCTCTGGACGAACACAAATTTGGTAATAAGCAACCACTCCCCATCTCGCTGGACATTGCTGTTAGGTCGAATCGAATATACATCCTTTCCTTTAAACAGTGGTGAGATACTGACCATATAATTATTGACAACATTTTTCTCTTACCAAAATGATTGGAATTGTATTTTATTGTATACATTGTATATATTGTATACACTGGCCCAGATTCACAGAGAATTAGATTCTCATAGAGTATCAGAAATACACTACGCTGCCGTATTTTACCTGGCTCTACGTGGAATCCAGGTAGATTTTGTCCAGTAAACGACGGCGGCGTAGTGTATTTCTCCCGTCGCAATCCATCTGCGCGAGTAGGGGGCGTGAAGCATTTAAAATAGGCGCGTTCCCGCGGCGATCGAACTGCGCATGCTCCGTTCGCTAATTTCCCGCCGTGCATTGCGCGTAAACACGTTGTCACGTCGTAGTAGCGTCGTTTACGTACATTCCTATTCCCGAACGAGTTACGTTAAAAAAAAAAAAAAAAATTAAAATCGACGCGGGAACGACGGCCATACTTTACATGGGTTACGCACTGTTAGACCAGCAAAAAGCTCCTCTAACATTACGTAGCCAAAAAATGACGTGGGCGATTGCGAGGGACACTCGTACCTTCGTGGATCGCCGTAAAAAGTAATTTGCATATCCCGACGCATGAAAACGACGCAAACTCCTCCCAGCGGCCGCAAAAATATCGCAGCGTAGATCCGAAGGCTTACGAGGACGTAAGCCTCTCGGATCGAAGCCCGAAGCCGCCGTATCATGATTTGAGGATTCAAACTAGTGATACGGCGCGCGAAATTTGAAATTACTCCTGTCTAACACCAGTTAGACAGGCGTAATTGCTCTGTGAATCTGGGCCATTGTATCTTATCTACTATCTATACTGTGTAAAGGGGAGTTCCAGTTCTGTATGAAGTTGTATAATTATACTTGTAAATTAATAAACTTTAGTTACTTATTCATTTTATTGGGGGATATTAATACGTTGGTAAGAATTCCCCATAGATTAACGAACTCAGGAAATTATTGTGGTATGTTACTGATTGTCTAAGCAAAGTTCACATTTGTATTTTTGCCGTAAGGCTGGAAGCACTCAACTTATAGTCAGACACTACACTTTTATCTATAATTTACCAATAGCGCAAAAAACGAAATTCTATGTAATTGATATCCCCCATATTTATTATTATTAAGATTCCATACCACACTCACAACAAGATGGAAAATATTGTGGAGTTGGTGGAGGATGGGGGTTAGAAGGGAGGAAGGTGACTGGTATAATTCATTTCTTACTCCCACTATGCTGTGCAGTGGACAGTTATGTGTACCCAAATGACTGGTATATTTACCACTCCCGATATGCTACAGGCAGAAGCTGCAAACCACTATGATGCGGTTGGCAGCAGGTATGTTAAAATAGGCCCAGACTGTTATTCTCTGTGAAACATACCTGGGGATACTAGTGGCCCAAACCCATGGGGCAGAGCCATCCAAGGAGTAATTCAGCAGCTCCCTTCACTCCACTGCAAGCTGTCCCTGCATGACATCTGCCCTCTGACATTGTACCGCTATTTCATCCTATACTTTCTCTGGCAGCCAGACACAGTCTGCCACCCTGTCATCCCCATCCTCCTCATCACGCAAACCAACTTGGCAGTAAGTTGCAGCTGCAGGAATAGTAATGACAATTGGTTCATCCTGCCTGTGGCCATCTTCTTCTGTGCTCCTGGCATAGCCATGCAGCAAGTTAATGATGCTATGCTGAAATATTTCAGCCACCTGAGCATAGTTCAAAAGCTAGGCAATACATACTTGTTGGTAATGGATAGAGTTTTGATTGAGCTCATGGTCAACCCAGAGCATATACCCAGTTTTGAGTACCTTCTGTTGTAATCAACGAGTTTTCAGAATGGTACATTTGTTTGTTAAACGCTGTACATAAGCCAAATGTACTGTATGTATATTTTCTACAAATAAAGGAAACCCTTAATTATAACAAAGATGTGTAGAATTAAATATATATATAAATATATATAAATATATATATATATATATATATATATATATATATATATATATATATATACACACACACACACACACACACATACTGTGAGGATCGAAAGTTTTCTGTAATTTTGATTTGCACATTAATACAAATTTTTACCTTTGGTGCCCAAACTTTCGATCCCCACTGTATATATATATACATACATACAGTGTCTTGAAAAAGTATTCATACCCCTTGAAATATTCCACATTTTGTCATGTTACAAACAAAAACATGTATTTTATTGGGATTTTGTGTGATAGACCAACACAAAGTGGTGCATAAAAGTTGAAGGAAAATGGTAAATGTTTATTTATTTTTATTTTTTTACAAACAAATATCTGAGAAGTGTGGTGTCACCTAATTGGTAAATAGAGTCCACCTGTGTGTAATTTAATCTCAGAATAAATACAGCTGTTCTGTGAAGCCCTCAGAGGTTTGTTAGAGAACCTTAGTGAACAAACAGCATTGTGAATGCCAAGGAACACACCAGAAAGATCAGGGATAAAGTTGTGGAGAAGTTTAAAGCAGGGTTAGGTTATAATAAAATATCCCAAGCTTTGTACATCTCACAGAGGACTGTTCAATCTATCCATCTTCCGAAAATGGAAGGAGTATGTAACAACTGCAAACCTACCAAGACATGGCCGTCCACCTAAACTGACAGGCAGGGCAAGGAAAGCATTAATCAGAGAAGAACCCAAGAGGCCCATGGTAACTCTGGAGGAGGTAACTGGAGGAGCTGCAGAGATCCTCAGCACAGGTGGAATAATCTGTCCACTGGAAAACTTTTGTCGTGCACTCCGAAAATCTGCCCTTTATAAAAGAGTGGCAAGAAGAAAGCCAATGTTGAAAGAAAGCCATAAGAAATCCCATTTGCAGTTTGCGAGAAGCCATGTGGGGGACACAGCAAACATGTGAAAGAAAGTGCTCTGGTCAGATGAGACCAAAATGTAACTTTTTGGCCTAAAAGCCAAACGCTATGTGTGGCAGAAAACTAACTCTATACATCACCCTGAACGCACCATCCCCACGTGAAACATGGTGGTGCCAGGATCATGTTGTGGTGATGCTTTTCTTCTGGAGCCAAATTCTGGGCAATTTTAGAAGAAAACCTATTAAGCCGCGTACACACGATTGGTTTGTCCGATGAAAACAGACCGATGGACTGTTTTCATCGGACAAACCGATCTTGTGTGGGCCCTATCGGTCTTTTTTCTATCGTTAAAAAAAAAATAGAACAAGTTTGGATAACTATAGAAAAATCTGTCTGTGTGGAACTCCATCAGACAAAAATCCATGCATGCTCATAATCAAGTCGACGCATGCTCGAAAGCATTGAACTTAATTTTTTTCGGCTCGTCGTAGTGTTGTATGTCACCGTGTTTTGGCACGGTCGGAATTTAGTCTGATAGTGTTCATGCAAAACTGATGAAGTTAGCTTCATCAGATATCCGACGAAAAAATCCATCGGATTAGATTCCATCAGATATCCGATCGTGTGTACAGGGCTTCAGAGTCTGCAAAAGACTTGAGACTGGGGCAGAGGTTCACCTTCCAGCAGGGCAATGACCCTAATCATACAGCCAGAGCTACAATGGAAATGTTTAGATCAAAGCATATTTATGTGTTAGAATTGCACAGTCAAAGTTCAGACATAAATCCAATTGAGAATACTTGAAAATTGCTGTTCACAGACACTCTCCATCCAATCTGACAGAGCTTGAGCTATTTTGCAAAGAAGAATGGGCAAAAATGTCACTCTCTAGATGTGAAAAGCTGGTAGAAACATACACAAAAAGACTCGTCGGGCTAAACCCATCGTTCCCCCCGACGAGTTTCTCGGCCGGCCGTCGAATTCGTCGACCAGGCTGTCGAAAAATGCGTCGAGCCATTAGTCCCGATGGCCCGTCGAGGAAATAGAGAACCTCCTCTCTATTTTGGCTCGACGCCTCGCTCATCAGTTTGCTCGGCGAAAACGTGCACACGATCGAGCTTCTCGGCAGAATATGGATCCCAGCGAGCTTCTCGCTGGATTCTGCCGAGAAGCTCAGTCGTGTGTACGGGGCCTTACAGCTGTAATTGCAGTGAAAGGAGGTTCTACAAAGTGTTGGCTCAAGGGGGCTGAATACAAATACACGCCACACTTTTCACATATTTATTTGTAAAAAAATAAATAAATTGAAAACATTTATAATTTTCCTTCTACTTCACAATTATGTGCTACTTTGTGCTGGTCTATTACATAAAATCCCAATAAAATACATTTACATTTTTGGTTGTAACATGTCAAAATGTGGAAAATTTCAAGGGGTATGAATACTTTTTCAAGGCACTGTGTGTGTGTGTATATATATATATATATACACACACACCCATATCTATTTTCAGATTATTGATACAAAATATATTCGTCTTAAAATAAAACTGTTTGTAAAACTGCCATTTTTAAGAGTGGATGTCTGGAACTCAAGGTAGGAGTGACAGTGGCAAGTAGCTCATCGATTTATAACTAGCAAGTGGATGCACATAGCAGGAGAAGGTCAATGCAAAAAAAAAATGGTGTTGTGTTTAACCATGATAGCTGGAAAATTCAATATGATTAAGCTTGTTATTAACATGTTGATAATGACTGAGGTGCAATTTGCATGTGTGTGTGTGTGTGCAAATATAATATAATAACATAAGTCAGATTCTGCTATCGAGACTGCAGCTTTTTGAGACAGCAGTTCAATATGAGTATTAAGCCTAATGCCCTGTTCACACGACCGTTTTTCAGATTCTAATTTTTTTTTTTTTTTTTAATGTCATTTAAAAGGATCGTGTGTGCATTTTCAGAGCATTTTTCGGGTTCTGAAAAACGGGCAATTTTTTTTTTCCGGTGTTTTAAACGTTGTCATTTTCGGGTTGTGTGTGTTGGCTTTAACAACGTGAAAAATCTGCGCATGCTCAGAAGCAAGTTATGAGACGAGAGTGCTCGTCCTGGTAAAACTAGCATCCATAATGGAGTAAGCATATTCATCATGCTGTAACAGACTGAAAAGCGCAAATCTTCTTTTACAAACACAAAATCAGCTAAAGCAGCCCAAAGGGTGGCGCCATCCGCATGGAACTTTCCCTTTATAGTGCCGTTGTACGTCACCGCGCTTTGCTAGAGCATTTTTTTTCACGATCGTGTGTAGGCAAGGCCGTTTTAATGATCGGGTTGAAAAAAACAAAGTTTTTTCTAGAGCCTGAAAAACATATTTTTTTACAACCCAAAAAACGTGTGTGCGCGGCATTAGGCTTAAAGAGTCCAGAGCTCGTTTGCTTATAGTTTAAGTTTTTGTCCGGACTTTGCTCTACTGCACCTTTTTTAGTAGACTGTTAAATCTGGAATCTCTTTTTATTGAAGTAACCCTGTAACCACGAGGTCACTTTTACACAAAAGCCTCTACAAAATGTACAGGCAGGCAGGAGGGACCCTGGAGAGGAGGTGAAGGGAGGCGTGAAAAATTCAACGCATCCAACCCTTAAATTCTTGCAGTGTTTGAGGAGCGGGGGCACTTTTCCTTACATAATCTACTGGAAAAATAAGTAAATAAATGTTTATTTTACAGGTCAAATTATTCACTTACTGTCTCTCCCTTATAGAAAACATAATACAGAAAATGACAGTATTAACACGTTTCTTACAGCCAGCAATACGATTCAAGCCTTCCTTGAAAATGTGATGAAGTATGAATCTTATTAGTGACAAAGTTAGCAAAAAGGAAATTACAAAGCACAGACCATAAGGAAGACTAACTTACTCCCATGTAAGGAGCTCTATGAAATTCTGGCTTTAGCACAGATGCAGCATTTGCTAGAGAGCACCAACCTGCTGCCTGCTCTTAGTTTTACTCATCAACTTGAATTGCTCTTTAATATTGTAAAGCAATAATATTTCAAATGAATGTAACTGTGACAGATTTGCGTGGGCCTTTTCAGACATAAAATTAAATAATTCTATTTGCCTAATGATTTGTATTGTGTAAAAATACAAGGCTGTAATTAATTAAATCATTTGAGAAATGGTATAATGGTATAATTTTAAATCTGAAATTCAAAGACTTTTATGATACCAAAAAAATCTATTTCAAAAGGTAAAGAAACTGTTTTCTTATAAAGTACACTTGAGAAACATTTAAGGAATGAAAATCAGAGCAGAGGATAATATTGTGCATTAATGAATGCCAACAAAAAATGCTCATATTACTGTGAAAGTGGTTTCCTATACATGTTAAAGTGAGAGACGTGCATTCTATTTTAAGCATTGATAAGCAGTGACAGTTCCTATCATTGAGGGATATTTATATGACATATCTAAAATATACAAGAAGCAAACAACATACACAAGCAATAAAGCAAAATCTGAATTACAAAGACATAATACCTACTCCCTGAAATAAATCCTATGAAAGTACACTTCTTTTTTTTACTTATAAACCAGAAAATATCTAGTTTATAATTCCCGATACCCTCTCAGAGGTTCTTTTGGTGTTCCTACCCTCCATTATGTAATATGCAAGCTGAAATTACAGAGAAACATGGGAAAGTACTTAAAGGAGAGTTCAACCAAAAAATTGACAGCCGGTGACCCCCTGACATGCCACATTTGGCATGTAATTTTTTTTTGGGGGGGGGGGACCCTATTTTTAGAGGGTTCCAGCACCCACTTCCTCCCTGAGCTCTGCAAGGAATTTCACCTCTCCCGCCTCCCTCTCGGCAATCATCTGGGACACGTCACAGGCCCCAGATGATTGCCTGGCCAATCATGACGCGCAGCGTGGCTCGTGCAGTGTGAAGCCACAGCCGGGGTGCCCACAGTCATGATGGCAGTGCCGCAGAGACAAGCGGGGCATCGCTGGAACCTGGGACAGGTAAGTGTCCAATTAATAAAAGTCAGCAGCTACACTTTTTGTAGCAGCTGACTTTCATATGGGTGGAACTCTGCTTTAAAGCTTTGGCCCTGTGGGTTCCCGTTAGTGAATGAAAATGATTTAGGTATAAGTCAGGATGGCAGCTGGTGCTTAAGTTGAAAGGAACCATAACCATAAAGTACCCCGTATATTGCAACAAATTCCAGCTCACTTTCTTCCTCACTTTCTTCCCAAAATGAGCTGCTTGACCTTCATTGACTTAGTGCAGACCACTTTTTCACAGTACAGTACATCTTAACCACTTCAGGCCCGCGCTACCGTCGGATGACGGCAACAGCGCCGGCCTGAATATCCAACATGCCGTCATTTGACGGCATGTCATTCAGGCGTTCCCAGCGCGCGCTGTAGAGCGCGTTGCGGGGAAGCCCTGTGTTGTCCGTGTCCCTTGGACTCGGCCAATCACAGATCGCGGCGAACGGCCAATCAGAGTGGCCGTTTGCGATGCGATCTGTGGGCGAATGAGAGATGATCTCTCATAGATCATCTCTCATTGCCGTTTTACACAGAGACAGCGTCCTGTCTCTGGAGAGGAGGAGCCCGATCTGTGTTCCTTCCTACATAGGGACACAGATCAGTCACCCCCCTCCCCCCACAGTTAGAACACACCTAGGATACACAATTAACCCCTTCCTCACCCCCTAGTGTTAACCCCTTCAATGCCAGTCACATTTATACTGTAATTAGTGCATATTTATAGCACTGATCGCAGTATAAATGTGAATGGCGCCAAAAATTTGTCAAAAGTGTCCGATGTGTCCGCCATAACATCGCAGTACCAATAAAAATCGCAGATCGCCGCCATTTCTAGTAAAAAAAAATAATAAAAAATAATAATTCTCTCCCCTATTTTGTAAGCGCTATAACTTTTGCGCAAACCAGTCGCTTATTGCGATTTTTTTTTTTTTTTTTACCAAAAATATGTAGAAGAATACGTATCGCCCTAAACTGAGAAAAAAAAATGTGTTTTTTTTTTTATTGGGATATTTATTATAGCAACAAGTAAAAAATATTGTATTTTTCTTCAAAATTGTCGCACTTTTTTGTTTATAGCGCAAAAAATAAAAACCGCACAGGCGATCAAATACCACCAAAAGAAAGCTCTACTTGTGGGGAAAAAAGGACGTACATTTTGTTTGGGAGCCACGTCGCATGACCGCGCAATTGTCAGTTAAATCGACGCAGTGCCGGAAGCTGAAATTTTACCTGGGCAGGAGGGGGGTGTAAGTGCCCAGTATGCAAGTGGTTAAAAGGATACAGCCTACCGGATTTTGTGGTAAGTCTTGGTAGCAGCTTTCTTTGTCAATATAGCAAACCAAGGTAATCAGGCAGCAATTATCAGGCCTCATGCACACTGGATGTTTTTTGATGTTTTTACAGCAGCAGTTTTTGGCAGTAGATGTTTTTTTCTACAGTCATTAAACACTTCATCATGTTATCCTATGTGTCCATGCACACAAACAAACAAAACTAGTGGGTTCTGAGAGCGGTTTTTCATCTGTAAAAATGCTTTAGCGCTGATAAACGTTGATAAACGCTCAAAAACTTCACTCATTAGTGTTTAACGTTTTTGATCCATTGAAAAAAAAATCTTAAAAAAAAAAGTTAAAAGACTTATTGCAAAGCTACTGGCGTTTATATAACGTTATTTTAACGTCCAGTGTGCATGAGGCCTCAATGTTGGTGTATCAAGCTGAAGTCAAGCCATACAGCAAGTATCAGTGTCCCTGTAACAACCAAGGTCAGTCCAGACAGCAAGTATCAATGTCCATGTGACAACAGTTAAGGTCAGTCCAGATAGTAACCATCAGTGTCCATATGTCAAATCAAGGTCAGTCAATACTAGTATCAGTTTCCATATAATAGGCCAAGATCAGTCCAGGCAGCAAGTAGCAATATTTATTTTGAAGCTGAAGTAAAATATCAAAAGTCAAAGTAGAAATCAGAATATGAGGCTGGTTTTGTAAACCCAATAATCTGGCAAGAAGGATGCCTGATTTGCATATTTGAATGCAAAATCAATGGGTGCGCCAGAAGCGTCCAGCGTAAATATGCACCCACGATACGCCGGTGTAGAAAGGTTACGTCGGTCGGAAGAAGACTATTTTCAGGCGTATCTATTTCTGTGGGTACGGCGCACAGATACGACGGCGCACATTTTGAATTACGCAGCGTATCTCAAGATACGTCGGCGTAAGTCCTACCTGAATCTGGCCCTATATGTATAGGATATATACAGTATACATGGCATGCGAGTATGCACAAAAGCATTTTCCTTTGTATATAGTTTGCCATGTTACCAGTAAGACCTCAAAACTAGAAGCAACACATAAGAAACACACAATACAAAAGGAAAAGGTTGCAATTCTCTACCCATAGATCAATCAAATGACCACCTGCCATGACACACAACAGGAATGTTCTGAACTGAATTCTCTGAAAAACAAAATGTTCTTTTTATCAGATGTTCTTAAATGTCAAATTTATGCTGTACTATAACATGCATTTTAAAACTTCGGTGACACATTCATTTTGCATAACAATAGATACCATAAATTATATTACAGAATGACATAATGATTGGTATATTGCCTTTTGAACATCTTCTTTCTTGTTAATTTATCCATCGTTTAGTAGTAGTAGCAATAATAAAGAGAAGATCGGGCAACAAAAAAAAATGTGCGTGATGTACTGAATGGGTTTTATTATTTTTGCTTATGCATACATTTTCAATTTATAAATGTATGTACTGTATGTACTTTTTTATTATAGGTTTTTGTATTCCATAGACAATTACACTTCTTGACATAGTAAAGTTTAACATCAGCCCCTGTCCTCAAGGAGTTTACATGCCCATTCCAGGGTCGATTTAGACATGAGCTAATAATGCTACCAAAAAGACAAAGAGGTACTGCAACCTGGAAGATGTGCTCAAAAAAGGAAAGCAGAAGGCAAAGGACTAGTTATCAGTATTGCCTATTGTTTCCCTGCATCTTATCATTTCCCCCACTGCTAAGCTGCAATGCCCCAACTGCTAACCTACAAGAGCAAGTAACCTAGTAGAGACATCACCAAATCTCACTCCAAACCAAACACTGTTGACACTTTTTTGGGACCAGTGACATTATTACAGTTACCAGAGCTAAAAATAGCCACTGATCACTGTATAAATTACACTGGCAGGGAAGGGGTTAACACTAGGGGGCAATTAAGGAGTTAAGTGAGTCCCAGGGAGGTGTTTCTAACTGTGGGGGAGTGGACTGACTGGGATTACAGAGAGATCGCTGTTCCTGATCACTATGAACAAACAATCTCTCTCTACTCCCTTGTCAGAATGGGGATCTGCTTTGTTTACACTGGAAAATCCCCGTTCTGGCTCTCTGTGAAGCGATCACGGGTGGCCAGTGGACATTGCGGCTGCCAGCTACATGCATGCACCTGCTATTGTTTTACACAAAGCGACAGACCAGTACAGCGATTTGTGCAATAGAGTCGCCCAATAGAGCCGGCTGGTAGGCAAGTAGTTAATTGAATAAGCTGAAGTAGGAAGCGGATTGGCTACCATTAGGGATGAGCCGAACACCCCCGCGTTCGGTTCGCACCAGAACCTTCGAACGGACCGAACGTTCGCGCGAACATTTAGAACCCCATTGACGTCAATGGGACTCGAACGTTCGAATTCAAAAGTGCTCATTTTAAAGCCCCATATGCAAGTTATTGTCAGAAAACGTCTTTGAGAACCTGGGTCTTGCCCCAGGAAACATGTATCAATGGAAAAAAGTTTTAAAAACGGTTGTTTTTTCTGGAGCAGTGATTTTAATGATCCAGCATCATTAAAATCACTGCTCCAGAAAAAACGAACATTTAAAAAAAAAAAAAAAATTCTCAAAGACGTTTTCACAGGCCTACTATAGACAATATTTAAAGGAATTTTTCATTTCTTTTTATTTTTTATTTAAGCATCATGATGCTTAAATTAAAAAAATGAAAAATTCCTTTAAATATTGTACCTGCTGGGTGTCTATATTATGCCTGTGTAGCTTTATGGTGCACACTGCTGAGGACACGGACAATACACTACGTGAGAATACTGCAGCTAGCGCAATAAACTACCTGCCAGTAAATTAGGAAGAACTAATCTAGCTAAACTATACAGTGTATAAATATATGTACAACACCTGAGATGCATATATATCCTCTACACACTGTAAATTTAACTGACTAGCCTGCCTGCTTTATCTAGCTAGAAAAAAAAAGACACTCTCTCTCTCTCTGTGACTGATATATAACCAGCGCCGCAACACACTACATGAGGCCGCCCTGCAGACGGCCTTTTATAGTGTGGGGTGTGTACTAAAGCCCTGAGCAATAATTGGCCAAAGCCACCTTGGCTTTGGCCAATTACAGCTCTCTGTACTGACGGCGCTGTGATTGGCCAAGCATACGGGTCATAGTGCAAGCTTGGCCAATCATCAGCGCGCAATGCCGCAGTGAATTATGGGCCGTGGCGTGTCACTCGAATTTGGCGCAAACGACCCGTTTTGTTTGTATTTCGACGAACGATCGAACATACGATGTTCGAGTCGAACACGAAGCTCATACCTTGCTACCATGCACAGATTCACCAGATTATGTGTGCACTAGTTTTGGTAAATCCCCCCGGTGTTACTATTTTAAGTGGAGTTTGAAGCTGCGTGCTTGATTTTGAACCTATGACACATTCTTAGAAATATGTATTCTTTAAAAAAAAAATAACTAGAACTCATTCTTTGCTGTTTTATTTGGCAACATGTACGATAGTTTAAATCAGAATTCATCATTCTGAGCACCGCAAACCAAAACGCAATGTGTTGCTAATTTTTAACATTAAAAGTAAACTTACCTATCCATCCATGTCTCCATGCTTTGAAGAACACCCCCTAGCATATCTAGCTGTGGCCATCTTGAGTAAGGGCAGATGATTCATGTAGCATTTACTTTCTGGAATTTCTCCTGCCAGTAGCTCAGGCATATGCAGACAGGAGGGCATGCCAAGCTGACAAAGACCCTCCTCCACTCCTCCATATGAAAGAAAAAAATGCCCATGAATACAGCATTGTGGCCTACACCAGAAACCAGGAAACATTTGAAAAAATTAAAACATGTATATATAATAATTATTTACTAATGCTAGCAGCAGAAGGATTAAAATAGTTAATATTGATTGAGAGAGTTTAGTTCCTCTTTAAGTGCATCTAATGCCGCGTAAGCCCAACCGTTTTCCATGATGAGAAAAATGCATTTTTTTTAATTGGTCGTGAAAAACGGTCGTGTGTAGGCTCTAGAGCATTTTTTTTTTTCGATGACAAAAACAGGCATTACAAATTTAAAATCTGCTATATTTTTTCTCCTCGTTTTTCACGCTGTCGTTTTTCCATGACATATTTTTTTTTCCATGACATGAATAACGGTCGTGTGTAGGCGGCATTATACTGGTATGTCGGAGGCCTTGTTTTTCAAAGTTACTTTAGGCTTACCATTATTTTGTCAGTTTTACAAATTGTCCTGTCTGCTAAGTATATTTATATAAACACTGCATACGTTCATGTACTGCACAGGGCAAGACAGAGTCCTTAGATTAGCAAGTGGCCTTGTTGTTGGGCGTTCTATTATTTTGCTCCCGCTATTATTCCTGTACAACTATCTATTTCACACCATACTTCAATACAATGCCACCATTTATTGAACAAACGCTGTGTTTCTTAATAAACAAAAAATATATATTTATATTCGTATCATGCAGTACAAAGTGGTTTCTTAAGCCCGCAATTCAAAGATGCGCAAGTGTGCCCTTGCTTATAAAAGTAATTCCGGCTCTCTTTTTTTGTTGGAACTATTACTCCTGTAAAAGGAGCATTTTTTTTCTTCTCCTCCTCTTTATTCATCTTGAAAGTGGCAGTCATCCAATCCATGAAAGGTATATGAGATGAAAAGAAAGTCAGAAGTGCCTCATCTTTTCATTAATATCAAGTGTTCTGCAGAGTAGACGAATTACCATCTCGGAACTGCTACATTTTCCTACAAGACTGGTGCCATTCTGCCAGTAGTCTTACAAAGTGCCCGGCTGACCCCCCTCTCCCATACATTTTTATTAATGATATGTATTATGCTGTATACAATTAATATTTAAATATGTGTAAGTAAGATACAGTATATATGTATATATATATATATATATATATATATTGGGGCTGTGGAAATTAACTATTAGTTCCTCAATTAATCGTTATTTTTTTGGATCGGCACTCATCTCTCTGCCGGTTTCCGGGTCTTCAGGGAGTTACATCGGAGATCTGGTGACATTACGGACACCGGCGGGTCTTGCCGTGTCCATCTGAAGGGCTCCTTTGCTGTGCCTTCATATCTGCATGCCGGCAGGACCTTACTATCTGCCACATACAAGGGCTGTTACACTTCCCTCTATCAACCTGGGATTCTACAGCCATCCACTGGGAGTTGTGATAGTTCCCTTCATGGGACATCTACATGCCAACGCACTGATGTTAAACCCTCCTCCTCTGGATTCAGCAGTGGTATCGTTGTACACATTTTTATACCAGTATCATACTTAGCTACATGTTTTTATGACTGCTTTTGCTACCGTTTGGTATTACTCGCACCATTTTTACACTTTATGTAGCTACATTAATTTTATCTCCAGTGCAAGATTTATTTTGTTACCTACTTGAAGACTATAAAAGTTGTAATGCTATTCCCATCGAGCGCTGCCTTTGTGTGTTTTTTGTATCCTGCTATCCATTTTTCCAGTGGTTGGTAGCTGCACTGGGAATCAGCCTGCAAGGAGATCAGCTAAAAGTAGTTGGATCTGTATGTGCGTTGTAATTAATCGAAATTAGTTGATTAACCGATTTAAAAAAATTGATTATTCGAACACAAAAATTTTAATCAGTAACAGCCCTAATATATATATATATATATATATATATATATATATATATATATATATACATATATATACATATATATATATATATATATATATATATATATATATATATACAGACACACACTATACCAGTCACGCATCCCTACGCCACTTCCGGGTCCGCTGGTTCACGGCGGTGGAACGCACGCCAGATCACCAGCGCCATTACAGCGACGGACGTTCGACTTTCCCTCTACCTCACACGCTAACAAGCCTCAGTGCCGGGATCGGGGCACTGTACAAAGTAAGCAGCCATTTGGCTTGTGTTTTTAACTGTTCATCTTTTAAATAAACAATATTACGCTATGATGATCTTTTTGTCCTGGCTTTTATGAACATTGGATTATCCTCTGGAATAACCCTGATCACTGGGAAACATACCCTGATAAGGCACTGCATGACTTCTTTTTTAATTAAGAGTCCATTCATGTCGGTAAGGAGCCATTTCATTTGATCACTTCGGGTGCAAATAAATATCTTCCAGGTGGTGGTTTCACATCTTCAATCTATATTATATACAGCAATTGAAGTTTACACTTGCGGTCGGAATTTGTTTTGCACAGTTTGCACTCTATTGTATGGACATTTTACTCAGTGGGATTGAGTATCATATAATTATTGTTTGTTGGAGTTTCATTCATTTTTATGTTTATTTATGAATTTTATTATTGTTTATCACCAATGAGTATTCACATGTATAGATTATGATTATGAGTTGTAGTCTATCTCACATTAAATAGCATATTTAGCGCCCCCTACCACCCCTATTCCAATATATTATTCAGACACTGAATTTCTTGGGAGGCTGCTCACCAATTTATATAATTTATTTATTTAATTTTGGATATACATTTGGAAGCTAGCCCATTATTTGGAGCTGGTATACCATATGTTCTTTTCCTTGGCGCGAATTTTACACACATTTTTCGACACACACTATATTACCAAAAGTATTGGGGCGCCTGCCTTTACATGCACATGAACAGATGAACATCCCACTCCTAATCTGTAGGGTTCAATATTGAGTTGGCCCAGCCTTTGTAGCTTTAACAGCTTCAACTCTTCTGGGAAGGCTGTCCACGAGGTTTAGGAATGTGTCTATGGGAATGTTTGACCGTTCTCCCTGGAAGCGCATTTGTGAGGTCAGGCACTAATGTTGGAGGAGAAGGCCTGGCTCCCTTTCTCCACTCTAATTCATCTCAAAGGTGTTAAGGTCAGGACTCTGTGCAGGCCAGTCAAGTTCCTCAACCCCAAACTTGCTCATCCATGTATGGACCTTGCTTTGTGCACTAGTCCAAATCATTTGGTGGAGGGGGGGTTATGGTGTGGGGTTGTTTCTCAGGGGTTGGGCTTGGCCCCTTAGTTACAGGGAAGCAAACGTAAGGCTTCAGCATACCAAACCATTTTGGGAATTTCATGCTCTCTACTTTGTGGGAACAGTTTGGTGATGGCCCCTTCCTGTTCCAACATGACTGTGCACCAGTGCACAAAGCAAGGTCCATAAAGACATGAATAAGTGAGTTTTGGGTGAAGGAACTTGACTGACCTGCACAGAGTCCTGACCTCAACCTGACAGAACACCTTTGAGATAAATTAGAACAGAAACTACGTGCCAGGCATTCACATCTAATATCAGTGCCTGACCTCACAAATGTGCTCTGGAAGAATGGTCAAACATTCCCATAGACACACTCCTAAACCTTGTAAACAACCTTCCTAGAAGAGTTGAAGCTGTTATAGCTGCAAAGGGTGGGCCAACTCAATATTGAACCATACGGGCTAAGACTGCCATTAAAGTTCATGTGTGTGTAAAGGCAGGTGTCCCAATACTTTTGACAATAGGTTGTGTATATTAAAGTAAATCTAAATCATAAATAAATAACATTTATTTTGATAAAGAACTCTCTATCATAAACAAATGTAATTTTATTAAAAAAATATTTGTTCATCCTTTTTTGCATCCCAGTGCTGCTGATCTCCTTCAGTCTTTTTCAGCCACTTCCTGCCTAATTGCACAGCTCCAGTGTGGGCTAACCATTGTTGCTCTGAACCAATTTACAGATTGTCCAAAGCTGCCTGAGCAAAGTTTACTGAAAAGACCACTTATTGTCTCAGCCAGTTGCAGGGTGACAATGCAGGAGCACAATATGGAGGCAGCCAATGCCGTTTGAAGGAATTTGGGGGCCCCAAGCAAAATGGGGGCCCCCAAGCACCCCCCCCCCGCATGCAAAGCCTACGTTAGCGCTACACAATTTTTTTTTTCTATTCTTACCTCCCCTTCTTCCCTGTAGGCTGCCGCTGTAGCGTGGCCAAGCTCCACTTCCCCCTACTTCTTCCCCAGTCCCCTATCAGATAGTGCCTGGGCCAGGTACCGTGCGGTACAGGAGATTCAGTTTGCTGTCTTCCCGGCCGGACTGAAAGGAAGTGAGCACTCAGTGTGCACTTCCTGTCAGTCCGGCCAGGAACAGGAAACCGAATCTCCTGTACCACGCAAGGTACCCGGTCGGACTGACAGGACTCCAGGTGGAAGGAAGATGAGCTCGGCCACGCTACATCCTGGGAAGGGGAAGTTGGGGGCCCCAGGCCAGCTTGGGGGCCCCAAGCAATTGTTTGTTTTGCCTGTCTTGTAGCGACGGGCCTGGAGGCAGCTGTCATCCCTTAACAGGAAGTTTCTGGAAAAAAAAGACCTTCATGGTAGGATCACAAGTTATATTTTTTGAAAGAATTCTGTATACTGCTGATGTAGTCTTATTCAGACCGGTGTACCTATCTCATAGCTTCAAACTGTCCCTGATTTTGAAGGAACTGTCCCTCATTTCGAACAAAGTCCATCTGTCCCTCATTCCTCCTCATTTGTCCCTCATTTTGGTCTGATCTGTAAAGTTGTATATAAAATGCCCTTTTTATCTTTCAAAAAGTGCCAAACATTTCATCCAAATTCTAAATTGCTACATTTGTAAATAATAATAATAAAAAAAAAAGGAATAGAAGAGGTAAAAAAAAAAGCACTTTTGAATTTAACTACAGTGGAACTTCGGATTACAAGCATAATCCATTCCAGGAGAATGTTCGTAATCCAAAGCACTCGCATAGCAAAGCGAGTTTCCAAAGTCAATGTAAACTAAAATCATTTTTTCTGCATTGACTCCAATGGCATGCAATACCACATGCGGCCAGAGGTGGGGGGCTTGATGGGCGCAGTGGCTGCATTTGACGTGCACAATGGCTGTGCTTAATGGGCACAGTGGATTCGCTTGATGGGCACAGTGGCTGTGCTTGATGGGCACAGTGGCTGCAATTGATGTTTTTTTTTTAGTTTGTTTGCGCCCCCCAACCCCCCCCCCCAGTGTCCCTCTCTGTCCTCGTCGCACTGCATCTCTCATTGTCCCTGGTTATCTGAAAATGTGTTTCAAATGTTTTGACAGGGGCGCAGTTTCAGTGCTTGCCATAGGCACCATTTTCACTAGATACCCCTCTGGAGACAGCTGCTTTGGGCCCTACAACAATGACAGGACCCAGAACAGATGCCCATTTTGCCCTGCCTTAAAAACGGCCCTGTGAAAAACTGTACAGGTTTGTCTTGGAAAAAAAAGGTGGCAACCCTACCTACATGCCCCTGCTTGAAATACCTGCGTATGCCAGGCTGCTGAAGACGGTCCTTCACATGGGCATTACGGATCGGTACACCATGAATGAGGCCTAAAACAGACAGAAAGCAACTTTAGAAATGACAATAATATGTTAAAACTTATTGTAGCAATTGGGTTTAGTTTTATCTGATGTAAACAATGAAATATTTTATAACAAATAACTACCAAATACATTTATTATACGTTAGACACTATTATTTGTTTATAACAGCACACCGCATTTTGTGCAAGGTTATTAAACATGCAGCTGTATGCTTATAAATTTGGGTTTGCAGACAATCTTATTTTAAATGCTTCTTAAAAAATGTATTTATGCCAGCTAATACTTTAAATCTGCACTTTAATTTATGCATGGTCAAGCAACAAATAAATACCGCACTTGTATCCTCCAGTCTAAAGCCGTGACTTATCCTGGAGGCAGCTGCTTAATTAACAGCAAGTAGGGAGGCCACACTTGGTATGTTACTCGAAATAGGTCACATAGGTGCTTAAACATCAAGCGTTGCTAAAGGGATTTTTATTCCTAAATTGGCATAAGAAAAACTGGCTGGCATCTATGCATTAACCTTGATATTTTCATAATATCCTGTTAGCAGGGAAAATCATTTTTGACAGATGACAACGTAACACAATATTGATATACTTAACGCACAGATGTTTTAGGATGCATCTGGCTGATTAGACAACTTGCAGCATAAAATTTGCTGAAAATGCAAAATGATCTACGATTTATTTTCACCCCTGCTTTTTGAACTAGTATTACTTTGCATTGGTTCTTAAAAAGGACGTGTTAATAGTCACTTGCGATAAATTATTAATGCATTAACATTTCTTTTACTAACGTGTTCATTTTTTTTTTTTTAGTTAATACATTTTTCCAAATTTTTAATGTCATTGCAAATGACCTGAATAGAAATTCCTTGGCAATCAATCCAGCCAGCAAGCACACAAAACCTAACTATTACCTTGGATATAAAAGGGGGCATTTATTACAAACAGAGTATATCACTATCCACTATATACTGCAATATTAGTCCACAATGAGGCCTGTGATTTATGGCTGATTTAGAACATGTAGGCCGCCATTTCAAGCATATGGTTTTCCACTAAGTTCTGTCTATTTAAAACGGAGGTCTGCCCACCGCTGCAAACATTTAAAGCCAGCAGCCGCACATACTGCTGACTTTTAATAATAGGACACTTACCTGTCCTGGATTCCAGTGATGTTGACATCGCAGCTGATGTTTCATTCACTGTCGGCTGCATGCTGCCTCAATTGCGAGTAAGGGAGCCAGGCAGTTCAGCCTTACGGCTTCATGCCGAAAACCCTACTGCGCATGCACGAGGCTCCGCTCCTCTCTCCTACTGGCCCGGTGGCCGTGAAAGGAGGAGGGAGGAGGAGGGAGCACGGGGGTTCCCAGAAGTGGGAACAGGATGCCTGTGAAACACTGGAGGTGGGAAGGAGAACAACGAGCAGAAGTTCCACTTTTTGGTGATACTCCGCTTTAACATCACTGCCCCACCTTTCCATGTTTTCCAATCAGAGAATGCTTTGCATGTATTCAGAGAATGCAAAGCAATGAAGCTTATTTGTAAGATTAAATACATAACGATAGCTAGACTCAGATTGTTTAATATATAGTTTGATATTTAATATAGAGTTTGATATTTAGCTGATCTGGTTTTAACTCCATGGTTTGGTGTATTTATATGCCTATCTGCCTTGTTTCTTTGTACTTTCAGATTTCAGATGTTTGTTACCTATGAATAGCTCTTAACTCAATAAAAACCTATATTTGATAAAAAGGTGTTGTTACAATTGCAGTGCGATTTATCCTGAGACAATCGGGATTGGAGTGCCATTAAAAAGTAAGAAATAGCGTTGCACAAGCGTCCCGTGATTTGCCACAATTTATTCCACCCGCAATTTGGATTGCTTAGGTGGGAGCAGAGCCTAAATCTTCAGGTAGTGTAAACAGATTACTCTCCTTTGTCCCTCTCCAGGACAGAGAACTCTTCAGTAGGATGAGCCAAACCCCCCCCCCTCGTTCTGTTCGCACAAGAACCTTTGAACGGACCGACCATTCGCGCGAACATTTAGAACCCCATTGACGTCTATGGGACTCGAATATTCGATAAAGCCTAATATGCAAGTTATTGTCGTAAAATGTATTTGAGAACCCGGGTTTTTCCCCAGGGAACATGTATCAATGGGAAAAAAGTTTTAAAAGCGGTCGTTTTTTCTGAAGCAGTGATTTTATAGATGCTTAAAGTGAAAAGAAAAAAAAGTGAAAATCTCCTTTAAATATCGTACCTGCTGGGTGTCTAAAGTATGCCTGTGAAGTGGCATGTGTTTAGAACTGTCCCTGCACAAAATGAGATTACTATAAGAAAAAAGCGATTTAAATCTGCTTGCAGCTTTAATGTAATGTCTGGTCCCTGCAATATGGATGAAAATCATTGAGAAAAATAGCACAGGCACAGACAGTACACACACCAAGTAGATTTAGGTGCACACTGCAGAGGACACAGGCAGTACACACACGACATAGCTTTATGTGCATACTGCAGAGGACACAGGCAGTACACACCATGTAGCTTTAGGTGCACACTACAGAGGACACAGGCAGTACAACATGTGAGAATACTGCAGCTAGAACAATCACCTGCCTGCCAGTAAATTAGGAAGTGCGGATCTAGCTAAACTATACAGTGTATAAATATATATACAACACCTGCGATGCATATATATCCTCTACACACAGTAACTTTAACTGACTAGTCTGCCTGCCTGCCTGCTCTATCTACCTACTAAAAATGACTCTCTCTCTCTGTCTTCTCTCTTTTAACCACCGCAACACACTACACAAGGCCGACCTGCAGGCGACCTTTTATAGTGTGGGGCGTGTACTAAACCCCCTGAGCCATTATTGGCCAAAGCTGTGATTGGCCAAGCATGCGGGTCATAGTGCATGCTTGGCCAATCATCAGCCAGCAATGCACTGTGATGCCACAGTGAATTATGGGCCGTGAAACGCCAGTCGAATTTGGCGTGAAAGGCCCAAAACGTTCGTAATTCGACGAAGATCGAACATACGATGTTCAAGTCGAACATGACTTTGACTTGAATATGAAGCTCATCCCTACTCTTCAGGGGTGGGTTCATGAATGAAAACGGGACACCCCTTTTACCATCCTGGTGCAATAGGTGTTTTGGTCAACTATAAAACCTTGTACACACGACCGGATTTCCCGGCAGGAAAACTGCCAGGAGAGCATTTGGCTGGGTTTTCCGGCCATGTGTATGCTCCCTAGCAGTGTATGCTCTCTATTTTCTTTTCGGGATTCCCGGCAGAGTGTTTCCTGCCGAGAAAACCGGTCATATGTATGCTTACTTGCCTTGTAACGAAACCGCACATGCTCGATAAGACTACGAATGTGATGAGCGCCGGCTCGTCGTAGTCGATGACGTCACCGCATTCTTGCCATTCAAAAGAAGTAATTGTATCATGTAAAACATAAATAAAAAAATTTTAAAAAATATATCCACATGTACAAAAAGCATATTATGTGTAATTGATTTGAGTAAAACTAGCAGTTTATTTATCTGTGCATGGGTTCCTTAACGCAAGATGTTGTTTTCCCTAACCATGTAAATGCAGAGCTTACAGTTAAAGGAGTGAAACCATTTAAGAAATGTGATAACTCTTATGTACTCTGTGCTCTTGTTACATTGCCAGGGGCTGTTTGTGGATTGTTTTTTTTACAAGAGCCCAGCAGGGCTGCGTCTGCTTTCTTTTATATGCTATCTCATATGAGTTATACTGCTTTAAATTACTAGTGCCTCCAGATATCATTCAAGGACTCACTTCATCAAGGCAAAAAAAATCATTTTGAAGTGTGTGTGTGGAGGATCTTGAAGCAGTGATAAAATGAATTAACCGCTTGATGTGAACTCCTTTGCTCTATCTTAATCATTCGTTCAGATTCTATGAAATAGTGTTACTTTGACTTACAGCTGCTCAGCATTTACCCAGGACAGTGAGATGACAAACACTTGCTGCACATGTAATGATATGATCATTCTATATATTGACAATTTTGAGATAGCAATTGATTCTTCTAAAAATCTAAAATTTCACAAAAGCGCAAAATAGACAGTTCAATTAATTATTTTAATTGAAAAGTATTAGTATTGACAGACAGGCCAATCAAATTTGACCAAATCAATGTTGTTTCAAAATATTATTTTTAAGTCAAAGTGTTTGAAACAAATCTATGAGAGCCGGTTCACACAGGGTCGGCACGACTTTGGGGGCGACTCGGCAAGGCGATCTCAAGACGACTTCAGAGGCGACTTGCAAAATTACTTCTGTATTGAAGTCAATGCAGGTCGCCCCGAGTTGACCCCAAAGTCGTACAAGAACCTTTTTCTAAGGGCCTTTTCACATGGGGCGGATCAGTAATGATCCGCCCCGTGAACCTCTGTTTGCTCAGCGGGGATCGCTCCATTGATCCCCGCTGAGCCGGCGGATGACAGGACGGTCCCCACACACTGTGCAGGGACCGCCCTGTCTTTTCATCTGTCCGTGTTCATTCGATCCGATCCGTTCCCGCAGACTGAAGGAAAAATAGGGAATGCAGAGGCGGGCAAGATCGGGTGTCAGAGGATGTTCATCCGCTGACACCAGCGATCTCATAGGGACCAATGTATGTCCCTTTTTCATCCACACACGGATAGATGAAAAAGCGGACATATGGTCCGCAAGTGTGAAAGGGGCATAAGTCGGAGCAACTTGAGTCGCTCCTATTAGAATGGTTCCATTAAACAGAGCGGAGCGCGACTTGTCAGGCGGCTGAGTCGCCCCTGTGTGAACCGGCTCTGACTGATCTATTTAGAACTGTGATGGGTAAGCTAGATATAAACAAACAAGGGGGCAAATGTACAGATAACACATAAATACAAAAATACAAAGAAAGTGGGATTTTAAAGGTGCTAACACATTACACCACATTAATATGTAAAAATAAATAAAAAATTACATTTTCATTTAACAAAATTCATTAAAATAAAACAATTTAAAAAGGCAAGGATTAGTTAATATCCAGATAAGTATTTGATACCATGATCGATTCCATAAAAATCTCTTTGCTTACTTATGAGTACATGTTTTGTCATACTTGGCCTCATCAAGAAGAACGTCACTGCAGGAAACACATTTTTATTTTTAGAAGAGGCTTCCTTCTGGGATGACCATGCAGACCAATTTGATGCAGTGTGCGGCGTATGGTCTGAGCACTGACAGGCTGACCCCCCCACCCCTTCAACCTCTGCAGCAATGCTGGCAGCACTCATACATCTATTTCCCAAAGACAATATGGCGCTGAGCACGTGCATTCAACTTCTTTCGTCTACCATGGCGAGGCCTGTTCTGAGTGGAACCTGTCCTGTAAAAACGCTGTATGGATTTGGCCACCATGCTGAAGCTCAGTTTCAGGGTCTGGGCAACCTTTTTATAGCCTAGGCCATCTTTATGTAGAGCAACACATTTTTTTTTTTAAGATCCTAAGAGAGTTCCTTGCCATGACGTGTCATGTTGAACTTCCAGTGACCAGTATGAGAGAGTGAGAGCAATAAACCCAAATTTTACACACCTGCTCCCCATTTACACCTGAGACCTTGTAACACTAACGAATCACATCAGAGGGAAAATGTCTAACTAGGCCCAATTTGGATATTTTCACTTAGGGATTTACTCACTTCTGTTGCCAGCAGTTTAGACATTAATGACTGTGGGCCAGATTCAGGTAGTCCAGAGCATCTTTGCTCTGGAGTAACGCTTCTCATTTGCGTTGCGCTGCAGAAATTTTAGGAGCAAGTGCTGTCATTCACGAAGCACTTGCTCCTAAAGTTGCGGCAGCGCATCGCAAATGAGCCGGCGGAATTCAAATTGGGCGGGTACGGGGCGTGTAGTATGCTAACTAAGCGCGATCCCGCCGCCAACGTACTGCGCATGCGTCGAGTGTCAAAATATCCCCGTGCGCATGCTCCAAAATCTGTGAATGAACGTCAATGACGTCACATTCCCATTCATGACCGTTTTACGCAAGCGACGTTTTTTTTTTGTTTCCGACGCGATGACGACGCCTATACCTAACATAGGATATTCCAACCCCATGTAGGTATAACTATGCGCCGCGTATCCCGTCCGGAAACGTCGTAACGTCACTGCGTCGCGCCGGAATGCGATCGTGAATTGCCGATTTCCGCTCATTAACATATTTTTTGAGCGGAAATCGGCGGGAACGCCCCCGGCGCCATTTTTAAGTTGAAGTAACGATGCGATGGCGAAACTCAGTTACGCTGCTCGCATCGGAGCTTCAACCCGGCGTTTCTTGTTTTCTGGTTACAGAAAACAGAAACGCCGGCTCAAAGTCACAGTTAGGCTGGCGGATCACTGGATGCGCCAGCCTAACTGTTCCTGAATCTGGCCCTTTGTGTTGAGTTATTTTGAAGGGACACCAAATTTACACTGTTATACAAGCTGTACACTCCCTACTTTACATTTTAGCAAAGTGTAATTTCTTCAGTGTTGTCACATAAACAGATATAATAAAATATTTACAAAAATGTGAGGGATGTACACTACTTGTGAGATACTGTATATGTAAAGTGCTGCGTACATTGACAGTGCTATATAAGAACATGTAATAAATAAATCAATTATGCATTCAACCTCCTTGTTTTTTCTTTCATGCATATGAACAGGTCGGCAATGTCACTACTATAGCTACATTAGTCCATCTTCCAATGCCCCCTACTTTTGCACCTTGATGTGGCCCAGGTTGCTGATTCTGGTGGCCATACAGAAGCAGCAGGCATAGTGAGGTGATGGTGAGGTGCATGGTTGGTGGTGAAGATACTTCTCTGCTTCCCCTTGTGTATCCCCTCCCCCCCCCATGTTACTTGTAGCTGTCCATGCTTGACACAATCTTTCTTTTCACCCATGACAGGTGATTTGATTCCTGTCTGCTGTGCTCTGGGGATCCTCTAAAAGACAAGTTTCATCTGGTTTCTCTCTATTTGGTATTATATACACTCCCTTACAAGGAAGGGCAATGTCTTGGGAGCTCTGGCTGGACTGTCCCTATGTTGGTGGATGCCTGGGAGGCGGATTTTGACGAGCAATGGTGCAGTGCACTGACAGCTGGGGATGGAGCTTTGGGTATGTGTGATGGCAACCCTGAGCTTCTGTGCCCCACCATGATGCCACACATCGGTGAAGTAGGAGCAGCATAAATATCAATTAGACAGCCAACACTATAGAACATATTAAGTCATGTATTTTTTTGCATTTATCTATCTTTTTAGATTTCTAGTAGCTGGTCATTTTTATTTTTGCCTCGCCTTAGATTCTCTATATACTGTTCTGGTTCCATTCTGAGATGCAACCTTCAAGCAGGGGTAGATTCCTAATTTTTCTTTCTCCCGCTTTTTGGGATTCCTTGGGGGATAAAATGCATGTGATTACAACCTGGACTCAATGGGATGAATTGAGTAAAAAAATCTGGTAAAGTATGGGCAGTTGTAAGTTCACCTTTTTAGAAAAATTAAAAGGTTAACTAATGCCCTAGGCCCTGTACACACGATCAGTCCAAACTGATGAAAATGGACTGAAGTTCATTTTCATCGGTTCACAGACTGATGGTCTGATGGTCTGATGTGCATACACACCATCAGTTCAAAAACCGATCGTGTCAGAACGTGGTGACGTAAAACACAACGACGTGCTGACAAAAACAAAGTTCAATGCTTCCAAGCATGTGTCGACTTGATTCTGAGCATGCACAGGTTTTTGAACCAATACTTTTGCGTACTAACGATCGGTTTGGAACGAT
Organism: Rana kukunoris; assembly: GCA_029574335.1. NCBI lineage: Eukaryota > Metazoa > Chordata > Amphibia > Anura > Ranidae > Rana > Rana kukunoris. The sequence goes on along the minus strand of CM056057.1, from coordinate 86,159,873 downwards.
GGTCAGGCGTCCATCAGTCCGATTTTAAAGCAAGTTTTAAAACTTTGGACTGAAGGACAACAGACTGATGGGCCATACACACGGTTGGTTTGGACCGATGAAACTCAGTCTGTTTTCATCAGTTTGGACTGATCGTGTGTACACGGCCCTACACCCTTCCAAGCCTCTGGTCCCTACTGTACTTGCCTCTATGAGTGATGAGCTGTCAGTGCCCAAACAGCTAGTGCAGCAGCTTGGGGATCTGAAATACCTTATTTTCTTTTCTTTGTTTCTGCATGTCTTCCAGGATGGATCAGAGTGATTAAGATTGGTCAGATCCAATACAGAGCATCACTCTGATCCATCCTGGAAGCTGTACTGGCTGTATGAGTACTGAAAGTTCCTCAGCCATGGAGATAAGTACAGCTAGAACCAGGGGGGTAGGAAGGCTGTAGGGTGTTAATTCACCTTTTTGTTTTTTTCATTCATTAACCCTTTAAGCTTGCATATTTATATTGCTGGTATGTGTATGTTTATGTTTTTGTTGAAACCCAAAAAAATCTAGTCTGTTCAAGAGAGTATTCTAGGGAGGCCTTCTGTTGGCTGCATTCCCTATTTCTCCCTTCTTATGGGAAATCTATAATAAAAGAAATACTGATTATCATTTCTGCCCTAACTTTCTAAAAATAGAAGTTTTCTGGCTATTGTGCTGACCCACCTGCTTCGTGACCACACATCGTTCCGCCCGTCGAGGTTTTCGGCCGGCCGTCAGATTCGGCGACCAGCCCGTCGGGAAAGGCGACCAGCCATTCATCCTGACGGGCCGTCGAGCAAATAGAGAACCTGCTCTCTATTTGCTCGACGGGTTTCCCGACGGGCTGGGCACGGTGAATCTGTACACACGGCCGAGGTTCTCGGCAGAATGAGGATCCCAGCGAGGTTCTCGCTGGTTTCTGCCGAGAACCTCGGCCGTGTGTACGGGGCTTGAGGCAAAAAAAGGCAAAAGGCACTTATCAGAGTCCAGAAGGCAGGCCAAGATCACAACAAAGAGGCCAAAGTCCAAGGGCAGATTACAAGGCAAGCTGGGTGATACACAGAGAGGCCAAATGAGTATGTAAGGTTGCAGGTAATTTAGGAACAACCTGAAGACCATTAAACAACTTTTTTCTGCGGTGCTCCAGTATATATCGGCCAATGGGTGCCAATACCAGTGTCGAGTGTGCACTACAATTTCTGTGCATGCCTACTCGCTCTTGCATATCTGGCAGTTACCCTATGAACAGAAGCATGGGCAGAAATATGCACTGTTATACTGAGCTGCCTGAAAGACATTCAGATCCTAGATTCTTTCCATGTTGGTGAGCCTTGTGTAGTACGAAAAAAAAATTGTATTATGCCGCTTACACAGGATCGTTTTTCATGACGAGAAAAATGCAATTTTTTTAATTGGTCGTGAAAAACAGCCGTGTGTATGCTCCAGGGCATTTTTCTCTACGAGAAAAATGGGCATTAAAAATGTAGAACCTGCTCTATTTTTTAACGTCGTTCTTTATCACGTCACGAAAAATAGTCGCGTGTATGCTTTAACGAGGGGGAAAACACGCGCATGCTCAGAAGCAAGTTATGAGATGGGAGCGCTCGTTCTGGTAAAACTAGCGTTTGTTATGGAGATAGCACATTCATCACGATGTAACAGACTGAAAAGCACAAATTACACGGCATTACACTGAGGCCCCGTACACACGGCAGAGAACCTCGACAGGCGGAATACATCGTTCCGCCCGACGAGGTCCTCTGCCGGCCGTCAGAATCGGCGACCCGCCCGTCGGGAAAGGCAACCAGCCATTCATCCCGACGGGCCGTCGAGCAAATAGAGAACCTGTTCTCTATTTGCTCGACGAGTTTCCTGACAGGCAGGGCTCGCCGATAGCGTACACGCGGCCAAGGTTCTCGGCAGAATGCGGCTCCCAGCGAGGTTCTCGCTGGTTTCTGCCGAGAACCCCGGCCATGTGTACGGGGCTTGAAAGGCATACCTTTGTTTTTTAACCACTAGCCGACCAGTCGCGGCAGTTTTACAGCCGCAGGTCAGCTTGGCTGCGCGAAATCACGTAATATTACGTAATTTCGCATTGCAGCCAATAGGGGCTGACGCTCGTGCCAGGCGGGCGCGATCACCGCCTAGCACCCGCGATCGCTCGTTACAGAGCGAGAACCGGGAGCTGTGTGTGTAAACACACAGCTCCCGGTCCTGTCATGGGGAGAAATGACTGATCGTCTGTTCATACAGTGTATGAACAGCGATCTGTCATTTCCCCTAGTCAGTCCCACCCCCCTATAGTTAGAACACACCTAGGGAACATAATTAACCCCTTCCTCACCCCCTAGTGTTAACCCCTTCCCTGCCAGTGACATTTTTACAGTAATCAATGCATTTTTATAGCACTGATTGCTATAAAAATGCTAATGGTCCCAAAAATGTGTCAAAAGTGTCCGGAGTGTCCGCCATAAGGTCGCAGTACAGATAAAAATTGCAGATCGCTGCTATTACTAGTAAAAAAAAAATATTAATAAAATTGCCATAAAACCATCCCCAATTTTGTAGACGCTATACCTTTTGCACAAACCAATCAATAAACCCTTTTTGCGATTTTTTTATGAAAAATATGTAGAATACGTATCGGCATAAACTGAGGAAAAAAAACTTGTTTTATATATATTTTTGGGGGATATTACAGCAAAAAGTACAAAATATTCATATTTTTTCAAAATCGCCGCTCTATTTTTGTTTATAGCACAAAAAATAAAAACTGCAGAGGTGATCAAATACCACCAAAAGAAATCTCTATTTTTGGGGAAAAAAGGATGCCAATTTTGTTTGGAAGCCACGTCGCACGATCGCGCAATTGTCAGTTAAAGTGACGCAGTGCCGAATCGCAAAAAGTGGCCCAGTCATTGACCAGCAAAATGGTCCAGGGCTGAAGTGGTTAAGTAACTGTGCTGGAGAAACCCATTTTTTTTTATTTGCTGACAAGGCTATATTTCTGATGCCTGATTTCCCTAAATTCCTAAAATACATATAAACAAGGTTTTGAAAACCTTAACAGACATAGAAAAGATTATTTATACCTTGCTCATCTCTCTGGCATAACTAAAAATAGAAAGTGAATAGATTATACATTTGCTTTATTATATTATTAGGTGTTTTGCTAGTCTGTGCGTCGCTGGTACATTGGAGTGAGATGTGATAAGATAAATGCCAGCTTACTGAAACCTTGCCAGGTGAAGCTAGAGTGTGTGCTGCCTTTCCTCAAATCCTTGCTTGTGGGAATCACTGTGATCTGTGATGCCACTCTTATCTCTACCATGGTGTGGGGAAACAACAGTTCATTAGATGAAGCCTTCCTGCCAAGAGCTCTCCCCCAGCAGAGGTCCACTGAGGCTTCTGCAGTCATTAGTTCAAAATCACAGAAAAGTGTTTGAATAACGATACTGGTGACTCTGGATGCCTTTAGCTTTTGTCTTTTAAAAACGGAGCTGCTTGCGAGAAATAAAAACAGCATTTGTTAGCAAGGAAAGGCTATGATGCTCTGTTCAGAAACAAGTGTTGAAAACAAAATGTGCAAGTCTGAATTGTTTCCTTTGTCCCTTTCTGCGTCTGCTTGGTCTCTTGGTAACGGTCACAGAGTTAAATATCGTTGGTTTGACTCATAGGCTAATTTTCCAAAATTGTTTTCTTTAATATGAATGTTGGTGGCAGTGCTTTCCCATGGACAATTCTCAGTTAACCCTTTGAATGTTGATTAAGCATGCTGTATCTAAAAAAAAACAGATATGCAATGCATTGTACTGTAGCTTACCAGTCATTAGATTAGATTCATCTAGCAACAATGTCATTAATGCTTTTGACTGATTCCTTCTGGCTTGTTTCAAATAGAAAAGCCCGGAGCAATAGAATGCAATGGCATATGTGCAGGGCGGACATGACAGGGTTAACAGTAGGGTGACCAGACATCCCCAGTTTCAGGGGACAGTCCCCTGATTGAGGACACTGTCCCCGGACCAAGTCTGTCCCTGGTTTTGTCCCCAGATTGGATTTAATAGGGGGCAGGGGCAATTTCAAAGACAGTCAGTGCAGAATTAAAAAAAAAAAAATAGAATTACACACCCCCGCTCCACCATGCCTACTAGCATAGGGGGGTTGTATTTTTCCGATTATCTGTGCCCCTTTCTGATGATCATGTGCTGGTCGGAGCGGAGGGAATATTTCTTTCGGGCGCATACCCATTCAGTTTCGCTCGCATGTTCTTCTGCTTTGGCTCAAATCCTGGCCAGCCACCTGCCTTTGCCGTCCCTGGTGGAGTGATCTTCCTCCGCTCCCCATCCAGTAGTAGCCGGGGGCCCGAAGAGTAAGACTTGAGAGGCTGTGAGTCGGGCGGCGACGGGCAGAGAGTCGCTGATTGCCACCATTACTAGTAAAGAAAAAATATGTCCCCGGATTTCATTTTAAAAATCTGGTCACCTTAGATAACAGGGGAAGTAAAAAGTTAGTAGGAGTTTTCTGTGAGAGTTTCCTGGGGGAGGGGTTGAGAAGCATATAAAAGCTGGCCCCTCCCATCCTAGGCAAGCACAGCCCGGGGGAAAGTTTCCCACCCACCCTCCCTTATTTTATGGGGTATGTTTTATGTGTTTTTCTTGTTGCCTTGTGTGTTATCCTGCTTTGTTTTAACAGGGTATCGGATCCATGGGATGTCGTGGCAGAGGCGGGTGTTGGTCTTGGCAGGAGAGGGAAGATATGGCAGAAGGAGGAGTTTTGGGGACCCATCGTTGCTATGGGTCCCGATAATGGTTTCCAGCTAACGGAGGTTAGCTGGGAAGTGGTAATGGGGCACTGCGGTCAGTGGCTGTCTCTGGGCCAGTTTGTCGGCAGGAGGCCTATCATACACTGTTAGTTACCGCAGTGCATTATGGTTTTCCCCTCATAGGGGTTTTGAGTCCCTGCTGAGACCAACACTAGTTTAGATTATGGTTCATTTTGAGTTTGTTATTTACGATATTTATGTTATTATGTTATTTATATATAGATTTATTATATATAATTGTTTTAATAAAATGGTCTGCTACGGCCTTTTATAACTCCAACACTGGTGTGGTCTCAGTTACTATAGTTAAGGTAATAGTGGGAGAATAAGGGGTTAATTTGAGATTAGTTCCATCTGTTATACATCAGTCATGTAGGAGGCTGGTGGGGATCCTAGGAGCTGTGGGTGACCAAATATGATTAATGGCCATAATTGGTTAATTGTGTCATTCAGTATCTCAGATCATTTGTTTACATTCAGGGCTAAGTAGATCCAGTGTCAGTCACAATCTGCAACATCCGATGACCCGACCATGCTACCCCGCCACACTTCAATCGCTAAATTACATTTTTTGACTGCTTGGTAAACTGATCATGGGTGATGTACTGTATTTGCTGGTGTATAAGACTACCCTTTTCACTTAGAAAAACTGGCCAAAAAGCAGGGGTCGTCTTATACGCCGGGTAAGCTGCTCGGATGCCTGCTGGATGTGAGGTAATACTGTATGTAGCTTTGGCGTGGGCTGATTATGTTACAGCCTCTGCCAATCCAAGCAGGCTTTGTATTCATTAATAGAATACATCGCTCGCTGTGATTGGCTCCAGCTCCAGCAATATGGCTCCAGAAGGAAGAAATATGAAGCATCGGAAGCCTCGGAAGGGGGGTCGTCTTATACAGTGAGTACAGGCAAAAAATCTTAAAAAACTGTAAAAATAGGGGGTCAACTTATATGCCTGGTCGCATTATACACCGGTAAATACGGTAGTATATGGACCAAATATGGTGATGAGGGTCCATGAGATCACACCCCTATAGCAGTGCTCTTGCATTTATCTAGTAGTGCCATATTCATTTGAATTTCCCAATATTACATTTGTTGTAACTGAAAGCTTTGAAACATTGGTCAAAGGTAAATTATTTTATAAGTGATTCACCACTGATTCCCTGTAGAGACCCACTGAGTTCTCTTCCACTCTGTCATCTGAAAGGGTGGATCCTATGGCTATGCAGGTCAGGTCAACAAGTTCCAATTACCTGTAAAAGTCAGCGTGAAGGAATATTAAAGAAGAAACATGTTTTCAAGTCTAGTTTGAGTTTATTATATGTTGTATGTAAGGCATGATAAGGAGATGCTTCAAAGTAATGTGAAAGATACATAAAAACCAAATAAATATATAGGCCCGGATTCACAAAGCCCTGTATGCCGGCGTATCTCCAGATACGCCGACGTAAGTACAAAAGTGCGCCGTCGTATCTATGCGCCGACCCACAAAGCTAGATATGTCAAATAATAGGCTTTATCCGACCGACGTAACTTGCCTACACCGGCGTATAGTGGACGCATAGTTACGCTGGACGCATTTGGCACTCCCATTGATTTTCAATGCAAATATGCAAATGAGGGAGATACGCCGATTTACGAATGTACTTGCGCCCGGCGCATGTTTTAAGCGATTTGCATAAGGGATACGTCCGACATAAAGTTATTCCCCATATTGGAGGCGCAACTCATGCAAAGGTATGGACCAGGGATCGAAAGCCGTCGAATTTTACGTAGTTTACGTAGTACATGAATAGGGCTGGGCGTAGGTTACGTTCACGTCGTAGGCAGTGATTCGACGTATCTTAGCCAGTTGTTTCGACGTGATTGTGAGCATGCGTACTGGGATGCGTCCAAGGTACGACGCATGCGCAATTCATTTTAAGTACTTGTCTGAAGCTCAGGCCATCATTTGCATGGGGTCATGCTTCATTTAAATGTATCACGCCCACTTGCAGCCCATTTCCACCTACTTTGACTTACGTCGGCTTACGCCGACGACTATACGCTATGCCGGCGCAACGTTGGGAGCATTTGCTTTGTGAATTTCATGCTTGCCTCTCTGCTCTGCGACGGCAGCATATATATGCGTCGAGGTATGTGAATCCGGGCCATACTGTACATCTAAAGCCTTGGATATTCCTTTCTCTGGCTCCTTGCAAATTTCACAGCTAATTTTATCAAAATAAAATATAGACTTTTTCCAATTCTGTCAAGGTTCCCATTTATCCAGGTTCTGGTATATCTATTATCAGTTAGTCGTATTGAGCTGGACTTGTTCTGTAATGTTGACGATGTTTCATAACTTCACCAAGCTACTTCTTCAGTTCTAATGAGCGTCAGGAATCTATCCCAGCATTTAAATATAAACAGGTAGTACTGACAACTTGATTCCACTACCATGGAAAGACAGATGGTATTATCTAAGGACAGGATGGGAAATGTAAAAATTGTGGAACCATCCTGTTCTAGTTACGGTACATAATCCCATGCTTAGTGCCAGGAAGGTTTCATAAATGTTAACCTCCTTTGCAGCGTAGTGTAACGGACGCTCTCGGTGCCATATTACGTTCCACGCTGCAACGCACACGGTGCCCACACGATGATGTCATCGCGCAACGCCGTGGGTTACACCATTGAAACCGGAAGTGCGGCGCGAATTAGTGCTATGCACTACACCTGCCTGGGTCCTATAAAGAGAACAGCGTGCATATTGCATGTTGTTCTATTATTGTCAGTCGTAGACGACTTGGCTACTTTTAAACTACAGGTACCATTTATGCCTTAACTGGGAAGCATCCACTCCTGGATCCATGCTGGCAACCTTGCTGTAGATGCTGCGGACACCCCGAGATACACCCCACCAGGAGATCCTCCAAGGACAAGTCCCTTGCTGCTGCAATACTCTTTATTGGAAAACTCTCATCCCTGCAAAACGGATAAGTACTATTACAATTACCCACTTCACATATAGCCTTTACAAGTACTGTATTTAAAATTGGCTCATTGAATGCTATCCTGCTGCTTGGGATTATTTGGCGCATCTTCAGCTGACCGCTGAGGAATACCTTAAGGGGGCATACACTTTCAATTCAATTACGCTAAAGTTGTCTCTCTTAAGTAAATTGCTATTGCATACGATATTCTCATATGCTACGTGCCTGACATACGCTTTGCTTCGCCCTTTAATACTGAACATGTTCCCCTAAACTTTTCTTCGCTAGCGGTTAGAGGCATGTTGTAATATCTGTAATAGCTCAACAGATTCCTATATGTGTGAGAGAGATGATTTAGTGACCCCCCAACCTTCTGTTCTCTGATTAGAGTGACGCCTGGGGCCTAGTACTGAAATCTCACACGACATAGGGAGGTGCGTTGAATTATTTCCCTACCACGTAGCTCCTGTATCATGTGAATGCTGTGTTTTTCTTTCACAGCGGTCATGTACAGTAATCTGGAGTCAGTCCTGCTGACTTCCAATTTGAAGCCTTCAGAGTTAGCTGTCAGTGCAGGGCCATCTTTAAGGCAGGGCAAAAGGGGAAGCTGCCCTTGGCCCTGTCATTGTTGTGGGGCCCAAAGCAGCTGCCTTATACTTGCCAACTATCCCAGTTTAAATTCCCTTGTCCCTTGAAGTTTTAGTCCTGTGCTGTGTCCTGATATATCAGTGTGAAGGGCTGCTACTAATGCTGCCCAGCTCTGCCCTTTTGTTGTGTACAGATGATTCACCTGCATTCATATGTAAATAAAGGCACATTCATATGTATATCATGCCCCTCTGCAGTGAAGAGATGATGTGCTGTAACCTCTAGCAACCAGTGAGAAGTATTACTGTACTGTAATCTCTAGCAACAAAGAAGAAATCATGTGATATAACCTCTAGCAAACAGTCAGTAAGTGGTAATAATATGCTGTAACCTCTGGCAACCAATCATAATCACTGCCTGATCTGATACAGTAAAATGATTTTTAGTCTAGCTGATGTTTATTGTATATCTCAGAGCAGTTGGAGAACAAAATTGCATGGGGGGGCCCCAAGAAATTTTTAGCCCAAGGTCCAATCAACATTAAAGATGGCCCTGTGTCAGTGACATCTCTTTCAGTGTGCTTGTACTGTGCAGGGAGTGTGCTCTCAACACACAACCTCTGGCCACTGCAGTGCATGCACACATATGTTTGGTAGCTGGACCTTAAAGTTCACTTTTTTTGCCACCACATACCGAATACTGTATGCATTATATGTTTGGCAAATTTACATTTGAATGTGGCTAGCTACTAAATACACACCCAAACTTCTGGTCTACAGGCTAATGTTACGTACCTGGTGATGGAGTCGAAATTGCAGAGGTAAGTCTCTCTTACAACTCCAACTTACCTGACAAGGTAACAGGGAATGCGGGAGCATAGAATGGCACGATTGCCTGTAAATTCTTGTGCCAGTAGGTGCTGATGTGCGTTAGGGTGCGCAGAGATGACTGGCTGGTGGAAAGACCAGAGCTGGAGGCAGGCACATGTCAGCATATGCAGGTGCGGATACAAGGCAAGGTCAGACAGTCCAGGTCAGCAATGTTCAGACAGATAAAGGTACAGACAGTGGGTAGCAGAGTGGCCAGGAATCAGGCCGGGGTCAATAACAGCAAGGCAGATCACCCAAGGGAGTAGGAAGAAGTATAATCCAGATGCAAGCCAGGAGTTGGTACAGGCAGCATTCAGGTACAAAAGAGGTCAGCAACAGAGGATCAACACAGGGACAGATGCACAGATGCTCAGGAATATAATAGATGAAATTGCACTGACACAGAGGACTAGTGCAGCTTAAATTGCCCATCTGGCACCAATGCGGACTCAATAGTGGTTGCGTACCTGCTTTTGCACGTGCCCCCGTTCCAAATCCATGGGCAGGGGTTCCTAGCCTTTTGCACCTGTGTGTATGCAAAGGTCTTTCCTGACAGCTACAGGTTCAGAGAGTACAGGAAAACCCCATCTATTTTGTCCCCATATATTTAGGTGCTCTTCTGAAACATCTGTCCTTTCCCACAATCAAAAGCCAAAGACCCACAGCCCACACAATCACATCTTATTCCATATTTGATATACACAAGCTGAAAATCGAAGCCTAAAATCAGGGGGCTACGCATGACATTCGCTGGCCAGTGCCTGGGCAGCAGTGGATATAGGTGAGAACATTCCCAGATAGCAAGAATAGCATGCCACAAATTTGTGGCAGTGTTGAATTGTAAGTCCTGTTAACTTGCTGCACATTTTTCTAGCAATTTGTACACTTGTAGAGCACTTGAAGTATAAGTTCTAGTTGACACTTTTCCATGTTGTAGCAAATTTGAGTGGCAAGTCTCTAACAAGAGCAAAGTTGCAGTGGTGAGTCTACAGCATGACAATTCAGCCACAGTCACCCCTGTGGTGGGATGACTATTGCACAATATAAGTAAACCAGAACTTGCAGGAGACTTGCATAATGTTTGCAAAGAAAGTTGATCTGGATTCATGTAATGCAGACTTGCTGTAAATGTGCACAGGGATGGACTGGCCATTGGGACTACAGGGAGTTTCCCGGTGGGCCGATTTCAGTGACAGCAGACCGCTCCACTTCTCTGTCTCTCCCTTCCTGCAGCGCTCACCTCCTCTCCCTCCCCGCATCGCTCACCTGGGGGGGACCAGGGGAGCAGGGGGAGGACCAGAGGAGCAGGGGGGCGACAGAGGAGCATGGGGGAGGGGACAGCTAACTCAACAGCTATGGCCTGGGAGTTTCTCACTTCTGTCTAATCTTGTCCCATAAGGGGGACAACTGATTCTTTGTCCCGGGTGAAATAATGTCTAGCTTCCCCACTGGTACTGCCTATAAGAGTACCAGTACCAGCCATTCTACTCTAATAAAGTAGAATGGCTAGTGGCTAGTGAAAGGGGGAGAGGGGGCTTGGGTGGCCGGGGGGAGGGGGTGTGGGAGTTGTCCAGCCACCATGGGAGAGACCTGTCAACAGTGCCGATCCTGACCTCCCTGGGGCCCTAAGCAAAATGGCATGGCACATTAAAAATGAGAAGAGTGGGGCGCTGACGACAGTGATATGTCACATTAAAGAAAGTTGAGAAGCGGGGGGAGGGAGTGTTCTGCTGTCGGAAATGACTCAGCCAACGAGTTTAGAAGCGGGGTTAGGGGGCAAAAATGACTTCTCACCAGGTGGGGCCTCTAGTAATTTGGGGGGCCATTTGCAGCTTTGCGGGGCCCTGAACCCGCTTGCATAGTGAGCCTATAGCGAGGATCGGCCCTGCCTGTCAAAGTAGGCCAGTCTGGATGAAGTCCAGGGCCAAATTTTTGTCCCAGTCCAGCCCTGAATGTGCAACAAACTTGTGAAGCTTGGCAAGTCTAGCAATAACTTAGCAACTCATTTTCAAACTTGCAGCACAATCGCTTGCTATCTGGATTTAACTTATTTTTCACCCTATGTTGTCCACCCATTTTTGACTTCATTCAGCAAAATAATGTAGAGGGGAAGCAGGTGCAAGGGTGTTCATAGGCATTAGAAGCCTCTTTAAAGTCAAACATGAAACAATGTATCCTGTCTCATTTGGTGCTATTCTTCACTGAAATGTAGCTCTGCATATAAAGCAGACTCCATGTACAAAGGGCAAACTGCATGGTGTCTCTAATAGCACATTAGTAGTAGTGTTTTTACAAAAATTATCGCATAGCACATAGGAGGTAAAGCTTTTACATCATCATTCAATAGTATCAAGGACAGCATGATGTCTAAATACAGATCTATTTAAATTCTTCTTTGCATGTGTTGCTATTCACTCCTTGCACTTACACTAAATATCAGGGATGAATGCCAATCAATGGTCAGTGAATCCAAAAGAATCTATGTACACCTAAATTTATTGGTGTCCTAGGAACTGAATATTAGGCTATGTAATTACATGTCCATTTAACTTTTTATCATTTTCGGCTTATAATTGATATTAAATATACATGGTGAGACAACAGACTGCCTGCTGTCCCCTTAGACTCGCCATCCTTACTTTGTGTTGTCTGCTCTCCCCTCTCTCTCTTTCTCGCCCCCCTTCCCATCCCTTTTTCTCATAGTTTGACTCCTTTTTTCTCTCTTTCTCACTAAAATGTTTGTGTTTTTAAAAAGTCAGTCAGAAAATGCATTTTAAAGCAGATGAAGAGCTATTAACCAAATTAGATTGTTTGTCAATGACAGACGGCATCGTTTATTGGGAACGGTGTAATAATTGCACATTTTATCATTGCTAATGAACACATTCCTTTTGATGATAACTGGTAATCCCTATTGGCATAGATAGCTTAAGAACAGCTTTTTTGGGGGCATGTGCAACGATTGAAGATCTGCTCGGGATTCTAAGAAGAATGCTGTGACGCTGTCAGGGAGAAGGATGACTGCTCATCTATAGGACGCCTGTGCACATCTATATATCTTTACTCACTAATCAATAAAAGACTATTTATTTATCATTGACATGCACGTGCTTGTATAGCGCTAGGAGTCAGGACCTGTCAGCTGTTTCAAGGTCACCGTTTCATCACCAAGAGCAAATAAATAATGTGATTAGCTTACTTAGACCAACTAACGGAAAAATGAATGACAGAAAATTAAATAAAGCTTGCTGTTCCATAAATCTTTGTTAGTGATAAAATAAAATAAAGAGAAATGTTTTCGCCTTTTATTTATGTGATATCATTGGCAAATGGATGTACCACTCTAGTCAACAATAACTAGGGATGGCATTTGTTGTCTATTTTACATAATACTGTGGGATTATATCTAAACTGGATCTTGTTTTGAATATAGTGAGGAATATATAAATATAGTGTGGATGGGTTAAAAACTCTGTCAAATTTGTATAGCTAATTTTGGGGAGCATTCTCAACTTTCTCTGTTGGACTCATGGTGGTTACTGGCCTCTTCCATGGAAAAAACATTATGCAACAGCTACACAGACAGAAATAAAAACTTGTGGTTCTGGACGGTGCGCTTCAATAAAATGCAGTATATCTAATGTAGCGCCCCCTTACTTTCAGTATGGGCACTACGCTAAATTTAGATGGAATGGGAGAGTTACATTGCTCCCATTCATGATTTACCTTAATTGTGACCTCCACTGGGTCAGTCTGTGTTCTGGGGATGTGGCATCATCTCCGGTCGGCAGTTGGCGCCGGAGGGGTTTCTGGCAGTGCAAGTCTTCCCCAGCAGCCAATTGGAGGAGTTCTTCCCTCGCTGGGCATGCTGGGGAGGAATATATCTGTGACGGGTGTCATGTGTTCTAAAATCTTCGCGGGGTCCCGGTTCCAGGTGCAGAATCCACCTTCAGGGTGCGCGCATCCATGGACCCCGCCGGCGTGGCCCACCTGGCCAAGCTCACAGGCTTCACCGAGCCTCAACCGGAGGCGAAAGGGGATATCAGTGACTTACTGGGTTCCCAGTTCTATTGAGAGGATCCCAGGCTGGGTGCGGTGCGATTTGGGAATCGGCTTGAGGGGAACCCGGAGGCAGGTTGTCCAACAAGGCTTGAACGAACCAATCGGGGATCTGGTGACCGGGATGCTGACAGGTGCGCTTTACTGTCTCCCGGTGACCTGTGCTAAAGTCTACTGTGAGGATTCGCTCTGTTCATCCACCTAATCCCATTTAAAGTATTCGGCCTGTGGCAGAGGCCCTAGAGCCGGGTCTGGTTGAAAGGCCTGTTCTTCCCAGGGATCCAAAGTGACGACTCGGCTGTCAGGTTTGCAAGAGGGACCTGTCCTTGTGCACTTCATCCACTCAGCAGAAGTGAGACGAGTTTCGAAATTGGTACTACTGAGGGCAGGACTGCCCTTTTCTTATCCAGGCCTGACACCGCAAAGTTCTCCTCTCCTTTCATCAACTTTTTACCTTCCTAACTGAAGTTGATGTTGGCTGTGTTGGCCTGGAAATAAAGCATTGAAAAACCTTTATTGACTGTCTGGACCTCTGCTCACTACTTTGTTTCTGCATCACACCCCTAGACAACGCTGGGGTAACTTAATGTGCCGATCTCAACAAATTAATCAGCGGCTCTTTCGAGGGTAGCGCTACACTTGTATAATGGGACACACAGAATACAATTGCTTTCTGTGTGTCCTTATGGTGATAGGCATTTTACAATGCAGTAAAATGTTTGAATTCACCCTCAGTGTTCCCATTTGGTCCTTTGGTGTAATATGCAGGCTTGTCGCGACAAGGCAAGCAAACCAAGCAATTGCTTGGGGCCCCGAGCTGGCCTGGGGCCCCAAGCAGGGCCCTTGCCATGCTTCCTATAAATGCTGCAACTGTCTGAGCGCTCTATAGAGAGCCTCAAGCGGCTGCAGCACTGCTGCCTCTCTCGCCACTTCTTCCCCTTCCCTGTAACGTGGCCAAGCTCTTCTTCCTTCCTGACATTGCAGGTAGGGCCCAGCAGAAGAAGAGGTAAGGGACTGTTACCTGAAATATCATTGCACAGAGAAGTATGTCATCTTTTTTTATTTTAAAGAAAAAAAATATATACCGTTTAGTATCACTTTATGTGGTATGACATTAATATGACAATATTATTCTTATTCTTCAAAAACAGTTCATACACGTCCACTAATTTATTTGCTCCTGAACCTCTCCTTTTTCATCCTCACTATTGGTTGTTGTCGTGTGTACTGACCGGTGCACACTATAAAGGAAGGAAACAAGAATGCTCTTCATAAAGTGGACTGTGGAGAACCAACCTAGCCACCCTCTAACAGAAAATCGGATCACAGCAACATAGCAAAAAGGAATGCAGCGATTTGGATGAGGCTGAGAGTAATAGAAGATACTTTTTTGAGTTAAAGTGTTACTAAACCCAGGACCCTAAATGTACTATGTCTGGTCTCCCACAGTACACAGAATATGGAAATGCAATTACCGTATTTATCGGCGTATACCGCACACTTGTTTGCCCAGGGCAAAATCGTGGGTGCGCGATATACGCCGATACCTGCTTTCCTGCGCCAAGTTTGAATACTGCGCCTGCATTTACCGAGCGCAGTACACTCAGTATAGTCGGGCAGGCTCGGCTCCTCTCGCGCTCACGTCCTTGACGTACAGAACGTGAGAGTATCCGAGCCTGCCCGACTATACGCGAGTGTACTGCGCCAGCATATACCGAGCGCAGTACACTCGTGTATAGTCGGGCAGGCTCGGCTCCTCTTGCACTCACGTCCTGGACGTACAGGACGTGAGCGCGAGAGGAGCCGAGCCTGTCCGACTATACATGAGAGTACTGCGCTCGGTATATGCAGGCGCAGTATTCAAACTCGGTGCAGGAAAGCGGGGATCGAGCGGGGAGGACGGCGCAGAAGGACGCCGGACCCGACGAAAAGGACACCTGAAGCCGCAGACGGACACCGAACCCGACGAGGCCGCTGATGGACGCCGTGCAAGACACCAAAACTGTAAGTACAAACATCTTTTTTTTCCACAGGAATGCGGGTCCACTTTAGGGGTGAGCGCTATACGCCGGAGCGCGCAATACCCCGATAAATACAGTATGTTAGTAAATATAAACTGCTAAATACCTTTTTTCATTAGCAGTATATAGCAGTCTTGGGACTTCCATCAGTGCCTGGTTAAAGCTTGTAGGAGGTTTTCACATTGCATGCTCCCATGATTGTACTATGAGGATGCAGGACCCCTGACCCTCTGTCTGTACAATGCTGATTGGCCCTGTGCTGATCACATGCACTCTTTAGCAATACACACCAAACTGAGCATGTGCAGCCTGACTCCGGTAACTCTTTCGTTTTCGGACGGGTTCTGGAGTCAGTGAAAGAAGAGGAAGATCTGTGCATCCAACAGCCTTTTTAAACAATGCAGAGGATTCACGCCTTAGGTTCTACAGTGATTATATCAAGCATGCTTTAGTGCATATACAGACTGTTTTTACTGTTGTGGTTCAGTAACACTTTAAGAATACATAATTGCTTGAAATTTTTTTTTAAACCAGGGTTTAGTGTCACTTTAAACCTGCCAAAAGCAATATTTTTAAAACCTTAATTTAGAAATGTCACATTATAGACTTAAAATGTATAGTCAAATATCACAAATGCAATTATATCATATGGTCTGATATAGAAGGTACACAGTAGTCATATACAATGTGACAAGTGTATTATTATCACCAACGAGATAAGGTTCAAAAAAGGCTGCGTAATTAAACACAGCAGTATATCACATAAAGAAGGCAAACAGAAACACCATTATATTATCTTGGGTTGAGGACAAGACACTTCAAGAAAAGAAAAACCATTGCTCCTACGGTAAAGTATTAATTAGAATACTTTTAGAAATATAATAGACACAGCATCGAGATATATGGTATTTGGAGGTGAACAAAAGAGGAAAGACATTGTGGGCAAAACAGCTGAGGTTCCTCCCTGGGAGGTATATCAATTATATTTTGCAGTATTTTAAGCCCAACACCAGCCATTTAACCTCCCTGGCGGTATGATTATGTCAGGTTTTTGATGCTGAAAGCGGTACAATTGTTTTGCATGGAAATTTGGTGCTTTATATTGTAGGCCTGTAATTCTTAGAAATAACTCACTTAAATCTGTCCAACCAAGGGCCAGATTCAGGATGGCCAGCAGTTCTTTGCGGCGGCGTAACTTTTCCTATTTACGTTACACCGCCGCTACTTTACGCGCAAGTGCTGTATTCACAAAGCACTTGCGTGTAAAATTGCGGCGGCGTAGCGTAAATTGGGCGGCCTAATTCAAATTGGGCGGGTAGGGGGCGTATGCTATTTAAATTAGGCACGTCCCCGCGCCGAACATACTGCGCATGCGTCGACCATTGAAAAATCACAGTGCGCATGCTCCAATTTATGACGGTGTTTTCGACGTGAACGTAATCAACGTAAATCCCCATTCACGGACGAGTTACGCAAACGATGTAAACATTTTAAAATTTCCCGTGGTCACGACGTCCATACTTAACATAGGATGCGCCATCTTTTTGGTGCTTTAACTTTACGCTGGGAAACCCCTTATGGAAACAGCGTAAAGTCACTGCGTCGGGCGAGCGTACGTTCGGGAATTGGCGTATCTCGCTGATTTACATATTCTCAGCGTAAATCAGCAGAAACGCCCCTGGAAGCCATTTTAAAATTGCATTTAAGATCTGACGGTGTAACACAATTACACCTGTCGGATCTTTCCTGCAAACCGGCGTATCTTGTTTTCTGAATACAGAAAACAGATACGCCGGAGCAAAGTCAGAGTTATGCCGGCGCAAAGTCAGAGTTATGCCGGCGTATCACTGATACGCCGGCATAACTCTACCTGAATCTGGCCCCAAGAGTCTAGTAGACATCCCGGGTATGATAAAGTTTGAAACAAAATCATAAATTATAATATAATAAATACCTATAAATAATTATAACAAATAATAATATAATAATAATAAAAATTATTCAATAATGTAATCAAAAACACTGAAATTTGCTCAGTTGCAGAATTGTCGCTGTCATTACTTTCAGTGTTTGATAAAGAATTTCCCCACAAATCGCTATCGCTCAATTCTGCAAGTGATTATAATTCATTATCGCTGTTTTCTAGCTGCTCTAAAACCACTTTTGACATAAAGGGACACTTTTTGGTTGCTATGGACAATCTCCAGTTTCCAGGCAGAAAGAACAGTTTTTATTATATAAAAGTACATTATACTGTATACTGATTACAGTATACTGTATGTAATGTGTTTTACATTTTTTGAATTTGGTGCCGATCTCCTCCCCCGTGCGTCGTAACGTCGCAGGGAGTGGAGCTCGGCAGCACTCAAGCACTGTGAATCGAGCGAGAAGACACAGCTCGCTCACACAGTGGGGACACATCGCAGGATCCAGGGACAAGGTAAGTAACTCTGCCTGCCTGGATACGGCGATGCGACCCAGAGTCTGGCTCGGGGATACCGCTAATGGTACTGAAATTTCACCCCAAGCCAGACTCGAGAATACCACCAGGGAGGTTAAATAAATAAAACAAAAAGGAGTCTAAGCATGTGACCAAAATACAAAAGCAGCAGCAGTATTCACCTCCTCTCCAGTTCTCAGTCATTCAAGTTGAATGACACCCAGAGTCAGCGGTCTGTGTGGCTCCTTCGTCAGCGGTCTGTGTGGCTCCTTCGTCAGCGGTCTGTGTGGCTCCTTCGTCAGCGGTCTGTGCGGCTCCTTCGTCAGCGGTCTGTGCGGCTCCTTCATCAGCGGTCTGTGCGGCTCCTTCGTCAGCGGTCTGTGCGGATCCTTCGTCAGCGGTCTGTGCGGATCCTTCGTCAGCGGTCTGTGCGGATCCTTTGTCAGTGGTCTGTGCGGCTCCTTTGTCAGCGGTCTGTGCAGCCCCTTCATCAGCGGTCTGTGCGGCTCCTTTGTCAGTGGTCTGTGCGGCTCCTTCATCAGCGGTCTGTGCAGCTCCTTCGTCAGTGTCTTTTAACACTCAATGATCTTGTGCTTTTAACCCTTTGTGCACTTTATTACATTTTTCATACTGCACTTAGAGGCGCCTTTCTTTTCCTTTTTTATATCTTCAGAGTTGCTTCTCCTCTGACCAAAGTGCTGCCCTCTGACCAGCTATCCACCTCCACCAGAGCACCCTTATCTCCTCTCTAGTTGAGCTTTAAAGCTGTCCCTTTTTTCCTTCCATCTCCACCTGCACACCCAATACATATAAAAAGAGGCAATTTATCAAAGTGGATTAGAGAACCTCTTTAACTAGGACCTATAATTGTAGAGTAAATATGGAAATACAGATTGTTCTCTACATGGGGAAATGTGCTTTATTTTGGCAAAGGCGCTCTGTATTTTGTCACCGCTACAATTGTTAGCTGTTGGGTTTGATTC
Organism: Rana kukunoris; assembly: GCA_029574335.1. Taxonomy (NCBI): domain Eukaryota; kingdom Metazoa; phylum Chordata; class Amphibia; order Anura; family Ranidae; genus Rana; species Rana kukunoris. The sequence continues at coordinate 86,141,099 of CM056057.1, read as the reverse complement.
AGCTAAGAATAACCCCAGCTGCAGGGCTGCTGTCTTCCTGAGATGAATATTATTGTAATTATTTTTGTAATAATATTCTAGATATAAAATTAGTTAAATTATCTGTTGTTTTTTTTTTTCTTTTAGCAGATTTGCCATTCATTGGTTCAGAGATTGTTTACCTTATGTGAACTGGGGAAACTATCAGAGAATTCACAAAATAAAGCATTTCTAAAAAAATCATATCTATTGTGTGTTCATATTCGCATTGAAATCCACTGCAAGTGGATCAAGGGTGACCTCTGCTGGAGCTGAATGCACGTCAGCTGTCAGTCGTGTTAACTACCCTCAGATGATCGAATATGTTACACGATTCGTAGCTGGGAATGGTTAATCATTTAGGGATGTATGTTTTAAACATATGTGCCTAAGCATTTCTAATATAATTGCTCCAGAGCATAAATTAATGTGATGCAACACCATAGCAAATATAGTAATAGTATAATATAGTATAGTCATAGAAGGCCACTTGGTTTGTCTATTCCATCTTATTAGAAGCTATTTCACATATCGCATATCATATCATTTATTTTAGGTGAAAAGAGACTACCATTGTTGAACTCTCCTGAAAATACTACTCCCCTGGCTGTCGTGCTGTTCCTTCCTGGCTTTAGTACATGTAATGTAATAACCTGTAATAAATATACAGATTAGGTGGTCTGACTTCCCTCTGTCTTTCCTGATCTGCAAGCTGATTTCAGGTTAGTGTGCCACAGTTCTGAAACAAAGGGCAGCCTGGCAACTAGCATTTTCAGAAGTTTAGCAATTACAGTCTCCATGTATTTTATGGGAACAGCAGGTCAGGCAGAGAGCAGTCAGCTGTATCTTGCATGTTCTCCTTAAAGCGGTATTAAACCCAAAACCAAAAATAGAAATGATGGGCCAGATTCTCAAAAAATGGCGTATCTGGCGGCGTTGCGTATCGTATCGCATTTACACTACGTCTACGCAAATTACTGGAGCAAGTGCCATATTCTCAAAGCACTTGCTCCGTAATTTTCGGCGGCGTAGCATAAATGCGGCGTCGTAATTCAAATACTGAAGGAGGCGGCGTGCTGTATTTAAATTAAGCGCACCCTCCGCGTCAAACGAAGTGCGCATGCGCCGGCCGGGAAAAAAGCCCAGTGCGCATGCTCCAGCTCACGTCGGAAAGCGACGTTGAAACCGACGTCAAAACGACGTGATCGTCACTTTCGCAATTCCCTATTCACGAACGACTTAGTAAAACGACGTAACCGACGGAAAAAGACGACGCTGACCGGACGCCATACTTAACATGGCAACGACGGCACTTCGGAAACATACCCCTCATACAGCAGGGGTAACCTTACGCGTACGCAAACTACGTCGCCACGTCGCAAAAATGTTGGGGAAACGGCGTATTAGGCTCATTTGCAAAGGCAAATGAGAAAACAACGTAAAGGCCACCTAGCGGCCGGCGTTGTCATTACATCTAAGATCCGACGGTGTAATTGCTTTACACCTGTCAGATCTTTAGTGTATCTATGCGTAAGTGATTCTAAGAATTACTTGCATAGATACCCATTGCAAAAAACTGCGATACGACGGTGTATCTGAGATACACCGTCGTATCTCTTTTGAGAATCTGGCCCTATAACTATAATTAAATGTGGTGGCTGCATTTGTTTTATTTTCGAGGCTTTTCTTCCTCTGTTTTTACTGAGTGATCTGACCAGTAACACATCTCCTGTATTTAAGTGTCTCCAATCTGGATGAATGAGTGCAGGGGGCACCTTAGCATACCTCCCAACTTTTTGAGATGGGAATGAGGAACACCTATCAGCAAAAGTATGCAGGCATAGGACACACCCCTTGCCACACCCCCTTAAAGCAGCATTGTACAAAAAACAAGATGGTTAAACCCACAAGCGCTTTTTTTTACCATTCTATTCCTTTATATTGGCTTTTGGGATTTACAAATGCAGCAATTTAGAAATCAGATGAAAGGTTTAGCGCTGGGAAACAATTTTTGATGGATAAATAGTGCATTTTATATACATCTATATAGATCAGACCAAAATGAGGGACAAATGAGAGACAGAGGGACATTTCTCCAAATCAGGGACAGACCCTCCAAATCAGGGACAGTTGGGAGCTATGCCTAAGGGCCCGTTCAGATGTGCGGACTGTCTGTCCGCTTTTTCATCCACCTGTTTGAGTATGAAAAAGGGACATACATCGGTCCCTATGTGATTGCGGGGGTCAGCGAATAAACATCCGCTGACACTCGTAATCACCCGCCTCCGCAAAGATCCGATTTTGCAGACAGAAGATTGTCCTATTTTTTCTTCCGTCTGCGGATCAGATCGGATGAACACGGACACACGGTCCATGTTCTTAATCCGATCCCCCCATAGGGGAGAGCGGAGAAAAGACAGGGCAGTCCCTGCACAGTGTGCGGAGACCGCCCTGTCATCCGACGGCTCAGCGGGGATCTACGGAGCGATCCCCGCTGAGCTTACGGACACACGGAGGCGGATCATTACTGATCCGCCCTGTGTGAAAGGGCCCTTAGGACAGCAGCATTGTTAATCTGGGGAAAGGGGAAGTTCTAAGGCCCTTTCACACTGGTGCGCTTAAAAACGTGGTATGCATTTTGAAAACATTTAGGTTGTGTTATTAAAGCATTTTTTGTGCATTTTCTAGTTGCCTGACTCCCTGCATGCACCTATGAAACATGAACATGTGACTCAAATTTTGTGCCAAAAACTAAACTACTGTGTATTTTTGAGGCATTTGATGTGTTTTTTTATGTTTTTCCCCATTGATTTCAATGTGTGGTGCTTTTGGTGTACCTTGAAAACAGGGCACCAAAGGTGCAGCATGCAGAACTTCTCAAAACTCACCACACACACATGGTGCTGGTGTGAAGAGTTCCGTAGGATTTAGAGGGACATATTTTTATTGTGTACCGTATTTGCCAGCATATAAGACGACTTGGCGTATGCAGCCGTGTACACACGGCAGAGAACCTCGACGGGCAGAACACATCGTTCCGCCCGTCGAGGTTCCCTGCCGGCCGTCGAAATCGGCGACCCGCCCGTCGGGAATGGCAACCAGCCATTCTTCCAGGCGGGCCGTCGAGCAAATAGAGAGCGTGCTCTCTATTTCTGCTCGACGGGCTTCCCGACGGGAAGCTCGCCGAGAGTGTACACACGGCCGAGGTCCTCGCTGGAATGCAGCTTCCAGCGAGGTTCTCGCTGGTTTCCAGCGAGAACCTCGGTCGTGTGTACACGGCCTAAGACGACCCCCTATTTCTCCAGGAAAAATGTTGGTTTTGGAATATACTCTCCGCATAAGAAGACCCCTTCCAACTAGTCTGTCTGGAAGCTGAGGGGTAGCCAGAACAACCGCTGACAGGATCAACCACTGACAGAAACAGGCTTTTTTTTCACTGTGCCATTACATTACATGCCTCCACTCTGCCATTACATGCCTCCACTGTGCCATCACATGCCTCCACTGTGCCATCACATGCCTCCACTGTGCGATTTTGTTACATTACATTCCTCCACTGCGACATTACATGCCTCCACTGTGCCATCACATGCCTCCACTGTGCCATCACATGCCTCCACTCTGCCATTACATGCCTCCACTGTGCGATTTTGTTACATTACATTACATGCCTCCACTGCGACATTACATGCCTCCACTGTGCCATCACATGCCTCCACTGTGCCATCACATGCCTCCACTGTGCCATCACATGCCTCCACTGTGCCGGCCAAGACGATCTTATTTTGTTTTCAGATTTTGGGTTTCAGGCTGCGGGCATCCATGATTCAAAAGCCTACCACGGATGTCCTCTCGTCCGAGGATGAGAAGGCATCCATGATAGGCGGAACACTGAACAGAGGCCCTGCTGGGAAAATGAGTGTTCCGCCTATCACGGAACAGTCTGAGGAGGAGGCGCGGCTTTTGAATCATGGATGCCCGCAGCCTGACTGAGACAGGTACCGGCACATAAGACGACCCCCTACTTTTGAGGCATTTTTTTGCATCCAAAAGGTCATCTTATACCTTGGAAAATACAGTATTTCTTTTAAGCAGGTTAAAAGAGCTTAAAAGCACATCAGTGTGAAAGGGCCCCTTGCTCGACTAGCAGATTTAAATACACTAACAAATTGAATTCAAACTTCAGCTTCATAATAAGTTACAGCAACATTTTTTTTTTGCTTTTGGGATAAAGGTTTTACATAAATAAATAAAAGCTGATCATTGCAAGCAGTCTTGTCAGTGGTAAATTTTTTGTCTCAACCCTGTAACAGCTACATCTGCAAGACAGCTTGTTCTTTTAAAAAACAGACTTGCTGGTTGGATCAGACCAGATGAAAAAAAAGTCTAAACAGAAAACTAACCATCAAACAACCATCACATTTTTAATTGATAAGCTGCAATAAATATGGCTTTTGTGTTTAATACTGCTTAAAAACAGCCTTGAACTTCTCCCCAAGCAGTAAAACAATGGGGGTGATTTACTAAAGGAAAATGCACTTTGCACTATAAGTGCACTTGGAAATGCAGTCGCTGTAGATTGAGGGGGACATGCAAGGAAAATAAAAAAACAGCATTTTAGCTTGCACATGATTGGATGATAAAATCAGCAGAGCTTCCCCTCATTTTAGACCTTCCTCTCAGATTTACAGGGACTGCACTTCCAAGTGCACTTTAAGTGCAAAGTGGAGTTGCCTTTCGTAAATAACCACCAATTATCTAATTATTTTTATAATTTACGTGAGAATGGGCAGGGATGCTACATGTCCTTCAGGTCACACTGGCAGCTGGGAAGGATACAGGATGGGGAACAGTTCTGGAGCTGACACCAGGTGTCTTGTCCAATGGTGACTGTGCTGTCTCTAATGGACAAGATGCCAAGTGTCTTGTCCAATGGTGGCATTGCAGTCCTTATACTCCCTCCACCTTACTGCCCTCACATGCTGACTCCTTGGAACAAGCAGTCCCCCTAAGTGCCTATACAAAATGCAACAGCCCAGGCTAAATGCTGTCATGCCATGTTGTAGATAATATGCCTGGAGCACAGGAGTCACACTGGACTAGAACTGCTGGCAGCTCCCCAGGTCCAGGCCAAGAGGTCATTGATCCAATGCCATCTTCATCTAGGTATGGCTTTGTGTGACAATGGTACTAGCCTGTTAGCTGCCCATTGTCTGAGAAAATCACAAGTACCTTTCCTGGCACTTGTTCTCCTCCTCCGCCTTCTCCACATTCACCTCCACTATTTACTTCTGTTCCCCTCCTCTTCCTCCACTTTTCCCCCACCTCCTCTTCCCTCTTTCCTTCAACATCACTTCCTTCTCTCTCCTCCACCCCTACCTTCCTCTACCCCTTCTCCACTTTTCTCTTTCTCTTCCTCCTTCACCTCTTCCTTCTTTTCACCCTCTTCTACCTCCTTCTCCTCTTTTTCCTTCACCTCTGCCTCCTCAACCTCCTCCTCCTTTTGTGTGATATATGGGTAGTAGGGATGAGCCGAATACCCCCGCGTTCAGTTTGCACCAGAACCGTCGAACAGACCGACCGTTCGCATGAACATTTAGAACCCCATTGAAGACTATGGGACTCGAACGTTCAAATTCAAAAACGATAATTTTAAAGACCAATATTCAAGTTATTGTTGGAAAACGTCTTTGAGAACCCGGGTCTTGCCCCAGGGAACATGTATCGATGGAAAAAAGTTTAAAAAACGGTTGTTTTTTTATGAGCAGGACTTCTGAAAAGATTACCGTTTTTAAAACTTTTTTCCATTGATACATGTTCCCTGGGGCAAGACCCGGGTTCTCAAAGACGTTTTCACAGGCAAACTATAGACACCCAGCAGGTACAATATTTAAAGGAATTTTTTCATATTTTTTTTTTAATTTAAACATTATTAAAATCACTGCTCCAGGAGCAGTGATTTTAATGATGCTTAAATAAAAAATAAAAAAAATGAAAAATTCCTTTAAATATTGTACCTGCTGGGTGTCTATACCTGTGATAACGTCTTTAAATAGCACAATCACCTGCCTGCCAGTAAATTAGGAAGAACTGATCTAGCTAAGCTATACAGTGTATAAATATATGTACAACTCCTAGGGATGTATATATATCCTCTACACACTGTAAATTAAGCTAAACTGACTAGCCTGCTGGCTCTATCTAGCTATATAAAAAGACAATCTCTCTGTCTCTCTGACCGCTCTCATTAACAACCGCAACACACTACACGAGGCCGCCCAGCAGGCGGCCTTATATAGTGTGGGGCGTGTGCTAAAGCCCTGAGCCATAATTGGCCAAAGCCACCCTGGCTTTGGCCAATTATGGCTCTCCGTTTTTTGCGCGCTGTGATTGGCTAAGCATGCAGGGTCATAGCGCATGTTTGGCCAATCATCAGCGCGCAATGCCGCAGTGAATTATGGGTCTTTGCGAGTCACTCGAATTTGGCGCGAACAAACAGACAATGTTCAAGTCGAACATACATTCGTATCGAACGCGGAGCTCATCCTTAATGGGTAGTATAGTGGCTATTGCTTATTGAATCATACATGGTGAAAAACTGGCATAGACCCAACTGTATTTTTTAGGGAAACCACATTTGGTGGAAGACTCATTTTAATTGTTTTTTAACCTAATTATCATTTCCAGTGAGCTTTTCTCCAGGGACAAGACGAGAAGGACAGGCAGTAGCAAAAACTGAGCTCTGCCTGCTCTACCCTAGAGTGATGCTTTCAATTTCAGAGATGCATCTATATTAACAAACCTTACAGTGTCTACAAGCCCTACACTAATTACTCCTTATGCCGTTTGTCATCAGCTCTCATTATGCTTTCTCTTTTACAGCCAAAGCACACTGTCACTATGGCTGCTGTGACTTCACTCTTCTATAGTAAGGGTTTGGCTTGACCAAAAGTATACATAAGGGCCGGGAAGTTCATTATAATTATTAAACATTATATTGCTGTACCTTTGAACCTCAAACTTACAGGATTCATAGTGAACTCATATTAGTGGCAAACCTTATTCCCAATGGTGACCCTTTCACTGTCCATTTCACTGATGGTTGCATTGTTGATTTTGATGGAAAAGTCATGGGGGGGGGGGGGGATATTAATAGCTCAATTTTAGAATGATATGTCAGTTGGTAAGTTAGTAATGTGAGAGGAGACTAAAAGAGTGACAAAATCACAGAGCTGATTGATGTTAGGCCCTGTTAAGGTCTGATGGGCCTTTTTCATCAGTTAACCGATGAAGCTGACTGATGGTCAGTCGTGACTACACACCATCAGTTAAAAAAACAATCGTGTCAGAATGCGGTGATGTAAAACACGACGACGTGCAGAAAAAAATGAAGTTCAATGCTTCCAAGCATGCGTCGACTTGATTCTGAGCATGCGTGGATTTTTAACCGATGGTCGTGCCTACAAATGTTTGTTTTTTTTTGCTACCGGTTAGGTATCCATCGGTTACATTTAAAACAGGTTTGCTTCTTTTTTTAACCAATGGATAAATAGCCGATTTCGCCACACACGAACGGCTTGGACCGATGAAAACGATCCATCAGACCTTTCTCATCGGTTTAACGATCGTGTGTACGCGGCCTAAGAGACCTTGCGCTCCTCCACCTTCTATTTGAGGATGTCCCACAGATGCTCAATAGGGTTTAGGTCAGGAGACATGATTGGCCAGCCAATCACCTTTACTCTCAGCTTCTTTAGCAAGGTAATGGTCATCTTGGAGGTGTGTTTTGGGTCATTATTATGTTGGAATACTGCAATGCGGTCCAGTCCCTGAAATGCTCTGCTTCAGTATGTCACAGTACATGTTGGCATTCATAGTTCTCTCAATGAACTGTAGCTCCCCAGTGCCTGCAGCACTCATGCAGCCCCGAACCAAGACACTCCCACTACCATGCTTGACTGTAGGCAAGACACATTTGCCTTTGTACTCCTCACCTGGCTGCTGCCACACACGCTTGATGCCATCTGAACCAAATAAGTTTATCTTCGTCTCATCAGACCACAGGACGTGGTTCCAGTCCTTAGTCTGCTTGTGGGCTTTCTTGCGCATGTTTGTTATAAGAGGCTTCATTTTGGGACGACAGCCATGCAGACCAATGTGATGCAATTTGCAGCGTATGATCTAAGCACTGACAGGCTAACCCCCACCCCTTCAACCTCTGCAGCAATGCTGGCAGCACTCATACGTCTATTTTCCAAAGACAACCTCTGGATATGACGCTGAGCAAGTGTACTCAACTTCTTTGGTCGACCATCCCAAGGCCTGTTCTGAGTGGAACCTGTCCTGTTAAACCGCTGTATGGTCTTGGTCACTGTGCTGCAGCTCAGTTTCAGGGTCATGAAAATCTTCTTATAGCTTAGGCTGTCTTTATGTAGAGCAAAAAAATTTTTTTTTAGATCCTCAGAGCGTTCTTTGCCATGAGGTGCTAGCTTAAACTTCCAGTGACCAGTATGGGAGAGTGAGAACGATAACACCAAATTTAACACATCTGCTCCCCATTCACATCTGAGACTTTGTAACAGGAGTCACATGACACCGGGGAGGGAAAATGGCTAATTGGGCCCAACTTGTACATTTTCACTTAGGGGTATACTCATTTTTGTTGCCAGTGGTTTAGACATTAATGGCTGTGTGTTGAGTTATTTTTAGGGGACAGCAAATTTCTACTGTTATACAAGATGTACACTCACTGCTTTACATTGTAGTAAAGTGTAATTTCTTTAGTATTGTCACATGAAAAGATCTAATAAAATATTTACAAAAATGTGTACTCACTTTTGTAAGATACTCTATATGGTTCCTTTGAATATTTGGTTTCCATATCTATATTATGATGACACAAGCTGATTGACAATCAGATCGGTTTACACGCGATTGCTGCAGAAGTTTTATACTGCTATAAATTTGACAAACCTTTCCATTTGAAATGTGAAATGAATTATAAATGATGACATATATGGTCAGTAAATAGTTATTTCATGGGTCAGAGGAATGTTCCAGAAAGCATTTCCCATTGTTTTCCAGTGTGTAACCAGTGATCAAAGGCTTTTGACATTTATCCTTAGTGCAAGCAAAAAAAGAATGGAAAAAAAAATAAAACATATAAATGAATAAACAATTGAATTTTTCTTATAAATGTAGTAGTACTTTTTACATGTATGTGTATCGATGCCCTCGTAGGGTCACTATGTGTTCAAACCTCCCAACATTTAAAAATTCCACTGCGGAACATTCTTGTTGGGGGGGGGGGTGTAACGGATTAAAGTTGTTGAGCTTGGGGGGGGGGTCGGGGGGTGCCGCGGATCAAAGTTGTTGAGCGCATCTCCTCCAGCACACTACTTGAGATCACTTGCTTCACTTCACTGTCCAAATCTAGATTCCTGTCACCGTTAACACATAGCTAGTCCTCACTCTGGTCCATTATAGGCAGGGGTTTGCAGTCCCCTTTGTGGTAGAAACCATTTTAGATAAGAAGAATAAATGTGCTAACTGTCACTTGGTGGACTACTGATCCCAGCATGCCCAATGCAAATTCTGCCAGCCCTCCTGGCTGCAGCAACTTGACTTCACAAACACCCCCCCTCCCCCATCTCTCCCTCTGGCTCCACATCCAAATCCTTGCATGTCTCTTCCAGAGCTTTCCGCTGTGCTTTTCACTCACTGACCCTGGTATGAATCCCTCTTGAATGACTTGCCTGGAAGTGCTCCAAACTATCCTCTTTCCTGCCCCTGTTCCAGGACACCTCTCAATGACTGTCTAGAGAGAGGCCCCCTCCCAGCTCCCAAGCTTCAGGCCTGAGGCACCCCCCCCCCCCCACCAGAAAGGGGGTTTCCTCAGACCACAACAGTCTAACACACCTCCTTTACCTATTTCATCCACCCAACAGCATGCTGACCATGGATATATATAGGAAGCCTGCCCCCTGCCAATCCTAGTTGGGGATTGGTCAGGGCTCCCACATGCACCCCATGTCACTTCAGCTCTCTGCCCTGCCCCTTTTTCAGAACCTTCTCCCTGGAAACAGAGGAGGTGCCCAAGAGCTGAGACACATGTCAGTCACCTTCTCCTACACTTAAACTACTCCCCTGCCCCCAGAACAAAACAAACAGGCCTAGCTCACAGCTAGGCCTGCTTAAATTTACGTGCACTGGCAGTATACACAAAAACCCACTACTCTAGCACCTACCTAATAGTAGAGGGTGCTACACGTGTAAAATTTTATCAGAAAAAATATTTTAAAGAATATGTTAATCTTTTAATAAATACAGTCAATTTTCTATCTGCCTCAGTACTTAGAAGCATAGAGAAGATAATTCTCTTTAAATGGCTGCACTAGCTATCTGAGAGCCTGAGATTTGTTTTTTGTTTTTGCTGGTTGGATTGTCTGCTATGAATTTCTAGCATTAAAGTTTTTTAAATAGGTTCCTTTACCCTAGTGCAGTCCTCCTTCACTTACCTCATCCTTCAATTTTGCTTTTAAATGTCCTTATTTCTTCTGAGAAATGCTCACTTCCTGCTCTTCTGTCTGTAACTCACCACCGTAATGCGAGGCTTTCTTCCTGGTGTGGAGAAAGCCTCTTGAGGGGGGTCGGGCGAGCAGGAGTGTCAGGACGCTATTTAGGGAAAACACATTTTTCCTTTACAACCCCTTTAAGACCTTAAATGTAACTAGACAACATTTAGTTAGCTAAAGCACTGTGTATCCTTAAAGTGACATTAAAGTCAAGTTTATTTAAAACATTTTAATAACACGCATGTTATACTTACCTGTGGTTTAGCACAGAGAAGTCCCGATCCTCCTCATCTTGGGTCCCAGTTGGTGCTCCTGGCTCCACCGTCCTGCCAAGTGCTGGCAAATATTTACACTGCATCATGTATGTTCCAGTTTCCAGCTGGCCCACCCATTTGTTAAGAGCTTATTTCAGGATTGTGTGCGATATATTATAGATATAGATGGTTCATTCCGACACAGAGCCGTGGCTCAGCCCTGCCCCCTCTCTCTTCTCATTGACTCACTGGCTGTGATTGTGCGCTTTCTATAAAGTCTGTGGGGTGAAAACACACACACATTGTCACCCCAAAGGAAGCATTTTCTTGTATACATGTACTAGATTGAGATTCAGCTGCAAATCCTGATAGTGAAAGCTGTGAGACATGCCTGTACAATATGTGTCAGCATAGCATATAATGAAACATATAGTCCGGCAGCAATGTGTCAATGATTTGTATTCAAATTCATCACATTCATCTTTTTTTTTATTCTAATGAATCAAAAAATGTGAATTTGCATAAGTAAACTGTGTATACAGCATAGTAGGATAGTGGGTAAAAGAGAGGTAATTGTGGTTCTTTTTTACTTTGCCCTGAATATGTAAAAGATGGGCTTATTTTAGGCTCCATGCACACTGAAGCAAATAAACTGCAGTTTATTGGCCTTTTGGCTTTTTTTTTTAACCACTTAAGCCCCAGACCAATATGCTGCTAAATGCCCAAAGGCGTTTTTACAATTCAGCACTGCGTCGCTTTAACAGACAATTGCGCGGTCGTGCGACGTGGGTCCCAAACAAAATTGGCGTCCTTTTTTCCCCACAAATAGAGCTTTCTTTTGGTGGTATTTGATCACCTCTGCGGTTTTTATTTGTTGCGTTATAAACAAAAATAGAGCGACAATTTTGAAAAAAATGCAATATTTTTTACTTTTTGCTATAATAAATATCCCCCAAAAACATATATACATTTTTTTTTTCCTCAGTTTAGGCTGATACGTATTGTTCTACCTATTTTTGGTAAAAAAATTGCAATAAGCGTTTATCGATTGGTTTGCGCAAAATTTATAGCGTTTACAAAATAGGGGATAGTTTTATTGCATTTTTATTATTATTTTTTTTACTACCAATGGCGCCGATCAGCGATTTTTTTCATGACTGCGACATTATGACGGACACTTTGGACAATTTTGACACATTTTTGGGACCATTGTCATTTTCACAGCAAAAAATGCATTTAAATTGCATTGTTTATTGTAAAAATGACAGTTGCAGTTTGGGAGTTAACCACAGGGGGCGTTGTAGGATTTAGAGTTCGCCTAGTTTGTGTTTACAACTGTAGGGGGGTGTGGCTGTAGGTCTGACGTCATCGATCGAGTCTCCCTAAAAAAGGGATCACTCGATCGATGCAGCCGCCACAGTAAAGCACGGGGAAGCCGTGTTTACATATGGCTCTCCCCGTTCTTCAGCTCCGGGGAGCGATCGCGAGCGGGCGGCTAGAAACGAATAGCCACGCCCTCATCCGGGATCGCTCCCCGCGGGTTTCCGACCGCCGCATGTAGCGGGGGGGTCCAGATCGGACCCCCGACCTGCGCAAAGGCAGGGACGTATATATACGCCCATCTGCCTTAACATGCTCTTCTGTGGACGTATATCTACATGCGGCGGTCGGGAAGTGGTTAAAGCCCATAAACTGAACTCTATGTTAGCCTATGTGTAGAAGGATGTGTAGCGCTTGAAATGACTATCTATTAACCACTTAAGACCCGGACCAATACGCTGGTAAATGACCCAAGGTGTTTTTGCGATTCGGCACTGCGTCGCTTTAACAGACAATTGCGCGGTCGTGCGACGTGGCTCCCAAACAAAATTTGCGTCCTTTTCTTCCCACAAATAGAGCTTTCTTTTGGTGGTATTTGATCACCTCTGCGATTTTTATTTTTTGCGCTATATACAAAAATAGAGCGACATTTTTGAAAAAAAAACACTATTTTTTACTTTTTGTTAAAAAAAAATCAAATAAACTAAATTTTAGTCAAACATTTAGGCCAAAATGTATTTAGCCACATGTCTTTAGTAAAAAAAAAAATCTCAATAAAAAAAAATAGCTACCTAGCGGGAACAGCGACACTAATACAGCGATCAGAAAAATGATCGCTTAGTGACGCTGGCAATAGGGAGTGAAAGGGTTAACTAGGGCGGTGATCAGGGGGTTAAAACTTTATTAGGGCGGGTGGGGGGTCTATCCTGAACCTAACACTAACTGTTTTTTACACTGCCTGTCACACTGACACTAAATGCAGTGATTAGATCACTGCATTCAGTGACACTGTGACAGGGGGGTGGGGGGGGCGATCACAAGGGGTTAATATGCCTATGTGAGTGTGTGTCAGTGTTGTGTTGGTGCACACTTACTTGTGGTGTCTTCTCTCATCAGCAGCGCTGGGAAACAGCGCTGCGATGAGAGAATACATCATTTCCTCCTTCCTGTGTAAACACAGGAGGAGGAAGTGACAGGTTGGGAGCGCGCTCCCATTTGCTGGGAGCGATCGCGGGGGGGCGGGTATTCGATGGGACCCCCGAACCGCACTTAGGCGGGGACGTAAATTTACGCCCTTGTGCCTGTACGTGCCATTCTGTGGCCGTATATGTGCGTGCGGGGGTCCTTAAGTGGTTAATGATAGTCTGAGACACTCAGAAAATAAAATAAAATTGTGAGACCAAATGTAAGAACCTGAAAAATTCAGGGACAAGCACTAAGTGACTGGTGCGTGATAAACAAAAGAGTCTATTAATGTGTTACATAATATGTTCAACTACTAGTAAAATGCGATTTCACACATATAAATAAAACACATATGCCAACAAACAGTGATAGTTCATTTCTTAGATAGACAAAAATCAATTAATGGTCAATAGATGCCAGGTATAATGATCTCCCGTGAAAGGAAAAATTATATGAAAATGAATAAAAATTGTAGATCTAGGTGTGAATATAACAGTCAATCTGGTGATTGGTGAATGTTAGATAGCTTCTCCACTAATTTGTTCCCACCACCGAGAGTAATGCAGGCTTACCGGAACTGATTGACTTCAGCTGGCTTACACCACTGAAAGTCAAAGTAGGCTTGTAAAATTAGGCTCCTTAGCAGGGCAGTATGATGGCTGGTCATCAGATATACTCTGTGGGATGGATGGACGAAGCCCAACTGGGAGTACGATCCCCAAATGGATGTTCTCACAATGAATGTATATTGGAAGAGACAAGAGAAAGAAGTGGCCACATAGCGTAATCCCGTTATGTAGAAAATAAAATATTTATTTGCAGCGGTCAAGCTGCAAGCCCTTCAACCCCCTGGAAGACCAATCGTGAGTGGCATCAACTCAGTTACTTCACGTATAGGCCGTTATATTGATTTTTACCTTCAGCCCTTGGTTAAACAGACTCCTTCCTACATCAAAGATACGGGTGACACCATTCGCCTTCTGGAGGGCATATCAGTACAGGAAGGGTGCATTATGGTCACAGCAGATGTGGCCTCTTTATATACCTGTATTCCCCACCATTTAGGCATAGAAGCTGTACAGCATTTTCTGAATAGAGAACATTCTCTCGCCCCATTCCAAAGAGATTACGTGATCAAACTTTTAGAGTTTGCCACCAAACACAGTTATTTTTGGTTCGACCAGCGGTACTTCTTGCAATTAAGAGGTGTCGCTATGGGTGCCAAATTCGCACCCAGCTTAGCGAACCTCTTTATGGCTAAGTGGGAGGAGGATGTCGTCTATGCCCACATGGCTCCATCCCTGTGCCTGTGGGCTAGGTATATAGACGACATCCTCCTCCTATGGAATGGCAGTCCTGAGTCTTTAAAGATCTTTTTTGAATCTCTGAATAACAACGATAGGGGTATCTCTTTGACATATGAGTCTAGCCCCACCAAGATCCATTTTTTGGACCTGGAGATAACCATAATAAATGGCAAATTTAATTTTCAGACCTACTTTAAACCTACGGACCGTAACGGTTATATCCCGATGGGGAGTTGTCACCATCCCTCGTGGCTCCGTTCGGTTCCGCGTAGCCAATTTCTCAGAATTCGCAGATAGTGTACAGATGACCACACCTACCTCGTACAGGCGGAGGTTCTAAAATCGAGGTTTCTTGACAAGGGATACCTGGCCAGTGATATAGACCTCGAGTTGCAAAGAGTTCTTTCACTGGATAGGAAGTCATTAATATCCGTCAAACCCAAACGCCCTGTGGACGATAGTTTCAAGTTTGCTATGCTGACTACTTATTCCACCCAGTATAAGCAAATCAAGACCATTTTCAACAAACATTGGAATATCCTTAGAGGAGACAAGCTACTGGGTCCATTATTGCCCGAACAAGCCAAAATAGTGTTCAAGGGAGTTCCCTCACTACAGAGCAAGATCGCTCCAAATATAATTAACCCTCCTGTAAAGAGTTCGTTTTTTCACGACTTGATAGGTTTTTACCCTTGCAGGAGATGCAGAGTGTGCCAACACAATGCCCTCACCACAAGAAAAATCTCAGAATTTTCATCTTCAGTCACCAAAAAACAATACAAAATTAAAACGTTTTGTACATGTGCGACCAAATATATTGTATATTTGCTCACTTGCCCTTGCGGCATGCAATATGTTGGTCGCACCATCCGGTACCACGGCACTATAGGAAACACCATCATAAGAACCCCAAGGGCACCCAGTTTGTCGTCATCGACAAATACACCCCCGCTTGGAGAGGTGGAGCTATGACCCGCGGGGTATCCCGCCTTGAAACTTTCTGGATATACGAACTCCAGACTTACACCCCATTAGGAATGAACGTTGAATGGGATATCAATTCTTTTATCAACATGTCATAAATTCACATACAAATTATTCTGGGTCTTAGAAAAAAGAGGTACAATAAGAGTACTCAAAAAATTATCATTCTTTTTTCTTCTTTTTATTGGAACACATAATGTACATATCTTGCAATCTCAGTTTTCTTAACTATGTATTTTCATATGTACGTGGAGATCTGATTCACAGGACACATGAAGCGATGTTTTTACTTTATTCTTTATTTTATTATAATATAATTTTTTAAACATACTTCATTATTGTAATTAACCTACAGGATTCAATCACAGTATACACGATGCCAATTTTTGGCATACAGATATGCTGTGAAGTGGTCTCACTTCCTGCTTACAACTAAGATATAATTCCTTACTTTTACTATGGAATAGTGCATAGTTTTGGCAGCCACTATAATTTTTGGTCCTTTTCTTTTGGCCTAAATTCATTTTCGGTCTGGTATTAGGGTATGTCCTTCTATTGTTACAATCAGTTACAATCAGTGATTCTTTTGAGTGGATTTTGCCCGGCCCAGTCGGAGTGCACGTTCACCAATGTAATTCCACTAGGATTACGGACAACCAGTTATCCATTCTGATTCCATTTGCAACGCACGCTGGTTGGAGCGCATGACAGTTGGAACGCACGTGCGTTCCACATTATAGTTGTCATAGGCGCATTATAGTCGTCATATGCGCGCGCGCTTGATGCCATTCCACTCGCACTTCCGGTCGCGTCGCGTGACGCATTAATCCCTCGTCCGGAGCGCATATGCGCTCCACAGCGCTGTTACGTTAAGTGCGGACCTCTAACCATCTTTAGGTATAGCTGGATACACCCACCCAGAGGCGTGACGACTATACACGCGCCCCAGCCGTCATAGGCTGACACCTATGAGCCCGAATTGCCATTGGTTCAAACACCCATCAATCACAAGAACCAGATACTGTGAATTTCCGGTTCTTTTTAGTTTATTGTTTGTTTTATTTTTCATTTTTTTGCATCTTTTTAACATTGTTTTTACAAATGTTACCACAGTCCTATACTCATGGAGTATGTCCTCCAACATGTAGATCCAACGATATTTTTTAATTTTGTTTACAATACTTGGCCAAACTTCCTGTTTATGCTAATGAAACCAACTCACATAGAGGCTTGGATAGCAAGCCACGGCGCCATCTTGGATAGACGGAAGTGCCGTTTTTTCATTGCTGCAGGTGTATGGTGAGTCAGATCTTCATTTGATTGGACTGTAATTTACTATTTTATATAAATTGGAGTGGGCTACAGTGGAGAGATACCCCAGACGAAGTGCTCTATTCACGAAACACGTTGGGAGGACTCCACTGTCGCCCTACTTGTATACAAGCCTTTTTTATTCAGCTGAAATGTAAGTTTGACCGCTGCAAATAAATATTTTATTTTCTACATAACGGGATTACGCTATGTGGCCACTTCTTTCTCTTGTCTCTTCCAATATCCATTCATTGTGAGAACATCCATTTGGGGATCGTACTCCCAGTTGGGCTTCGTCCATCAATCCCACAGAGTATATCTGATGACCAGCCATCATACTGCCCTGCTAAGGAGCCTAATTTTACAAGCCTACTTTGACTTTCAGTGGTGTAAGCCATCTGAAGTCAATCAGTTCCGGTAAGCCTGCATTACTCTCGGTGGTGGGAACAAATTAGTGGAGAAGCTATCTAGCATTCACCAATCACCAGATTGACTGTTATATTCACACCTAGATCTACAATTTTTATTCATTTTCATATAATTTTTCCTTTCACGGGAGATCATTATACCTGGCATCTATTGACCATTAATTGATTTTTGTCTATCTAAGAAATGAACTATCACTGTTTGTTGGCATATGTGTTTTATTTATATGTGTGAAATCGCATTTTACTAGTAGTTGAACATATTATGTAACACATTAATAGACTCTTTTGTTTATCACGCACCAGTCACTTAGTGCTTGTCCCTGAATTTTTCAGGGTCTTACATTTGGTCTCACAATTTTATTTTATTTTTTGAGTGTCTCAGACTATCATTAATAGATAGTCATTTCAAGCGCTACACATCCTTCTACACTTCCTATATTTTGCTTTTCTCATACGAGCCTTGTTAGCCGCTACTATCCAACCATCATTGGCAGCACGGGGTATTCTCCTTCCTTATTTATGTTAGCCTATGTGCCAATGCACACCTGGGCGTTTTTCAGTGTTAATGAGCTTTGTAGTTTATTTGCGTTTTTTTATCAATTAAAAAAAAAAGTAAAAAAAAAAAACGCTAATTAAAGCTATTGCAAAAACGCTAAAAAAACTTTGCAAGGCTCCCTGCAAAGCTACTGGTGTTTTTTTATAGCTTTTATCAGCTTCAGTGTGCATGGTGTTGAAGGAAAAAATGCTGAAGGAAATTGACAGTCCAAAATGCCAAAACATTGAACAAATCTGTATGCACAAAGACCTTAGAGACAACCCTGGATCCATCCCATAGGGATCTGAGTCACTTGCAAAATTCACAATCATGTAGAAATTCTATAAAGCAAGACCTTGGTGCAAGAGGAAGTAGGCCCAAGTACCCCCAAGGTTGCATTCATTTACTTTTACAATATATAATGTTGTAGTGATTTTGTATTTTCCAAATACCCTTTTTTTCCATTTTTTGTAATACATAGGAAGAACATCAGCTTCCATTTTTTTTTTTTTTCAGTGCTTAATTGAGCAATTTGAAGTTAGAAGCTGATTGGCTACCATGCACCACTGCACCAGATTTGGCACTCTCTAGTTTTAGTAAATCAACCCCTGTGTGTTCTCTATGCACGGGGTGTTACTTTCTCTGTTTAAACTCTGACAGATTGTACTTAAGAGGTGGCAACCAGTTTTATGTTGATTTAGTAGCCCAGCCAATCACCTGGCTTGGAGGCACTGTGATCTGTGCTGGATAACTGTTAAATATTAGGACCACGTCCTGTTTTACTTTCTTTCCTTTTAGGCTTAGGCCTAATGCCGCGTACACACGATCACTTTATGTGATGAAAAAAAATGACGTTTTTAAAAACGTCAATTTAAATGTGTGTGGGGGAAAACGTTTTATGTCTTGTGAAAAACGACCCAAAAAAATTGAAGCATGCTTCAATTTTTTTGTGTCGTTTTTCAAAACGTCGTTTTTTGTTTCACTAAAAATCACAGTGTGTAACAAAAAACGTTGTTTGAAACAACGTTTTTCAACCCGCGCATGCCCAGAAGCTAGTTATGAAGAGAGCTTCAATGGAAAAGAGTAGTGAACGTAACCTCGCTTTGCTAGAGCTTTGTGAAAAAAATTATGGTGTGTAGGCAACATCGTCTTTGAAAATTGAAGTTTCAAAAACGTAGTTTTTTACTTCACAGAAAACGTGTTTTTTTTTTCATCACATAAAGTGATCGTGTGTACGCGGCATTAGAGAATGGTTCTGCAAGCTTCCTGTTTCTCTCTCCAAGCCCCCAAGCCTAATTCCGCGTACACACGATCATTTTTCGGCATTAAAAAAAAAGTTTTTTAAAAACGTCATTTAACCACTTAAGGACCTTCGGGTGTTTTTCAGATTTGGTGTTTGCAAGACTAAAACTGTTTTTTTTTTTGCTAGAAAATTACTTAAAACCCCCAAACATTATATATTTTTTTTCTAACACCCTAGAGCAGTGATGGCGAACCTTGGCACCCCAGATGTTTTGGAACTGCATTTCCCATGATGCTCCACTACACTGCAGAGTGCATGAGAATCATGGGAAATGTAGTTCCAAAACATCTGGGGTGCCAAGGTTCGCCATCACTGCCCTAGAGAATAAAATGGCGGTCATTGCAATACTTTTTGTCGGACCGTATTTACGCAGTGGTCTTACAAGCGCACTTTTTTTGTAACAATAAATTTGGCCCAATTTTTTTATATATTGTGAAAGATAATGATACCCAACATGTTACGCTTAAAAATTGCGCCCGCTCGTGGCATGGCGTCAAACTTTTACCCTTAAAAATCTCGACAGGCAACGTTTAAATTTTTTTATAGGTTGCATCTTTTGAAGTACAGAGGAGGTCTAAGGCTATAATTGTTGCTCTTGCTCTAACGATCGCGGCGATACCTCACTTGTGTGGTTAAAACACCGTTTTCATATGCGGGCGCTACTCACGTATGCTGCCCTAACCATAAAAGAGGTGCCAAGGGATTGGCTGGGCAGAAGACACTCAAGAACTCTAATAACTATCCTGTTTTTCTTTACAAGAATTAGGATTCCCCTAGACCCCTTATCTTCAAGGAACACACTGGGAGAGAGAAGGGCATTATTTTCAGCCAATTAGAATTTTGCTGCTCATCAGCCAACACTGAAAATGCTTCTTAGCCCTGGTTCACACTGAGCTGCGGGAGTGAAGCAGTGCGAGTTCAGCCGAACTCGCACGATTTCACTCCCGCCCGGCAGTCCCGATTTCAGCCGCGATTTCAGAGACATCTGTGCAGGTTTCTGCACAGATGTCAATGTAAATCGCAGGCTGAAATCGCAAAAAGTAGTACAGAGACTACTTTTTGAAATCGGTGCAATGCCGCAGATGCAGCGTCGCACCGATTAGGACACTGCCATTGCCGGCAATTTGCGGCAAAATCCGCCGTTTTGACATGCGATTTGACATGCCAAATCGCATGTCAAAACGCACCAGTGTGAACCAGGGCTAAGAGAGGAAATTAAATGAATTATCTTACCAGCAGACTGTTATTTCTTGATTATCCAATTACAGGGAAGAGAGAAGAGGGAGGAGAAGTGACTAAAAGGTGAAGATTTTCAGTAACCATTTTTTTTAATTGTCATTAATATGATGAGTGAGCACCATTTCATGATTTCTGGAAAAATGTGTTGGCCATCCTGAAAAAAAATCACGTGAAGCTAAAAGAGTACAACAGAAAATATACATGACATATAACTGAAAATCAGATTTTCTATTTTTGCCTGGAATATTTCTATCAATCAGAAATTATTTTAAAACACATCTAAATACAAAAACCAAAATGTTATATATTACAGTTGATCAGTCACTAGATGGAAGGGCTGCCTGGTAATCCAGCTAGTAAAATATATAGTTGTCTTGGAGTGGCTACATTCATTCTTCCACTGTCTCTAATGATGAGCAATGTGGCAACCCTTTCAACAGCATTGTACACTTGTTGAGAGGAACAGAAAAATACACTAGAGATGGATGTTGGTGCCTTTTTGTGCAGCTTCGGCAGTATATATTTAAATGAACCACACGAGAGGGTCATGTTAGATGGACTAGTAGATTTAGGCCTCGTACACACGATCAAATCTGTCCTGCTGGAAACGGTCCGCTGGACCGTTTCAGCAGACAGATTCGATCGTGTGTACGGCCGAGCCGACGGATTTGGCCACCCGACAGATTTCAAAGCATGCTTTGAAATCTATCGGGTGGGAATCCGTCCGCCCGACATGTCTGCTGGTTAGTACACTTACCAGCAGACATGTCGTCCCGCACCGCCGCCGCACCGCCGCCGAATGGATTCGGCGCATGCGTGGAAGTGTTTTACTTCCTGGTGTGGTGACGTGGCGGCGTCAACGTCACCACCACGTCACC
Organism: Rana kukunoris; assembly: GCA_029574335.1. Lineage (NCBI taxonomy): Eukaryota > Metazoa > Chordata > Amphibia > Anura > Ranidae > Rana > Rana kukunoris. The sequence goes on along the minus strand of CM056057.1, from coordinate 86,119,763 downwards.
GACACGTCAGCGCGCCGTCTGCTGGTGGGGATTTTGGTTTGCTCGTGTGTACACGCGAGCAAACCAAAATCCCAGCAGACAGATTTGTTCAAATCTGTCGGACGGACAGATTTGAACAAATCTGTCTGCTCGTGTGTACAAGGCCTTAGATGGCCTTTTTTATAAGTGACAAAAGAACAAAAACTAACTCCAATAACCATTGTTTTGTAAGCTACAGACATTTTTTTCTCAGTTTGGAATACAGATTTTAACTACATGATTAAAAACTGAGAATTTTAAGCACCCCTGTATTAAATGGTTAATCTCCACCCTCTCAACCTTCTAAGGCCTCCCATAAATAGAGCGACTTTCCTCAGGTTGCAGGAAAGAAATTCTCTTGATTCCCCCATCAACACAGACAGTGTTGGTGTGGAAATCCCACCTGTGGCCATTGTCTTCTCCCGGCAGGGAAGCTGTCCCCGCTGGGAGAAGACAGTGATTATTGCTAGCGGCTATAGAAGCCGCTAATGATAATCGCAGGTAAAACCCAGCATGCTTGTTGTACCCAAATTGATCGATCAATCAACTTGGTACATTCAGCCTGCCCATACACGGTTTGAATCTCAGCTGGTTCAGCAGATTCCAACCGTGTAGGGCCTGACTAACCGCTAATTTTGTTGGATAGCTTGGTCTGTAAAAGGATTACAGGCATACCCCACGCTTAAGTACACAATGGGCTTTATTTACTAAAGCTGGAAAGTGCAAAATCAGGCTCACTTCTGCATAGAAACCAAGGAGCTTCTTACCCCAGCTTGTTCAAACAAGCCTGGTAATAAAACCCTGGAAGCTCATTGGTTTTTATGCAGAAGTGAGCCTGATTTTGTGCTTTCCAGCTTTAGTAAATAAACCCCATTGTGTACTTAAAAGTGGGGTATGCCTGTAATAATAATAGACCTAAAGGAGTAGTAAAGGATTTTTTTTTTTTTGCTGAAATTACTGTTTACAGAGTATAGAGACATAATAGTTAACTGATTCCTTTTAAAAATGATTAAAAATAGATCAAAATCAATCATATAATGTGCCTGCAGTTTAGTTTTGTTTTTAGACTAGTTTCAGTTTGCTCTGTGTGTACAGAGACACACAGAACCAAAACAAACAAACACAGGGCAGTGTTTGTTTTTAAAATGAATCTGATTGGTTCTGAGGAGTTTTAGACACATAGTAATCACATCTTCTTGATCATGGACCACAAAAGCTACCATGATTTTTTTCATAAGGAGCCAGACAAGCAGGAAGTGTGGAGTTCAGCAAGGGATTACAGCAACTTCTAAGCAAAAAAACGGACATGGAGGACATGAAAGCAGGACTGCTATAAGGTAAAGCAAGCTATTTAGCATTAAAAAAAAAATCCTTTACTGATCCTTTAACCGTTTAACGCCCGCCGCACGACTATGTACGTCCACAGAATGGCACGTACAGGCAGATGGGCGTACATGTACGTCCCTGCCTTCTTGCGGGTCGGGCCCTCTTACCTGCGGGAGCGATCCGGGACGAGGGGGCGGCTGTTCGTTTTTGTCCGCCCCCTCGTGATCGCTCCCAGCCAATCCCCTGAGCCTCCGCCGTGTGACTTCCTCTGCCTGTATAATGTAAACACAGGCAGAGGAAGTGATGTCGCCTCTCCTCTCGGCGGTATTTTCAATCCGAGGAGAGGAGAGAAGACATCACAGTAAGTCGCACCAACACTACACTGACACCACACACATAGGCACACTTAAACCCTTCCGATCCTATTGCCAGCATCACTAAGCGATCGTTTTCTGATCGCTGTATTAGTGTCGCTGTTGCCGCTAGGTAGCTAATTTTTACTAAAGACATGTGGCTGAATACATTTTGGCCTAAATGTTTGACTAAAATTTAGTTTATTCGATTTTTCTTATAACAAAAAGTAAAAAATATTGTTTTTTTTTTCAAAAATGTCGCTCTTTTTTTGTTTATAGCGCAAAAAAATTTAAATCGCAGAGGCAATCAAATACCATCAAAACAAAGCTCTATTTGTGGGAAGAAAAGGACGCAAATTTTGTTTGGTAGCCACGTCGCACAACCACGCAATTGTCTGTTAAAGCGACGCAGTGCCGAATTGTAAAAACGCCTCTGGGCATTTAGCAGCATATTGGTCGGGGGCTTAAGTGGTTACTGGCAGGATCAACAGATAATAAAACAAAGACTGTTGTGTTAATGCTAATGACAGGCCGCATCATATATTTATTTTTTTACCCACAGTTCCACTTTAACTGGCCTCCTTACAAATAAATAAATATCTATTGGATAGGATACTGCAGTTTGCATACCCTAATTGCGTTGATATGGATTGCCATACTAAATAAGCTTGACAATCTAAAAAAAAAAAGGATTGAGATACTTTTGTAGACAAAATAGTGGGAAAAAAAAAATCAAAAACCCCATGAGCTGCCATTTGATAGCTTTTCAAAGGCTTTATAAAATATCGAATTAATTTAAAATAGAAATACCAATTATAACAGAAAATATTTACAACACTTTTACATCAATTGCTAAACAAAGCTTATACAAACATGGCTATAAAAAGCTGATTGCATTCACTTGAATTTATGAACACAGTAAATAACACCATGTTTATCAGCTAGTTTCATGAGCCAAATGTATGCGCGAGAAAGTAAGGTAATCAGATCTAAGACACAGACCCACAGATACGTAATTAATTGACACGGAAACGAGAACTTAAACCTTAACCTGATAAGATTGTGCATGGTTACATGCTCTAAATATATGTTATCAAAACCAAGACAGAGTACACTTAGATATGCACACTTTCACCGAGCTATAATAAAAGACTAAATATATGTATAGAACATTTACAACTATAATGCAAATGGAACTATACAAGCCTGTATGCTTTATTTTACAATGAATTTAAATTTCCAGCAATGTTTATGCCCTGGATAACCTTGCTTCTATTCTCAGACATCTTCATGGTCAGATCCAGTCTAAGTAGTAGGTAAATGGCAAGCTCATGGAAAATACGAATTAAAAAGCCAATTAGTAGAAACACATTTTCATTGAATGCACAGTATGCTCCGTTGCTAGCTAAGACTTGATTGATCATAATATGTATTCAGTTATGGAAAGCACAAGCCCATATTGGAAGCAATAGGCCCATGATAGCTGATGGCAGTACACTTACCTAAGAATGTTTGGTGAGCCAAGGCCAGGCAAGATGAGGCACAATATGAGGACACTTTATTATCCACATTAGTGTTGAGCAGAATATGCCATATTCGATTTCGCGATATATCTCGAATATATAGTCGAATATTCGAGATATATTCGCTAAATACGAATATTCGTGATATTTTTTGGAAATTAAATTATTGCGAATTTTCGCTATTGCGAATGCGAATGCGAATTGCGATTGCGAATGCGAAATTTCGAGAAATGCGGAATGGAGCACTCTGATTGGCTCAGAATATTCGTGATATTTTACAATACAAAATAATAAATCGAGAAAGCCAATTAGTAGAAACACATATTCATTGAATGCACAGTATGCTTCGTTGCTAGCTAAGACTAGATTGATCATAATATGTATTCAGTTATGGAAAGCACAAGCCCATATTGCAAGCAATGGGCCCATGATAGCTGATGGCAGTACACTTACCTAAGAATGTTTGGTGAGCCAAGGCCAGGCAAGATGAGGCACAATATGAGGACACTTTATTATCCACATTGCCTTTCCCTGGCATCAATCATTGTGCACTAGAAATTTAGTGAGCTAAAGGTGTTACATTGTTATATATTATTATGTATTGCTATGTTATATTTACTTGACAGCTTTTTCTTTGGAAATTTGGAAAGGTCAACACATTTTCTCAATGATATACTTATGAATTATGAGAAAACACTGCATGGCAATAGAGTCATAAATAGAGACATGGACATATGGAATGCCCACTCTTTAGCCCTTGAAGGAATGCCTTGACACAACACAAACTACATGAAAGTTAGTGTCAACCTTGACTCTCATTCCATAAAATCCAAGTACAAACTCCGTGTACACACGATCGTTTTTTAATGGTCTAGAAAAAACTATGTTGTTTTTTTTTACGTGATTCTTGTCAAGCCTGCCTTGCCTACACACGATCGTAAAAAAAAATGCTTGAGCAAAGCGCGGTGACGTACAACATGTACGGCGGCACTATAAAGGGGAAGTACCATTCGGATGGCGCCACCCTTTGGGGCTGCTTTTGCTGATTTCGTGTTAGTAAAGGTTTGGTGAGAGACGATTCACGCTTTTCAGTCTTCATGCTTTTCAGTCTGTTGCAGCGTGACGAATGTGCTATCTCCATTACAAACACTAGATTTACCAGACCAAGAGCTCCCGTCTCATAACTTGCTTCTGAGCATGCCCGTTTTTTTATGTCGTTAAAGCCTACACACGACCGTTTTTTACAACGTGAAAAACGACACAAAAATTTAGAGCATGTTTTAAATTTTTAATGGCCATTGTTAACGTCATAAAAAATGCTCTGGAGCCTACACACGATCGTTTTTAATGACCATTTAAAAAAAAAAAACAAACAGTCATGTGTACACGGCATAAGATCTAAACTCAGATTGGATTTATGTATATGCCATATATGTCTGCTTTCAGATGTACGCCTCCATATCACCACTGGCTGAATTGTTTATGGCTAGTATCAGTCAGACCTACAGGTATAACATAGCATATACAGGTTTTCCTTATTATATTTTTTTATTATTAAAAAATATATTTTTGTATTGCATTTACAATTTTTTTTTTTCATTATTTAGAGCATGTCTTTTGTATTTGTGTTTTTTGGGAATGTTTGCCTATAACCATTCTGTAAGTGTGACTAGAACTAATACAGGGAGTCCCCGAGTTATGAACTTCTGACTTTTCGATGGCGGGTCACGGATTCATGGTAAATCGCCGCTTTTCGATAGCGGCGAGTTTACCACGTGATCGCGCCGTCCAACGGGACCTTTTTGACGGCGCGATCAGATTAAACAGACCGGAACATCGGAAAATTTGATGACGCCGGTATCCTGCCATCTCTGTACCGCATGCGGTACAGCCACTTTTGTCAGCAGGAGAACGTTCGAGGGAAGCGGATCGGAAAACAACGTATCTGCCAGTTGCTGCGGGCATGGATCTGTTCCGACTTACGAACATAGTCGACTTAAGAATCAAACCTACAGTCCCTATCGCGTTCTGTAACTCAGGCCATCCCTGCCTGTATATACTAGCTGCAATTATTTAACACCTGGGCATAACTCTGACTAAATACTCAGAAGCATACTCAAATGGCAATACATTCTGGGCTATATTCTGCAATACTCTGGGCATACTCTGCAATACTATTTTGCTGCGTACACACGGTCAGAATTTCCGATGGTAAAAGACCGATAGGAGCTTTTCATCGGATATCCCGACCGTGTGTATGTCCAATCTGACTTTTTCCGTTGGAATTTCCAACAGACTTAGATAGAAAGCAGGTTCTCTATTTTTCCATTGGAAATTCCGACTAAGTTTTGCCCGGTCAAAACAGTCCGACCGTGTTTACGCTGCATTAGATATGTTGGCCATAAGAATTCACTATTTTGAAATGGAACATTGTTGATTTTAATAATGATTTACCACTGCCATTATTTCATTCATAAGGAGGACCGCCCATGCTTGATTCCTGTCTATGTTTGCTGCATTTTAGCCTAAAATCATTTGCATAAACCCTTTCATTAAGCCCCAATCTCCAATGAAAATGTACAAATGCATGGAAAATTTAGGGTTCGATGGTCAATAAAATAAAATCCACAGCTATGTGCATAGGTTCATTCTTAATTTGTGGCACCTGTGAAGATTATTTATTGTATTCCTTTTATTCACTTGGCCACAGCTAAAGCAGCTCAAAGAAGATTAATCCAACTTTGAGGAAGGTCAATACTCTGTAAGTATACTCTGGGATACTCTGCAAGTCAACTCTGCATACTCCATCAATACCCTGTGAAAAATCTCAAATGCATCACTCCGCAATACTGACCTGGCAATGTAAGACTCTGGAATGCATACTCTGGCAAACTCCGCAATACGCTGGTTTTGTGCATTGACACAACTCAAAGACCATCAACATAGTCCTCTGCAATATTCTCTTGGGCAATACGTTCACAGGGCAGCATACTCTGGGTCATGTTTACTCCGCAGGTTTCATTTATCTGGGCATACTGTTGCAATAGCTCTGGGCATACAGCAGCCCCTTCCCCGAGAAAAGCTCGCATGGCAGATAGTGCAGCGAAACATGACATGCATGCATGCATTATGCTCATCGGTCCCTTTGTTACATGGTGGCCGGGTTACAAAGGTTGTCTTTCCTTTAGATTTTTCTTTAAAAACTTACATTTAAATGATGATTTTTACATGTATGCTCTGTTCGAGTAGAAATGCGATTTCACATGCGAATTGCATTGCCAGGATCCCTGCATGTAATGGGCCTCATTGTTTTCAATGGTGGCCGCACTGTGTAAAAGTTCACACATGGGGTATCGCCATACTCGGGAGGAACCCAGCATGATTTTGGACAAGGTTCTTGTACTTCTTTTGTGGTATGCATATGCTGTGATTTTGCCCCATTGAAAAATAACCTAATATCCATATGCAACCAATTTGATGCAAAAAAAAGCGCTAAATCTTGATTTTGCAAAGAATTGACCTGAGCCTCAGGAAAAAATGCGTACAACTTTAAAAAACTCACCAGAATCCTCTTTCAAAATACCTTGGAGATGTCTTCTTTCCAGCAAAAGGGGTCATTTGGGGGGTATTTGTACTTTTCTGGCATGTTAGGGTCTCAAGAAATGAGAGAGGCTCTTTTTCCTCAGTCTCAATTTCCTATCGCTTCATCGGGTGCTTTTCGACGATGAAATTGTATCAATTTTCAGAAACCCACGATTTGGTACCATAGCTGGGAATGAAATAGACCCCATAACTTTCACCTGTAACAGACTGAAAATGCAAATGCCTCTTATCCAACATTTTTTATTTTTTTTACCAAAGATATGTAGCAGTATACATGAGATTAGGCCAAAAGAAGCCCCAATTTGCCATGAAGAAAACTTCCCCTGCCGTCGTATGTGTTGAAGTACTTTTTTGCACGAAATTTGGTATGACAGGGTGTAGCAAATGAAGAAAAATTATTCGATTTTTTGCAAAATTTTGTTCTTTTTTCATTTATAGCAAAAAAAATAAAAACCGCAGAGGTGATGAAACACCTTTATATTATACCAAAAGAAAGCTCTATTTGTGGGAAAAAAAGGACAAAAATTTCATTTGGTTATAGTGTTGTATGACTGCCAGTTATTGTCAAGGATTTCGCCAAAATGTGAGCCCCACCCCTACACCGCCCCTCATTCTCCCGAAAGCTGAAAATTGGTCTGGTTATTAAGGGTGTTTAAGTGCCCAGTGGTCAAGTGGTTAATGACCATTTAAAAAAAAAAAAAAAAAAAAAGTTCCCCTCAGCACAGCCTCATGTGCCTATCAATAGCCTCACGTGACCACCATAAGACTCACCGTCTAATTGCGGACTCACCAGCTCACCATTGCAGATTCATGCCGATTACTGTGCCCCATATGCCATATATGTCCCCCATTGCTTTCACCGTGCCCCCATGCGGTACGCCTCCATGCGGATCACCGCGCCCCCATTGCACTGGCTGCCCCCATTGTTTATGGCTAGTGCCCCCATTGTGAACAGTCAGACCTGACAGGTATAACATAGCATATACAGGTTTTCCTTATTATATTTTTTTATTAGGAGATTAAAAAATATATTTTTGTATTGCATTTACATATTTTAATTTTTTTTCATTATTTGGGAGAGAGGGTAACATGTCTTTTGTATTTGTGTTTTTTGGGAATGTTTGCCGGGAGAGGAGGGTATAACCATTCTGTAAGTGACACCGGGAGAGGAGGGTGACTGGAGAGGAGTATACACACCAGGGGGACTACAATACAGGGAGTCCCCGAGTTACGAACTTCTGACTTGGCCACTTTTCGATGGCGGGCACATTCAATGGAACCTTTTCGACGGCGAGCACATTCAACGGGACCTTTTTGACGGCGCGCACATTCGACGGAACATCGGAAAAATACGTATCTGCCATTCTGCGCATGCACAGCCACTTTTCGTCAGCAGGCACGTTCGAGGGAACATCGGAAAACAACGTATCTGCCGTTCTGCGCATGCTGTTCCGACTTACGAACATAGTCGACTTAAGAACAAACCTACAGTCCCTATCGCGTTCGTAACTCAGGGACTGCCTGTATATATAGCCAATTATTTAACATTAATGTGACTTAATGTAACCAACATTAATGTAACCAATGCTGAGCTGTCTATCACATGCGGGGTCAGGAGGAGGCAGGGCTGTGGGAGCAGAGCAGAGGAAATTTCAATGCAAGTTGTAACAGCGGGCTTTACCGCTTTGCGATCTGCGGCTCTCCTCTTCCTCTATGCCATCAGGGCGATCACTGCGAGAACGGCTTGTGATTAACCCCCGATCGCCAGTGGTGCTCAACCCCCACTTCCAGGTAGCCAGCTCCTTGCCAGACCTCATTTTTCACCCGCAAAATGCGAGTAGGCGAGTGAAAAATTTGAGGTCTGGACTAAATATTCCTCAGTAAAACTCTGTTATGAAAAGTTAAGTTAAGAAAATTCAAAACAAGCATTTGAACAACTAGGCCTAGAGAAGAGAAAGTGTTGGAATGCTAAGAATAACAGGGAACTATATTACAAATCTAGAGCAATATCTATGAGCCGGATGTAGTAATTTCATTTAGGACACCACTGCTCTGCCTCCTATTTCTCTGTTACTGGGGAAGAAATGTAATGAAACTGTCTACTTTATTTGTAGAAATATTTCACTCTCAGCGATTCCTGAATGTTTCTAAAACAGATTTTCAGTTTGTAAAATAGAATTGATGGTTGTATGTAAGAAGCTGAATTTGAAGCAACACTTAGTCATGAGCTAATGAGCAGACTTAGGAAATGTGTAATTACGTGGGTCAGAGAAGGGAAGACAAAAATCAATCAAGTTCAGCTTTTGTCCAGATTGTTTTGTGTTGATTCAGAGTAAGACGAACAAAAACAGCGCTGATGTCATAAACAATTTGACATCATGGTCCTAGTTATTGGCTTTGTGTAGCTATGTGACTGATTTGAATTGTAGCAATATGTACATTGTAAATTTGGAGTCTGGTTCTGGCAGTCTTTAGAGAGGGGCTTGCGTGCGATTAGTATGGGCATCTTTCATTGGTTCAATCCTTCTAACACTTAGCCCTCAATGCACTCTTTGCAGTATAGAAATTCAATAGATGTGGTGACTGAATTTGTTTTCCTTTTTTAGGCTTGTTTTCACCTTTTGATGGTGCAGTCTCCTTTAAAAGACCAAGTTGCTTAGCAGAAGTGGCAGTTAGAGTGTTGAGACAAACCATTTAACATTGACAGGGGTGCTCAAAGTCATTGTAAGACCCCTTTCACACTGAGCCGCCCATAGCGTTGGCAGTAAAATTCTGCTATTTTTACTGTGGCGCATTTTCAGCCGCTAGCGGGGCTCATTTGACCTACAATAGTTCATACTGGCATTGAAAGACACTTAAGGACCGCCTCCTGCACATATACGTCGGCAGAACTTAAGGACCGCCTCCTGCACATATACGTCGGCAGAACTTAAGGACCGACTCCTGCACATATACGTCGGCAGAATGGCATCGCTGGGCACATGCATGTACAGTTACGTGCTGTACTAGTGCCCAGCCGCGAGTCCGAAGCTCCGTGACCGGGACCGCGGGACATCTGGACCCGATCGCCGCTGGAGTCCCGCGATCGGTCCCCAGAGCTGAAGAACGAGGAGAGTCATGTGTAAACACGGCTTCCCCATTCTTCACTGTGCCGGCGCCATCGATCGTGTGATCCCTTTTATAGGGATACAAATCGATGACGTCACACCTACAGCCACACCCCCCTACAGTTGTAAACACACATTAGGTCACACATAAGCCCTTCAGCGCCCCCTCCCAAACTGCAATTTTTAATGCATTTTTTGCTGTGAAAATGACAATGGTCCCAAAAATGTGTCAAAATTGTCCGAAGTGTCCGCCATTATGTCGCAGTCATAAAAAAAATCGCTGATCGCTGCCATTAGTAGTAAAAAAATAATAATTAATAAAAATGCAATAAAACTATCCCCTATTTTGTAAACGATATACATTTTCCGCAAACCAACCGATAAACGCTTATTGCAATTTTTTTTACCAAAAATAGGTAGAAGAATAAGTATCGGCCTAAACTGAGGGAAAAAAAATATTTTTTATATATTTTTGGGGGATATTTATTATAGCAAAAAGTAAAAAATATTGCATTTTTTTCAAAATTGTCACTCTATTTTTGCTTATAGCGAAAAAAATAAAACAGAGGTGATCAAATACCACCAAAAGAAAGCTCTATTTGTGGGGGAAAAAGGACGCCAATTTTGTTTGGGAGCCACATCGCACGACCGTGCAATTCTCTGTTAAAGCGACGCAGTGCCGGAAGCTGAAATTTCACCTGGGCAGGAAGGGGGTAAATGTGCAAAACCTGTCCGGGTCCTTTAGCTGCCTAAAGGTCCAGGTCTTAAGTGGTTAAGGGGCATTTTTAACCACTTCTCTACCAGCCGCCATCAATTGATGGTGGCAAGGTAGCTCAATTGTTCTGGCAGGACGTCATATTACGTCCTCGTCTTTTAACGCCACTAGGGGGCGTGCGCGCCCCCCCGCGTTACTGGGCAACGCGGCTCCCGGCCCCCTAGTGGTTAACCCCTTTCCTGCCAGTCACATTTATACAGTAATCAATGCATATTTATAGCACTGTTCACTGTATAAATGTGCATGGTCCCAAAAATGTGTCAAAAGTGTCCGATGTGTCCGCTATAATGTCGCAGTCCCAATAAAAATCGCAGATCGCTGCCATTCCTAGTAAAAAATAAATTGAAAAAAAAATCATAATTATGTCCCCTATTTTGTAGGCGCTATAACTTTTGCACAAACCAGTCACTATACGCTTATTGCGATTTATTTTTATTTATTTTTACCAAAAATATGTAGAAGAATACGTTTCGGCCTAAACTGAGAAAAATTACTATTATTATTTTTTTTTTATTGGATATTTATTATAGTAAAAAGTAAAAAATATTGTGTTTTTCTTCAAAATTGTCGCTCTTTTTTTGTTTATAGCACAGAAAATAAAAACCTGCACAGGCGACCAAATACCACCAAAAGAAAGCTCTATTTGTGGGGAAAAAAGGACGTCAATTTTGTTTGGGAGCCACGTTGCACGACTGCGCAATTGACATTTAAAGCGACGAAGTGCCGGAGCGAAAATTTTGCCTGGGCAGGAAGGGGGTATATGTGCACAGTTACTAAGTGGTTAATGCTCACCCAATGCCTATGCAGTTGCCAATATGGACACATTGGGGTTTATTTACTAAAGGCAAATACACTTTGAACTACAAGTGCACTTGGAAGTGCAATAAAAAAACAGCATTTTTGCTTGCACATGATTGGATGATAAATTCAGCATAGCTTCCCCTTATTTCAGATCTTCCCATCAGATCTACAGGGACTGCACATTCAAGTGCACTTGTAGTGCAAAGCGGTATTTGCCTTTCGTAAATAACCCCCATTATCAAAATATGAAGCAAAGTAACGCTAACGCTGGCCAGTTTGAAAGGAGTTGGCGCATTTTAACTCTTTCGTATATATAGGCATTAATAGGCATTTGTGGTGCGGTTTTAATGCCCCAAAAACACATGTGTATGGGGCGTTTGATTGGAAATGCTTATCAAACGCACCTATTAAATGCAGATTAATGCTATAGGCGTGTTTGATAAGCGTCAGTATTTTGAGCAAGTGTAAACAAGTCCTTAAGGATAAATAAGATGCAAAATATTACCTTTTAGTGTTGGTGGGGTCAAAGTGTATCTACAGTATATCCAAAATGTGTTTTTTTTTTCACATAAAGTATGGAAATAAAGAAAGTGGAAATCCGAAATGTTACAGTTGTCACCAAGCTATGGCTAGAAGTACATTATAACCATTCCCCAAAGTGGGTGCATGTCTTTGCTGTCCCATTCAGGATTGTAAGCAGGGAGGTCAGGGTGAAAATTTGGTTTATTTATTTATTTTATGTCACTTTTTTTTATAGTTTTATGTAACTTTGATTTTCACAGTTTTGCAAAAATAGCAGCTGTTAAATATTTGACATTTTAAAGTGTATGTAAAAGCAAAAATTTGACATTTTAAAGTGTATGTAAAAGCAAAAATTGAAAATTCCTGTCCTGTATGTCTCATTGGGGAAATGTCCCTTCAATTCAAGTCCCAGAGGAAGTGGAAGGAATCCTCTACATAGTGAGAGTTCCCCTCTTAGACAGTTGTCACAGGAACAGGAGGTCTGTAGGAAGATATTTTCCTCACCTCTTGTTCTGGTGACAGTTATAACATTATAGAATTCCCATCACTCTGTTTTGGCGACTATGGTCTCCAGTTCAAGTAGTGAGAGTCATTTCTACCCAGCAGGGACACCGGCAGCAATGAAAACATGACAGCGGTTTTAACTCTTCTCCACTCTAAACAAAACTAAAATGAAAATTGGCTATTGATACACTTTAACTTAACACAGTTTCATCTGTCATGTTTCATAGGAGATTTATTTAGTATGTTAGTGTGTGCTAATAATGATTTTAATGTAATTTTGAAACATATTTTTTATAACCTTTTGCACAAAACATGCAAATGTAATAATACTATTTATATACATATATATATATATTTCCTATAGCTTCTCTGCTTCTAAAAACATATGTTCTTATGGTTGAAAAGAGCAATGGTTGGGACTTTATATGAGACCATGTCTATACAGTGCACATGTCTCCATCCCTAAATATTAGAGTAAAAGGTGGCAATAGGGACAAGGGTATGGAGTGGGGAAAGGTCAGTGGGACTTATCAATGAAACAAAAACACTAGGGTAGGATGAGTCAATCAATGAAGTAAACAAAGCATTTAATAGTATCCTCATTGAGTATAATACATGAAATGACATTCACAGTACATCCATAAGACAATACCAGGTGAGGTATATAATGATTGGTAAATCATATTGATCATAGTAAAAAATGGTTGCATTAAAAGCATAGTAACCCATGATTCACAAAAATGTCAATGGTAACTCAAATGTTGAACTTATTAAAATAATACAATAAAATAACATTGATATATGACTCAAACTTTTCAAAATGACCCATGGTAACTTCATGATTGCTGTGATATGACATCAATTGATAATGAGGCTCGACACGTTTCGTGGAGTAATATTCACTCATCAGGAGCAGTAATTGGGTTCATCTATAATGAGTAAATATATTGATTAATTATTGGTTAATGGTAATTAACCAACACAGGGAGAGAGGGAGCATAAAATGTCTAATCCTGACACTCATACCTGTAGTTGTAATATAGAGTTATAAAAGGGTAGCTATTGTTGTGTAGGATGAGGGACACCAGGGGACAACATACAAGCCAACCGGGAGCTGAGGTGGTAGTGAAGTGGCGGCAGGGCAGTCCAAAAGAGAGTTCAACAAGGTAGCCCTTTCACTGGTAGACCAGTAGGTGAGAGCCCATGGGGCATCTGTGAAAAATAAAAGAAGTACTAATACACAGTGAAGGCAGTGAACTACTGTTGAGTCCCACTGCCCTTTCCCCACTCCATACCCCTGTCCCCATTGCCACCTTTTACTCCCATGTTCTTATGGTTGTTTAGCCAAATGTCTTTTATTAGGTTTTCTACTGATGTAAAGTATAGAAAAAGTGTTTTGGTCATCTAAATTTAAAAATAGTAAGCAGCTCATGGTAGTGAAAATGTTGGGATTCTATTACACATGTGGGTTCCATTGCTGTCAACAGGGCCGTCTTAATAGCATCATGGGCCAATGGGCAAAGTAATGCTCTGGGGCCCCTACAATGGAGACAGGTAAACAGACATTAAGCAGACACCAGAGTATCCAGAGGAAAACCATGCAGACACAGGGTGAAAATGCAAGCTCCAGGCAAGTAGTGCCCAGTTAAGATCCATGGTAGGTGTAAAGGCAGGTGGTCTACAGGCAAACGCATATAAATAAACTTGGTTCTGTCTACATCTTTTCACCTACAATCGGTCATGCAAACCTTTTCAATTTTTTCAGACCTCGATGGGCCCAGAGGCAATCTAAAATAAATACACAAAAGTTAATTTAAATCCACCTGTTCATAAACTAACATTGAGCTTTCCTGGTTGTAAAGACTGAAGTATTCTTTATTTTTATGCATTCTATGCATGAAGGTAAAAATCTTCTATGTACTGCTCCCCCCACAGCCCCCCCCCCCCAATACTCCCTTTTCGATCCAGCGATATGCACAAGAGCTTTGGCTGTCCCCAGACTCTCTCTCCTTTATTGGCCGAGACAGCAGTGGGAGCCAATGTCAATCACAGCCAGTGAGCCAATGAGGAGAGAGCAGGGGGGGGCACATTATGGAATGCATAGAGCATGGCTTGGGAGCAAGCACACACCACTGTCCCCATAGAAAGTGGCTTTGTACTGGGGCAATGATCAAGGGGAAGGAGCCTGGAGCTCTAGCACAGGACCCGAGAAGAAGAGGATTTACGTGACCGCGGCCGTGGGAACTGTGGACCCGATTGCTGCTGGAGTCCCGCGATCGGCCCCCGGAGCTGAAGAACGGGGAGAGCTGTGTGGAAACACAGCTTCCCCGTTCTTCACTGTGGCGCCGTAATTGATCGTGTGTTCCCTGATATAGAGAAACACAATCAATGACGTCACACCCCCCTACAGTAAGAAACACAGGTCACACATATCCCCTTCAGCGCCCCCTTGTGGTTAATTCGCAAACTGCAATTGTCATTTTCAAAGTAAACAATGCATTTTTAATGCATTTTTTGCTGTGAAAATGACAATGGTCCCAAAAATGTGTCAAAATTGTCCGAAGTGTCCGCCATAATTTTGCAGTCATGAAAAAAAAAAATGCTGATCGCTGGCATTAGTAGTAAAACATTTTTTTTAATAAAAATGCAATAAAACTATCCCCTATTTTGTAAACGCTATAAATTGTGCGCAAACCAATTGATAAACGCTTATTGCGATTTTTTTCACCAAAAATAGGTAGAAGAATATGTATAGGCCTAAACTGAGGAAAAAAAATATATGTTTTTGGGGGATATTTATTATAGCAAAAAGTAAAATATTGAATTTTTTTTAAAAATTGTTGCTCTATTTTTGTTTATAGCGCAAAAAATTAAAACCACAGAGGTGATCAAATACCACCAAAAGAAAGCTCTATTTCTGGGAAAAAAAGGACGCCAATTTTGTTTGGGAGCCACGTCGCACGACCGTGCAATTGTCAGTTAAAGCGACGCAGTGCCGAATCGCAAAAACTGGCCAGGTCTTTTACCTGCCTAAAGGTCCGGGTCTTAAGTGGTTAAAGGGTAAGTTTACCGTTTTGTGAAAAATGGTTACCCTTCCAGACCCTGCTGCACATAGCAACCGTGTTGCCCCTAAGATGTCAATGTAACAGTCCATACACTATACAGGCATACCCCGCTTTTAAGTACAAAATAGGGTTTATTTACTAAAGCTGGAAATCGCAATATCAGGCTCACTTCTGCATAGAAACCAATGAGCTTCTAACTACAGCTTGTTCAATTAAGCCTGGTAATAAAACCTGGAAGCTCATTGGTTTCTGTGCAGAAGTGAGCCTGATTTTGTGCTTTCCAGCTTTAGTAAATAAACACAATTGTGTACTTAAAAGTGGGGTATGCCTGTACACTGCAATACACAACCACAGAGTGAGTATCCATCATAATGCTCACAAAGAAAAGTATTTGCTGGTCAGCACAACCACATGACCATGCAATCCATGAGAAGTGCTTTTTTTCTTCTGGAACACTATGCCAGAAAAAGCTTCAAATGCTCTTCTCATACTTCAGTACAGTCAAGTAGCTATTCTGACCAATGAGCATTTGCCATTGCGAGCATTATGATTAGACATGTGCACGATGAAAAAATGTGTTTTGATTCTTTAATCTAGTTGTTTAGTTAAATTGGGTTGATTTGTTTAATTTGTTTTCCGAATTTTTAGTATTTTCTTAGAATTTACTGGTTTATTCTATTCAAAACAATCAAATTAATCGATTTTCGAATCTATCAAAACAACAATGTTATATTGTTTTTGATTTGAATGCAGCAAAGTGAACAAACAAAAGAAAAAATCTTCATGAAATGATTACAATGACTCTTTAACCACTTCAGCCCCGGACCATATTGCTGTCCAAAGACCAGAGCACTTTTTGCGATTCGGCACTGCGTCGCTTTAACTGACAATTGCGCGGTCATGCGACGTGGCTCCCAAACAAAATTGGCGTCCTTTTTTTCCCACAAATAGAGCTTTATTTTGGTGGTATTTGATCATCTCTGCGGTTTTTTTTTTTTGCGCTATAAACAAAAACACAGCGACTATTTTGAAAAAAAATGCAATATTTTTTACTTTTTTCTGTAATAAATATCCCCCAAAAATATATATAAAAAAAAAATGTTTTCCTCAGTTTAGGCCGATACGTATTTTTCTACATATTTTTCGTAAAAAAAATCGCAATTAGTGTTTATTGATTGGTTTGCCATTGGCAGTGAAGGGGTTAACACTAGGGGGCGGGGAAGGGGTTAAGTGTGTTCCTATTTGTGTTCTAACTGTATGGGGGGGTGGACTTACTAGGGGGAATCACTGATCTTCCGTTCATACATTGTATGAACAGAAAATCAGCGTTTCCCCCGCTGACAGGAACGAGCGCTGTGTGTTTACACACACAGCTCCCGTTCCCCGCTCTGTAACGAGCGATCGCGTGTGCCCGGCGGCGATCGTGCCCGCCGGGCACACGCACGGGACTCGGGGGCGAGCGCGCGGGCCGCCGGCGGCGCGCACGCGCCCCCTAGTGGCCGTCGAAGGTGGCGACGTAGAGCTACGGGCTCTCGCGCACCAGTGCCGACCTGCCACCGTATTACTGCGGCGGCTGGTCGGCAAGCGGTTAAATCACTTTTTGGCTTAACAAAAACAGCATTAATTCTCAATGGTACTCTAATAACACACAGTCTTTGTTTTAAGCAATATGTGTAGTGAGTATTCGACTGGAGTTCAATGTAAGATTTGATTCAGTATGAGTTTCTGACATTTGGAAGAATTTTTGTTGCATTATTTGGAGCATTCGGTAAAATTTGTTTATATTGTAATGTGGGTATTCGGATATATTCAAATCTCTGAATAATGAAAAATTTGTCCGAATGTTCATTCAGAACTAAACAAACCGCACATGTCTAATGGCCCGTACACACGATCCAAATATTTTACGACATATCATATGACTTTTTTTGCTTAATAGTCGCAAGTAAAATTAAATTGGTTATTAAAGTCACGAAAATTCTCGTACGACAGAAAAAAAAAAGCGGAAGTGATGTCATGTGTTGTAATGTACTTGTATTGTATTTTCGGACGACAACTACTGATTAAACGAAAATCATACGATCTGACATCGTACAAGGAAAATTGTTGTTCTTGTCCGATCTAAAAATATCGCATGAACTGTCGTGATCGGCTCTCGAAAGTAGTGTACACAGTGTGAAAAGTGTCCGATTCTTCCTTGGACGATCGTTTTCGTCCGATATTCGGAATGTGTGTACGGGCCATAATGATGATGCATATTAAAGTGGTTGTAAAGGTTCGTGGTTCACCAGATTCACCTGGAAGTGACTGGCCCCCAAGCCCCCCCATTTTACTTACCTAAGCCTGTTCATCTCCTCGGCTTCTCTTCACGGAGTCCCGGCTTTGATTGGACAGATTGATAGCAGAGCAGCCATTGGCTCCCGCTGCTGTCAATCAATCCAATGAGGTGGCGTTTATGAACACCGAGTGTATGACTCAGGAGTACACCAGCAAGATAACCCCCTTGGAGAAGAGCTCTCCCGAGGGGGTTAGATAATGAGGGGGGGGAGCCGCCGAGAGACCCCAGAAGAGGATGTTCGGGGCCACTCTGTGCAAAATGAGTTGCACAGTGGAAGTATAAACATTTTTTTTTTGCTGAAATGACTGTTTACAGGGTATAGAGACATAAAAGTGATTCCTTTTAAAAATGATTAAAAATAGATAGAAATCAATCATATAATGTACCTGTAGTTTCTAGTTTCGTTTTTGCATGTTGTTTCCTGCATCTTGCCTTACAGAGCATACATAGAGCAGTGATGGTTTGGAAAACAAAACTAGAAACTAGACACACAGTAATCACACCTCCTTAAAATTAGTGACCACAAAGAGAAAGCTCCCAGCACTGTGGTTATCAGGAAACAGACAACCAGGAAGTGTGGAGATCAGAGAATAATTACAGCAACTTGAGAGCAAAAAACAAACAATGAGGACATGAAAACAGCACTGCATTAAGGTAAAGAAAGCTATTAAGATAAAAAAAAATCCTTTACAAACCCTTTAACTCTGGGCTGTGTATTGTGGTGTACTGTACAGACCAACACACCAGCAACACAAGACATCATGGCTACTATGTGCAGTGGGGTCCAGAGGGGTGGCCAGGATATTTGGAATCAATTCACCCCTTAATTTTTTGTAAAATGTGAACTTCCCATTTTAAGCAGTTACTTTTCTATTAGTATGAAACCACTTTAAATTTTAGGGCCCACTACTTTGCTTTGTCTGTAGTTGTTGTGATTCTGAGGGTTGCTGAAAATACCTTTTTGTGGCTGCAGTTCCTGGTAATGCCTCAGCAAAAGATTATTTTTTCAAGCCACCGTTCCAATGTCATATGTTGCCCTGTTGTGTAGCCTTTAGTGTGGCGTTAAAAAAATGCATTTAGAGAAAGAGGAAAACACTGGTGTTAGGTGTTAAAACAACTGGCAGAATACCAATAAGTTTTTGAAATACACTGCTTAGCTCACAGGTCAATACGAATCTCTCCTGTCTGTGTCCAAGCAACAAAGCAATCAGCCTGTTTGAGAAAAGACAGAATTTGGCTCTCAGTGTTTGTAATATTCAACATGTACTACTGCAAAGAAAATTGCTGGGCTTACATAATTAATGTTAACATGCCACCTTGTGGCCAAATGACATTCTTACGCTCAACTGGGCTTCTTTTTTTTTTTCTTCCTCTTTATTTTAAACACGTTGTTTGTGAAAATTATATATAATATGAACAAAACATAAAGTAATGACCTAGGTCCAATTAAATTTAGATAATGATCTAATTACTGTCAGTTAAATAAGCGCAAAGTACAATTAAATTCTTAACTGCAAATTTATTTTACCGCACAAAGAATATAATTAAATTGTGTAATTGCCCATAAAGATACTCTTGTTAAGTGTTAGTAATTGTAAGTTAGGATACAGTGCAACCTTGAGTGAAAATAATTTCTATTGACTAGAAGAAAGGGATGCAGCACAAATGAAATTTATGTCAGCAAGTGGCAACATAAATTGATTATTTTAATCAAAGTTGTATTAGTGCGGAAATGTCCTCGTATATCATCTTATGAGGTTAAATGATGTTATATAACAGTAAACACATTTAAGAACATATCAGAGACATGTGTGACTAAATGGAATTTAGACTGTTGCTGTTAAACTTTACTTCTTTAACATATGGGTGCTACCCCTATCAACGGCCAGTCTAGAACAACTACAGAACTTACAGACTGCCACATCTAGTTACAGTGCCTTGCGAAAGTATTCAGCCCCCTTGAACTTTGCAAACTTTTGCCACATTTCAGGCT
The DNA here is from genome assembly GCA_029574335.1 of Rana kukunoris. Classification (NCBI taxonomy): domain Eukaryota; kingdom Metazoa; phylum Chordata; class Amphibia; order Anura; family Ranidae; genus Rana; species Rana kukunoris. The sequence continues at coordinate 86,099,835 of CM056057.1, read as the reverse complement.
TCAAACATAAAGATATAAAACTGTAATTTTTTGTAAAGAATCAACAACAAGTGGGACACAATCATGAAGTGGAACGACATTTATTGGATATTTCAAACTTTTTTAACAAATAAAGAACTGAAAAATTGGGCGAGCAAAATTATTCAGCCCCTTTACTTTCAGTGCAGCAAACTCTCTCCAGAAGTTCAGTGAGGATCTCTGAATGATCCAATGTTGACCTAAATGACTAATGATGATAAATAGAATCCACCTGTGTGTAATCAAGTCTCCGTATAAATGCACCTGCACTCTGATAGTCTCAGAGCTCCGTTTTAAAGCGCAGAGAGCATCATGAAGAACATGGAACACACCAGGCAGGTCCGAGATACTGTTGTGGAGAAGTTTAAAGCCAGATTTGGATACAAAAGCCCCAAAAAGGCTTAAAAACACTCAAAACCTCCCCAGACTACTATATATATTTCGATCCCTCCCCATAAACATTAGAAGGGACCACTTGAAGTCCTTTTAAAGCTAGATCACCAAATTGGTCTGGGGGGGGATCGAGTCACAGACTTCCCCAAAAAACTATTTTTCAAACTAGGACTCGGGGTGGGTTGGGACTCCCTTGCCTCCTTTGGTACTTCCAGGCTGCCAGAATAGCGCAATTGTCCACTGTCTACTCCAGATTCGAAAATCCCCATTGGGTTGGCATTGAGAGACAGGCCGTCCCAACGCATACCTTAGACTATATTTTGTGGACTCCCTCCAGGGATCGCCCCCCGATATTTACCCCTATCCTTTCCCAATCCTTGTCTTTGTGGGACAAGTTGAGAGCTCTTCCTTCCCTGACCTCAGAATGTAGACCCCTTGCACATACCTTTCACAACCCGGACTTTCCGCCGGGCCAAGTTATCAAATCCTTTCAATGGTGGCTGGACAAAGGGTTGTATCGCATTGGGCACTTCTTCACCCCCTCTGGCCCAATTACCCGGGAATCCTGTGTTCGGAACCTGGGCTTGCCGGCCACGGAGCAAAACAGATTTCTACAGATACAACATTTCCTCCGCAGGCTATGGACGGGGAAACCTATCCCCCCCAAATTTACTCCGTATGAAATGTGGTGCGGACAGGCTATGGCTCAGAGGGGTGGGATCTCTATCATTTATCAATCACTTGCTCTCCCGTCCTCAAAATCCTCGTACATGCGGGCTTGGGAAGCTGACCTCCAAATTGATTGGGACCTCGAGAGGTGGCAGTCTTCGTTTTTCAGAGCTTTTAAGGGGGTGAGAAACGTCTCCTTGATCGAATCTGGAGTCAAGGTCTTGACCAGATGGTACCTCACCCCTTCAAAGCTGGCCTCCTTTTTCTCCTCAGCGAATCCTCTCTGTTTCCGGGGATGTCAGCTCACAGGCACCATGGCCCACATTTGGTGGGAATGCCCTAAGCTTAGGTCATTCTGGAGTAGGATGTTTACCTTGATTCAAAAGGTAACATCTCACCAGCTTCCGAGAACCCCAGCTATAGCTCTCCTGAACTCTTCCCTCCCTAAAATTCCCAAAGCAAACCGCAAACTAATACATTTTATGCTGCTAGGGGCCAAGATGTCCATAGCGAAGGCGTGGAAACAACCCACGGTCTCCCTCCAGGCCGCTAGACGTAAGATCTCCTGGATCATGTCCCAGGAGAGGCTATCCAGCATGTTAACTGACACGGTACCACAGTTTGAAACCGTCTGGGAACCTTGGTTGCTACATGTAGGGGTTCCGCTTCGCACAGGTTTGTAGTTCCAGCGGGAAATCACTATGGTCGGATGCTTGGACCCCTCCCGGTAAGATCGGCTCTCTCTCTCTCCTTTTCTTTCCCCACGATACTCTTCTTTCCCCACGATACTCTTCTATCTCATGGCTTTTTTTTTCTTTTCTCTCTCCTTTCTGGTACTTTCTGATTCCCTATGGTATGTGGTCAGGTTTATTTCTAAAATGTTTTTATGACAGATGGAATGTGCCTACGAGCACACTGTTGCATTGTTCCTACTGGCCCTCCATCCTCTTGGCCGATAGCTACCTTCGTGTTTGGGGGAGAACCCTCCAGGCACAGTTTGTGCCCAATAGGGGTGTCTGGCGTTTTCTCCCCGTGACCATGCACCATCATTTGACTTGCTAGACGGAGTAGCTAGAACGAAATGACTAGTTAGTGGTCAATTTATATGTGCTGCTTAGACGATGCTTGTCCATCATCTTCACATGTTGCGGTTGAATGTCTAGACAGAATGTACCACTTGTTGTATTTCTTTTGGTTGCATAAAATCAATAAAATTCTTTGAAATATGAAAAAAAAAACGCTCAAAACTGCCGACACCAGCGTTTTTTTGTCCATAAAAAAAAAAAAAAGTTACACTGAAAAACGTTGATTAAAGCTATTGCAAAAACGCTAAAAAAAACGTTGAAAGGCTCCCTGCAAAGCTACTGGCGTTTTTTTTTTATAGCTTTTATCAGCTCCAGTGTGCATGGAGCCTAACAGATTAATAACTAAGCCCAAAATAATAAATCGTGGTTGCTGGTATACACTATGAGGTCCCTCTCTTTCTTCACTGAGTATCGCTGGACCCTGGGATGTGTGTGAGCGTGACCGTTGATATCTGCAGTAAGGGGAGAAGTGTATTGAGGGACGCTGATCCGCAGTGGAGTCTGCCTGAGTTACCAGCCATTGTTTTTTTAAGGCTCATTGTAGCCTCTATAAGGTGAGGGGCTTGAATTTACTTTCTCACTGAGGCTCTGTTTGCACAACTGCACTGCTTGATCGTGTGGTGGATTGCAGGCATTTTTTTTGCACCTTTTTTATTTCAACATCACATCATTTGGACTTCTAACAAGCACTTTGCACTTTTGAACATTTTAACCTTCTATGCACTTTGCGTTTAATATGGACTTTGATCACTTAGCACTTTGATGTTTTTTTTGTTCATTAATTTGTTCGCAATTATTGTGCACCGGTTTGAACTTGCAGCACTTTTGCACCAGTATTCACACCCCCTTATTGGATTGTGTATTTTAGCCCTTTGTTTATATATTTGGTGTGCTGTATACATTATTTATATGTTTTAGCAAGCACCACCACACCCCCCCATTATCAGCTTATACCTATCTTGTGTGTCAGAGAACTTGTCAGAATTGACTCTGCTGATAACAGAGGAACGGAACAGCAGAAAGACACTACTTATCTCTCTCCAAAACTTCCTGACCCATTTTAAGTTTAGTTTTATCATTTGTAATTTTGTTCAGCCATGCTTATGAATCCCTAGATCATAGCCAGAAAGATCCATATACTGTTTCCTGGATTAGATTTTCCGCTTCCTGGACCACTTTATTCCTAGCGGAACAGAGTTGAAGATGCCGATTCTTTGCCCAATGAGCAGACTGAAGGCAGAAAGGTGACAGAGGAAGCATCATGGCTAAACCAACAAATTAATGCATCACATGCATTTAATTAGTCACCTGTCTGGCTGCGCAGGTGAGTGTAAATCAGAATTATGAATCTACATATACATTATAATTGGATAGTATTTCAAACCTCCTTACAAGGCAGTTTAATCATATCGTTGAGCCATGGTTTAGGAGTCCTTGTATAGAGTTAGAAAACAGAATGCTAGGGTTCAAATCAGCACTATTCCCTGCCTCCTCCTGTTGCTATTCCCATTCCATAATTCATCAGACCAATGTTCGATCCTGTCCTGGCTACTGAAGTTCTGACATTGGATTGTTAAATAATGAAGATGGCGGCTTAAAGTTTTACTAAACCCACAACAGTAAAATCATTCTCTATATGCGGTAAAGCATGCTTGTTAATCCTCTGCATTGTGTAAAAAGGCTGATCTTCTGTCTGTCTTCTCTGATCCTCCCCTTCTTCCACAGTTCTAAAACCATCTCCAGATAGTACAGAGGCTAGGGGACAAGCTGCACATGCTCAGTTTAATGTGTATTACTAGGAGATTCTTTTTTTTTTTTTTTGGGGGGGGGGGGGGGTGCATGTAATTAACACAGGGCCAATGAGCACTGTCCAAAGGATCGGGTCATGCATCCTCATAGGAGAATCAGGGGAGAATAAAAATTGGTCCTGCAAGCTTTAACCAGACACTGATAGAGGTCACAAGACTGCTATATACTGCTGATGAGAAAATATATGTGGCAGTTTATATTTATATCTGGAAACCAGATACAGTGAATGCAGGGTCCTGGGTTTAGTAACACTTTAAGCTCAGCAAACACAATACCAGCTCCTTTAGCTCTACCTCTACCAACAACCATGTAGTACATGATTGGATACAGATTGGTTAGTTAGATTAAGTAGGCGCTTATGTTATATACGTTTTGTAAACATAATACTGATTGTATAAAGATTTTATGATCAGATTGTAATGTGTAGGGCGAAAAGTTTTTTTTTGTAGTTTCATTAGTTTAGAGATAGTAGGACCCGACAAGTTCACTTTAACTGAGTTTTTCTGTCCAGTTACAGTAGGCTGATAATATAAATGGAAAGTAAAAATCTGAAATTGTGCAATGCCCCTGAATGAAACAAATGTAGTTTTTTGACATATTGCACTTATTGTTCTATACACCTAGGAATTCAATACAATGTCACTGTTCCCAGCTGTGCCTTGGTGTTTTCTGAAATCTGAAAATCTATAACAGTCTGTACCTGCATGTAGAGTACTGAATTCAAACATTCACATGTATAAGTCTTCCACAATGACTAACACATATATGCGGCGTATACACATTTACATTATTTTATATACAGTAAAACAGAGGCGTATCTAGTGAAAATAGCGCCTATGGCAAACGCTTAAACTGCGCCCCTGTGGAAACATTTGAAACCCATCTTTTAGATAACCTTAACAACAAAAAAAAAACAGCTAACAAACATAGTGATATTTATCATCCCTTGTGATACCTTGGGTAGTGACATATCCTCTTTATGGAGAAATCTGGGGTTTATTAGACCCCTGATACCTCCTCTGCCCTCCAAGGCCAGGAAAATGCAGAACCAATACTGGAAGTGATAAAATCTTCATCACTTAAGGCCTCCGTTTTCACAGAGGAGAGGGAGAAACTGATGTTTCTCCTTCTTCTTTGTGCGCTGCCAACCCGACCAGATGCAATGGGAGAGCCTGGGAGAACAGGGGAGGGCTGTGGCTGAATGCAGCAGGGATAGCGCTGCCATTGTTCATTAGCAAAGGTGCTGAAAAGGAGATCCTGCCTATGCTCAGGAGGAGGGAAGAAGAGACCCTCAGACCCTGGTAAGTGCCTTGCTGCCCAGCCACTCAACATTGCCCCCTTCATATGGCGCCCATGGCACTTCCTATGGCTGCCATACCCTAGATACAATAAAGAATAATAAAGTGATGAGCGCATATACATTAAACACTGAGGCTGTCAAAATACAGTCTGTCAAAAACAAAGTGCAATCCGTGCAAAAAGTGCAAATGCATATATAACAAATGATAAATAGTCCCATCCGTGGTGCAAATGCATATATTTCAAATGATAAATAGTCCCATCCGTGGTGTTGCAGCTGATTCTGTGAAATAGGTGACTTTCCTTAAATAAATGAGCTCAATTGGCTTACCTTAATAAGGCAATGAAAAGCCTTGGGTTTGGAGACTCTCGTGGGTCTCCAGTAGGTGTTCCTCTATCCTCCTGTGAGATGGTGTAGTATCCTGGTTGGCGTCCAATGTTCAGGGTATGGGAAGGGAGGTTTCCAGTGGGCTCAAATAAGAAAAATAGGCCAAGTGAAGTATATAAGACGATTTTAATGATAAAATAGAAACTTACATCAAAGTTAAAACAGTCGAACGAACAATCGGATTACACGTCTACTTTCGGTTTTGGGTCTTACATGTTACGCTGCGTCTCGCAGCTTCATCAGAGATACGCCACTGCGGTACAAACACATATAAAATCTGCAGATCTGTGTGGGTTTGTGTCTCATTAGTTACTAGAATGCTGTATTTAGATGCTTAACCACTTAATCACCGCCCTATAGACGAAATACGGCTATAGGGCGGTTCCTGTACTTAACAGGACTCCATGACGTCCTCCGTTAGAGTAGGGTGTGCGCGCCCAACCGGGCGCGCACACCATACCGGTGCTCCCGGGTCCACGGGACCCGCAGCACCAATATCGCGGTAAGGAGCCAATGGCGGCGGCTCCTTACCACGTGATCGCGCCGTCCAATGACGGCGCGACCACGTGTGTAAACAAATCTGACGTGCGTCAGATCCCCGCGCGCCCGAGCGGGCGCGCACAGCGCGGGTACGGCGCTCGGCGGGTCCACGGGACCCGCAGCGTCAGTGATCTCGGTAAGGAGCCAATGGTGGCGGCTCCTTACACTGATCGCGCCGTCCAATGACGGCGCGTCACATGTAAAAAACCGCGTACTTGCTGACGCCGGTTCTTCCCTCCTCTCGCTGTAACGATCGGTACAGCGTGAGAGGAAGCGCGGATGGCTGCACAGTGTGGGATGGATCTGTGCATTGCATCCGATCCATCCATCCCTGCTCAGCCATCCCTGCATTAACTCCTTCCTTCCCTGCGCAAAACTCTGCATACCCCCCACAAACTCTGCATACCCCCCAATACTCTGCAACCCCCCAAACTCTGATACCCCTCAATACTCTGCATACCCCATCCGCATACCCCCCAATACTCAGCAGTACCCCCCAATACTCGCAGTACCCCCCAAATCCGCATACCCCCCAATACTCTGCATACCCCTCAATACTCTGCAATACCCCGCAGATCGCAAACCCCGCATACTCTGCAATACCCCATACCCCGCAATACCCCACAGTACCCCGCAATACCCCGCAGTACTCCGCAGTACCCCGCAATACTCCGATACCCCCAATCTCCGCAGTACCCCCAATACTCTGCAATACCCCTCAATACTCTGCAATACCCGCAGTACCCGCAATACCCCGCAATACCCCGCAGTACCCGCAATCCCCCAGTACCCGCAGTACCCCGCAGTACTCCGCATACCCCGCAAATCCGCAGACCCCGCAATACTCTCATACCCCGCAATATTGCATACCCGCAGTACCCCCCAATACTCCCAGTACCCCCAATACTCCGCATACCCCCAAACTCTGCAGTACCCCCAACTCTGCAATAATCTGCAAACTCCCGCCAATACTCCGCACAATACTCCCGCACAATACTTGCAATACCCCCGAACAATACTCTGCAGTACCCCCGCGCAATACTCCCCACGCAATCTCCCCGCGCAATACTCCCCGCGCAATACTCTGCAATTCGTTTTTTTTTCAGGCTCCAGCCTAGAGGGGAGATGTGGGGTCTTATTGACCCCATATCTCACTTAAAGAGGACCTGTCTCTATATCTATTACAAGGGATGTTTCATTCTTGTAATAGGAATAAAAGTAACCAAAACATTTATTTTTGGGGAAAAAGGTGTCAAACTAAAATAAATAAAGTAAAATGAACAATAAAAAAAAAAAAAAAAAATTACAGCGCCCCTGTACCCGTGTGCTCGTATACAGACGCGACCGCACCTAAGTCCCGCCCACATTGAAAACGGGTCAAACCACCATGTGAGGTATCGCTGCGAACGTTAGAGCGAGAGCAATAATTTTTGGCCCTAGACCTCCTCTCCAACTAAAAAGATGTAACCAGGAAAAACATTTAAAGGTCGCCTATGGGGATTTTTAAGTCCGTTAGTTTGGCCATTCCACAAGCGTGTCAATATTGAAGGGTGAATGTTGGGTATCTATTTACTCGGCGTAACTTCATCTTTCATATTATGCAAAAAATTGGGCTAACTTTACTGTTTTGTTTTTTTTAAGCCAAAACTGTTTTGTTTCCAAAAAAAAACGCGTGAAAAATTGCTGTGCAAATACAATGCGAGATAAAAAGTTGTAACGGCCGCCATTGTATTCTCTAGGGTCTTTGCTAAAAAAGCATATATAATGTTTTGGGGTTTTTAATTTTCTGCAAATAAATGATGATTTTTCCATGTAGGAGAGAAAAAGTCAAATTGGTCTGGGTGTTCCAGAACGCCTGATGGTGCTTCCTCATGTTGGGCCTCTGTATGTGGCCACGCTGTTAAAAGTCTCAACATGGGATATTGCCATACTCGGGAGGAACAGAATGTGTTTTGGGGTGTAATTTGTGGTATGCAATCTGTGTGTGGAAATAACCTAATAATTGAACATTTTGTGGAAAAAAAATTAAAATAAAAAAACTTGATTTTCAAAGAATTGTGGGGAAAAAATGACAACTTCAAAAAACTCACGATGCCTCTTTCTAAATACCTTGGAATGTCTTCTTCCAAAAAGGGTCATTTGGGGGGTATTTTACTTTTCTGGCATGTTAGGGCTTAAGAAATGAGAGAGGCTGTCGTACATCAGATGTGATCAAATTGATCATTTTCAGTAATTGGTACCATACTTGTAGACCCCATAACTTTCACCCAGACTAAATATTATCCAATTTTTTTTTTTTGTTACCATGATATGTACAGTAACATTTTAGGCCAAATTTATGAAGAAAAGTTCTTTTTTGCAAAATGTTATAATAGAAATGAAGAAAAATTCATTTTTTTACAAAATTTACGTTCTTTTTTCATTTATAGCGAAAAAAATTAAAACCGCAGAGGTGATCAAATACCACCAAAAGAAAGCTCTATTTGTGGGAAAAAAAGGACAAAAATTTCATTTAGAGTTAGAGTTAGTTAGAGTGTTGTATGACTGAGTTATTGCCATTCAAACTGTGAGAGCACCGAAAGCTGAAAATTGGTCTGGTTATTAAGGGGGTTTAAGTGCCCAGTGGTCAAGTGGTTAAAGTGGTAGTAAACCGCAGGTAATTATATAAAAATAAAAAAATCCCTGTAAGTCAATGTCATAATGTGCTAGTTTGCATCGTATGTGGTGTACGTCCTGCCCTCTGCAGAACAAAAAGGGAGGACAATTATATGTAGAAAAAAGCAGTGCAGCGCTACAAAACAAAACCAAAAACATAAAATATAAAAATATAAAATATCAGTCCAAAAAAGTGATCAATTGGAGTGGTCAAGCAGACTCTTGTGCCTCACTGAGGTGTTCAGATGTAACAACTACAGCAAACTGGTGTCCTCAAATGGTAGTACATGCCGCTCACCTGAACAGATGGACCTATCTAGAAGACACCAGAATTTTTTGATTGACAGCCTGATTTTTTGTCTATCCAAAAACTATTTTTGGTATGATAAACAGTTCTATCTCCAAACCAGAGGAGTTGCGATGGGGGCACGCTTTGCACCGAGTGTAGCCAATCTGTTTATGGCACACTGGGAGGAACAGGCAATTTTCAAACACAAACCACCACAACTAATCTGTTACCAGAGTTATATAGATAATTTGATCATGATTTGGGATGGAGATAGAGCTAGTTTTGACGAATTTGCATCTGAATTAAATGCAAATGACAAAAATATCATCCTTTCGTGGAACATCAGTCAGGACCATTTAGTCTTTCTGGACCTAGACCTCACCAAGGTAGACAATCAAGTGATTTTGAAGACCCACTTTAAGACGACGGATCGTAATTCCTACATCTCCACTGAGAGTTGTCACCACACCAAATGGTTACTTAATATACCTAGGGGGCAATTTGTGCGCCTTAGGCGCAATTGCACCCAAGAAAGTGACTTTGTCTCCCAATCACAGGCCTTATCCAAGCGGTTCCTTAAGTAAGGTTATGATAGTGATCTGTTGAACAGAGAAATGGAAGTAGTCCGTAACCTTGATAGAAACACCTTGGTCTCAGATATTCCCAAACAGGACAGAACAGACTTATAATATCCGAATGGTCCTAGATTATAATATACAATACCGTAAATTTGAAAAAATTGTTCAAAAGCATTGGCCCATTTTGAAACATGACAGGTTATTAGGTCCATTATTGCCTGATCGCCCGCAATTTGTGTACAAAAGAGCGCCTTCTCTCAGGGATAAATTAGCCCCAGGAGTTATAGATCCTCCTGTCAATACTGAAAACAAGATCTTTGATTTTCTCACTGGCTTCCATGCGTGTGGCAGATGCCGACCCTGCAGGAAGGTTAAAAAGAACATTAAGAAACGCAAGGAATTCTCAGCAACTACGACAGGAAAAAATTATAAAATTAAGGATCTTATCACTTGTGATACCATAGGGGTTGTTTATGCATTACAATGTGAATGTGGTCTCCAATATGTGGGAAGAACATCCAGACCTTTACACGTGAGGATTGGTGAACATGTAACCAATATTAAAAAGGGCCTTGTCACTCACAATGTGTCTAAACATTTTAGATTGTTCCATGACCGCAACCCGGCTGGGTTGCAGTTCTGGGCAATCGAGAAGGTCATGAACCATTGGCAAGGTGGAAATTTTATTAGACATCTCAGCCAACGGGAATCCTTCTGGGTCTATGAATTAAAAGTGGGAGTACCATTGGGGTTAAATGTTGAATTTTACCTTAATTGTTTTATTTCAGATCGTTGGTATACATATTCTGTTCTTTTTGTGCTTTTTTGATATTTATGTATAATTTATTGTTAACTAGTAAGGTGGCTGTTCTGATGTCTCTTTTAATTTCATTTTTATTTTATTTTATTATCTAAATTGTTTTTGGTACCCATTGTTGAAGGAAGCTTTTTAAGCTCCTCCCCCTTTCCTGAGTTTTGAGTTGGGTGGGTGTTATATATAAAAACTTTTTTATTTTTATTTAAGGACACCTATTGTACAATCATCTGTGGTCTTTGCATGAAGTGTCCTTTTATTGCTCTGATCATATTATGACTCTGGTGGTTTTAGTGATATAGGTTAGTGTCCGTTTTATTTGTATTTGTTTTTCAGTTTGCTTCTCCCTTATCCCCCCCCCCCCCCACCCCTCCCCCCCCCCCCCCCCCCGCCCCCCCCACCGCCCACCCCCCCCCCCCCCCCCCCCCCCCCCCCCTTTTTAGTTCCTCCGCTCGGCGGCGCTGGTTAGTTTTCTGTTTGTAGTGCTGTTAGATCCTTTCCCTGGTATTGTACTGATGGCTATGACGCTGTCTACTTCACATCTAGGCTCTACTTATGAGTGGTGTGTGAGAGAACTGACGGTCTGTTTGATTACTATGGCCGCGCTGCCTCTGTTTACGGTGGGCGGTCCTGGCAACGTCACAATTGCTGCATGCCTGGCCTGGCGTCAGTGTCATCGGGCTACCGCCCTTGATGGGCAGATCGTGTCACGCCGGTCGCCGCCCACGCTAGACGCTTCCTGTGTTCTTTGTGTCCAGCTTAGCACCATGGTGATGGTAAGTCATGTGACCAATTCTGATCACGTGTTGTATGTATGAGGCCACCGTCTATGGCGTTAATACCTCACCCGGTATGCTTTCATTGGACCTGATCATAAGGTAATAATGTCTTTATCAGATCTGGTTATATATCTGTTTCTGTTACTGCATCTGTTGCTGTGATCTGTAAACATCGGAGGATTGCTTATGTATATTTGAACATACCCCTCTGCTTACCATTATGACATGTGCAGATCATTTTGTTTGCTTGTGTTATTTTGATACTTTCCACCGTTGCTGTGATAATCGTATGTCTATTATTCAGTGGTGGATGTATACCCACCCTGGGGGGCGGAGCTTGTTTTAATTGGCCTAATTCGTTTTTTTGCTGCCATATAATGAATCCTGACACATTAGCCCCTTATCCGCTGAAGAAGTCCTGCACCTGTGGACGATACGCGTGCGGGGGGCTTTTCATTTGATGTCAGGACAGCCACCTACCTGGTTCTTTTATTTGCTGTACACTCGTATCCATGCACTAGGACATAGTGCTTTATTTGTGAGTGCTTTTCTTTTTTAATACATTTTCTATGCCATTGTGATTATACGGAAAGCACTATGTGTCATCTTTTTACCTTTTCATGACACCTTTCCCGTGAGAGTATATTCCGACTGACCATCTACCACTAAGAGCTTCCAAGGAGACATCACTGAACTCCAAATCCTCCTTTTGTGAGGGATAGCGCTTTTGACCTGCTATTCACATACAGGTCCATCTGTTCAGGTGAGCGGCATGTACTACCATTTGAGGACACCAGTTTGCTGTAGTTGTTACATCTGAACACCTCAGTGAGGCGCAAGAGTCTGCTTGACCACTCCAATTGATCACTTTTTTGGACTGATATTTTATATTTTTATATTTTATGTTTTTGGTTTTGTTTTGTAGCGCTGCACTGCTTTTTTCTATGTACTCTATCAAGGATTTCTATTGACCCTTTAGTGTTCAGCTGCTTTGTTAATTATTTGTACCTTTGCGCAGTCTGCTACCTCTCCTGTTTAGGACAATTATATGAGCATCTGAAAAAGTAAGCATTGCTTTACAAAACTGAGCATGGCATGTTACAATATTGAGGACACTTTAATACATAGAGAGATTTTTGGGAAGAGTAATTAAAGGGGAACTAACATTTTATCTTTACGTTAAAGGGTTAGTTCGCCTGAAAAGGTATAACACCGCACATCCTCCCCACCCCTCAGTCTCCCCTGTACTTGCCTCCATTGGTGATGAGCTGTCAGTAATGCTCTGGGCAGGGCTGACCAATCAGAATCACTGTGATCTGTTCTGGGAGCACTGCAGAAAATATCAGTTTATGGAAATTTTATTTAGCAAAAGCCTTGGTTCCAAGAACAATAAATAATCTCCTGTGACTAGCTTGTCATGCTGTAGACAGCTCTCAGTTACATGTGTCTTTGATCCATTTATTTAGAGTAAATAGCGTCCTTTCATCTTTAACAATCAATATTGTATGAAATAGCCGGACACATTCCTTCTATTCTCACCGCTCTTTGTGGGCAGCAAAAAATACATTCTGTTCCATCATAAAAGGGCTTCTCATAATGTTTACAAACATATTTCTAAATGTTTCAGACCCGGGTGCAATTCCAGGTTAATTCGTCATCGTTCAAATGAAACCTCAATGTAACCGCGAGCATACACTTAGATCCTGAATATTTTCTGAATCATTCATAAAAACTTCAGAAAGTTTGGCTATACAAGTTGGAAATAGGAAAGAGAAAAAGGGCCCCAGCTCTGATATAAAATGCAGTGGTTAAAGGGAAGTGCTTGGGGGCTGTAAAAATGCAGCTCAGCTGTGTTTTTTTTTTTACTGCCCCCCAGCTCTAAACAACCCTCCATGTTATTCCAGAATTTTGGAATTTTTAGTGGCATGAGCGTTTACAAAAAAAAAACGCTTGATGTATGTAAATGCTCCTAAACACATGTCACGTTTAGCGATAATTAATTTCAGTGACCAGAATGACTTACTATTGTGGCAAATCAAATGAAGGGGCAATTTTAACCGCTTCTAGACCATCGGTGCAGTTTTACTGTGGCAGGCTGACTCCCCTTGGCAAAGCAACATTACCTTGCCTTTTGGCCACTAGGGGGCGCGTGTGTGCCACCGGAGAAACGGCTCGCTGCCAGAGCCAATGCAAATGCCTGGCAGACACGATGACTGCTGGGCACCCGCAATCGCTCGTCACAGAGCGAGAACCGGTCCTGATTCTCTCAGGGAAGAGAATGATCGTGTTTTCATACCAAGTATGAACACCGATCTCTCTCTCTCCCCTCCTAGCTGGTTTCAATCCCCCCCACAGTTAGAACACACCTAGGGAACACAGTTAACCTCTTGATCGCCCCCTGGTGTTAACCCCTTCCATGCCAGTGACATTTATACAGTACTCTGATCGTTTTTATAGCACTGATAGCTGTATAAATGTCACTGGTCCAGGGGTGGACTGACAACTCATGGGGCCCCCGGGCAATAAAAGATTATGGGTCCCCCGGGCTTACAGATGGCCACCACGTCAGAAGGCATTGCATAGGCAGGGCAGCTAAAATCTCAGGATTTTAACATCAAAAGCATGTCGGTTTGGTCATATCAAGGACAGATGTAAAAAAAACATAGATTTTTACATACTGTCTTTGGTTTTACTGAGCCTGGCAACCCTGATGGGGCCCCCTTGTGGCATGGAGCCCTCGGGCAGTGCCCGAGAGTCCCAATGGTCAGTCCGCCCCTGCACTGGTCCCAAAATGTGTCAAAAGTGTCCGATCTGTCTGCTGCAATATCGCACTCCCGATAAAAATTGCTGATCACCACCATTACTAGTAAAAAAAAAATACTTTTGCGCAAACCAATCAATATACGCTTATTACGATTTTCTTTTACCAAAAATATGTAGAAGAATACATATAGACCTAAACTGAGGAAAATATTATATATATATATATATATATATATATATATATATTAGGGCTGTGCAAATTAACTTTTAATTGATCGATTAATCTTTAATTTTTTTGATCGATCAAAATCTTTTTGATCGATTAAAATTCTTTTGATTGATACTCACCTCTCCGCTGGCTTCTAGGCCTTCAGGGAGTTCCGTCGGGGATCCAGTGATGTCACGGACACCGGGCGGCTTGCCGTGTCCATCTGAAGGGCTCCTTTGCTGTACCTTCATATCTGCATGCCGGCAGGACCTTACTATCTGCCACACGCAAGGGCTGTTACACTTTCCTCTATCAACCTGGGATTCTACAGCCATCCACTGATAGTTGTGATAGTTCCCTTCATGGGACATCTACATGCCGACAGACTGATGTTAACCTCTCCTCATCTGGATTCAGTAGTGGCATCGTTGTACACATTTTTATACCAGTATCATACTTAGCTACAGGTTTTTATGACTGCTTTTGGTACCGTTTGGTATTACTCGCACCATTTTTACAGTTTATGTAGCTACATCGATTTTATCTCCAGTGCAATATTTATTTTGTTACCTACTTGAAGACTATAAAAGTTTTAAAGCTATTCCCATGGAGCGCTGCCTTTGTGTGTTCTTTGTATCCTGCTATCCATTTTTCCAGTGGTTGGTAGCTGCACTGGGAGTCGGCCTGCAAGGAGATCAGCTAAAAGTACTTGGATCTGTGCGTTATAATTAATCGAAATTAGTCGATTAATCGATTAATAAAAAAAAAGATTAATCGAACACAAAAATTTTGATCAGTAACAGCCCTAATATATATATATATAATTTATTTTTCAATTGGGGTATTTATTAAAGCAAAGGTAAAGGATATTGTGGGGTTTTTTTTCCCAAAATGTTCGCTCGTTTGTTTATGGCACAAAAAAAAAAAAACCCGCCGAGGTGATTAAAATACCACCAAAAGAAAGCTCTATTTGTGGGGGAAAAAAAGCAATTTTGTTTGGGTACAGCGTCACACGACCGCACAATTGTCAGTTAAAGCGACACAGTGGCGAATCGCAAAAAATAGCCTGGTTAAAGCATCATGTGTGCATTAGCTTATAGCATTAGGATAATCATTCGCACAATAGGTGCTACATGGCTCTGTCAAAGTGTGTCACATGCTGTTGGGTGCCGACTTTGCTATGGCTGTACAGTGGTACAATCTGTAACACACAGTACAGCCATAAAGTAACAAAGTCAGCACACAACAGAGCCATGGAGGACCTCCTGTGCGAATAATTAACCTCTGCTGGGAATCATAAGGCACTGTGAGGATGTGGATGATTCTATTAGGCCGCGTACACACAATCGGTTCAAACCGATGAGAATGGACTTAAGTCCAGTTTCATCGGTCCAACGTCCGTCGGACCAAAGTTTTAAAACTTGCTTTAAAATCTGACCGATGGACGCCTGACAATCGGTCCAAACCGATGGTTAGTACGCAAAGGCTTCGGTCCAAAAACCCACGCATTCTCAGAATCAAGTTGATGCATGCTTGGAAGCATTGAACTTCATTTTTTCAGCACTTCATTGTGTTCTACATCACCACGTTCTGACCCGATCGGATTTTGGACTGATGGTGTGTACGCACATCAGACCATCGGGCCACTTCAGCGTTGAACTGACAAAAAAAAGTCCGTCGGACCTTTCTCATCGGTTTGAACCGATCGTGTGTATGCGGCCTTAAGATTACAATGGGTGTTGTAACACCTCAACTCACTGTGTGCTGCCCAGTGCCTGCCACCATCGCCACCAAGATTGGCATTACTGCTTTTTCCCTGTTAGCTGTCTCACGTCAGTCCCCGAGACAGCAGAGCAGGTAAAGCACTGTACAAATCACACTGCCAAGCACCAGGGAAGAAGAGCAGAAGCTGGAACACTATAGACCAGACTGGGCGCAGGATTCTATACGTCTGACCGGAAAAGGAAAAAAATAGTCCCTACTCATCTTCCACCTCATAAGCCTCTAATGGGGCCCAGGAAAATATATTTATGCACCCCCTAAGCAAGTAGGAGTGGGGGTGCAATTTAGTGAGCCCTATTTTTTTATATTATTTGTTGAAGAAATGCACTATAAAGCTTTCCGGGCCCCATTGAGTACAACAAGGCTGGTCATACTGCCCTATCAGTGGCCCTGTATATACATTGCTCAAAAAAATTAAAGGAACACTATGAAAACATATCAGATCTCCTCAACGGGCAAAAATCTCATGCTGGATATCTATACTGATATGGACTGGGTAATGTGTTAGAAATGAAAGGATGGCACATCATTTGATGGAAATAAAATTATCCACCTACAGAGGGCTGAATTCAAAGACACCCTGAAAATCATAGTGAAAAAATTATGCAGCAAGCTAGTCCATTTTGCTGAAATTTCATTGCAACAACTCAAAATGGTCCTCAGTAGTTTGTATGGCCCCCAAGTGCTTGTATTTGTGCCTGACAACATCAGGACATGCTCCTAATGATATGACGGATGGCGTCCTGGGGTATTTTCTTGCAGATCTGGACCAGAGCATGACTGAGCTCCTAAACAGACTGAGGTGCAACCTGGCGGCACCGGATGGACTGAAACATGATGTCCCAGAGGTTTCTTTTGGATTTAGGTCAGCTGAGCGTGGGGGCCATTCAATGGTATCAATTTCTTCATCCTCAAGGAACTGGCTGCATGCTCTCACCACATAAGGCTGGGCATTGTTGTGCACCAGGAGGAACCCAGGACACACTGTACCAGTGTAGGGTCTGACAATGGGTCCAAGGATTTCATCCCGATACCTAATGGCAGTCAGGGTTCCATTGTGTAGCCTGTAAAGTCTGTGCGTCCCTCCATGGATATGCCTCCCCAGACCATCATTGACCCACCACCAAACCGGTCCTGCTGAATGATGTTACAGGCAGCATAAAGTTCTCCGCGGCTTCCCCAAAACCTTTCACGTCTGTCACATATGCTCAGGGTAAACCTGCTCTCATCTGTGAAAAGCATGGGGCACCAGTGGTGACCTGCTAATTCTGGTGTTCAATGGAAAATGCCAATCGCGGTCCACAGTGTCCGGCAGTGAGCACAGAGCACACTAGAGGACGATGGGCCCTCAGGCCACCCCCATGAAGTCTGTTCTGATTGTTTGGTCAGAAACATTCACACCAGTGGCCTGCTGGAGGTCATTTTGTAGGGCTCTGGCAGTGCTCATCCTGTTCCTCCTTGCACAAAGGAGCAAATACTGATCCTGCTGATGGGTTAAGGACCTTCTATGGCTCTCTAGCTCTCCTAGAGTAACTGTCTGTCTCTTGGAATTTCCTCCATGCTCTTGAGACTGTGCTGGGAGACACAGCAAACCTTCTGGCAATGACACGTATTGATGTGCCATCCTGGAGGAGTTGGACTGCCTGTGCAACCTTTATAGGGTCCAAGTATCGCCCTGTGCTACCAGTAGTGACACTGACCCTAGCCAAATGCAAAATTAGTGAAAAACAGTCAGAAAAGATGAGTAGGGAAAGCCAAGCGGCTAATGAGCTACTGTTTTTCCAGTTTATAATTTTTACCGGAGCGGTCAGCAGATCACAGAGGCGATAAAAGTCTAGATCGTATTTGATCACCTCTATGGCCTTGGAGGACTGGAGAGATATCATGACATTACTTCCAGTCCAGGGTGGAAGTAAACAATTTTATTTTTTTTAAAGCAAAAGATAAAATATTTTTTCCTCTGTAACTCTAAACAGGTAACCTGTAAAAAATGTTAAAGCGTTAGTAAAGGAAAACATTTTTGTCATTTAAAATAACAAACATGTTATACTTACCTCCACTGTGCAGTTCGTTTTGCACAGAGTGGCCCCCGATCCATGTCTTCTGGGGTCCCTCGGCAGCTGTCTCTGGTCCTCCCCGCAATTACTGACCACAGTCATGTGAGAGCTCGCATGGTGGGGAGTATTTGTGGGCGCGCTCCCGTGATACAGCGAGCGGCCAGTGGCGCGCCGCGTCACTGGATGTGATTGACAGCAGCGCCAGCCAATGGCTGCGCTGCTCTTAATCCATCCGCTCTAGCCAATCAGTGACCAGGCTGAGCGGCGATGAGGATCTCGGGACCGCGCAGGACTTTCGCAGGGTCAGGTAAGTATAACGGGGGCTCGGGGGGGCAGCATTATGAGATGTTTTTTTCACCTTAATACATAGATTGCATTAAGGTGAAAAAAATGTTTACTTTACAACTCCTTTAAGGCCGTGTACACACGATCAGACCGGTCCGAAGAAACTGGCCTTAAGGCTTTAAAATCGGTCCGATGGACGCCTGACCATCGGACCAAAACGATGGTTAGTACGCAAAAGCACCATGTTCTGACCCGATCGGATTTTGGACTGATGGTGTGTACGCACATCAGACCATCAGGCCACTTCAGCAGTGACCCGATGAAAACGGTCCGTCGGACCATTCTCATCGGACCGGCCTGATCGTGTGTACGCGGCCTAAAGTGTCGCCTATGGAGATTTTTAAGTAACATAGTATATCATAAAAAGCATTTACAGTTTTTCTGGCTGGCTTCCGTTAAATGGCCTAAAAGTATGTTAGGAGAAGAGATGTATAGGTTTTCAAATCCCATTAGCTTAGGGCGATTTTTTTTCTGTATACAGCAGTAACTGTATAGACTATAGGGTGAACTGACCCTTTAATAGATAGAACTTTGACAGTTTGACATTTATTTGCAGAATACATTGTTTCTTAATAAATGTGGTTAAAAAATTTTTTTATAGGTTACAAATATTTAATGAGAGTCAGTCTCGCCTTTTATCACATTATTGTCTTTTGCACAAGCTTGTTTGGATTTGAATTCTCATTTTGCCACAGTAAACTACGAAGCACGTTAATACTAATTAGAACTGCAGACTGCAGAGTCATCTGGAATGTAGATAATAACACTTCACTTCAGCAGCTAAAATATTTCTGAATGTTATTCCTATGAAGTCAGCAAGCTTCAAATCTATTTTCAAACATTTAAAATGCTCCCTCTGGTGGATTTAATGTGTAATTTAAGTACATTTAATTGGGCTTCAGCATAGCTTCAGATTAGCTACTTAAAAGCACTATATCAGTTTTAGTGTTTATTGCTATATTCTTTAAAATACAGTTTTTGTTTGAAATGTCGTATTTTTATAATCATTAATTTATTTTCAAATTGCTTTATTTCTCTGCACCATTTTCACATCTTTTCTTGTAATCCCTAGGGTGCAATTTTCTTTTACAGGAACTAATGTGTTTTACTATTTATTGATTTTTTTGCAGATTATATGGCTTCTCCTGAAAATAATAAAAAAATATTTATGATGAAAGTGAACTTCAGATGATGTTTAGAGGGCATATAATATTTTTTTTTTTCACAATATTGTTGTGTATTGTTTAATTTCAGCGCAAAGAGAGTAGGGGTCACTTCTCCGAAATGCCAAGAAATCCAGGAAATCAGCAAACCCCCGAACTCCATTAAAGTCTAGGGGACCTGAATCTTGTCTTGTATTTGTGGCTTTTTTCCAGGCCAGTGTGCGAGTTTTTGATTAAAAAAAAGGCATGAGTAGAATGGATCCTGTGGCTTAAAGGGAAACATTAACAGAATTCCTTTAACCACTTAACCCCCGGACCATATTGCTGGTCAAAGACCAGAGCACTTTTTGTGATTTGGCACTGCGTTGCTTTAACTGACAATTGCGCGGTCGTGCGATGTGGCTCCCAAACAAAATTGGCGTCCTTTTTTTCCCACAAATAGAGCTTTCTTTTGGTGGTATTTGATCATCTCTGCGGTTTTTATTTTTTGCGTTATAGACAAAAATAGAGCGACTATTTTGAAAAAAATGCAATATTTTTTAAATTTTGCTATAATAAATATCCCCCAAAAAATAAAAAAATAAAAAAAATGTCCTCAGTTTAGGCCGATACGTATTCTTCTACATATTTTTCGTAAAAAAAATCGCAATTAGCGTTTATTGATTGGTTTGCGCAGAATTTATAGCGTTTACAAAAAAGGGGGTAGTTTTATGGCATTTTTATTAATATTTTTTTTTTACTAGTAATGGCAGCGATCAGCGTTTTTTTTTCGGTACTGCGATATTATGGCGGACACATCGGACACTTTTGACACATTTTTGGGACCATTGGCATTTTTATAGCGATCAATGCTATAAAAATGCATTGGATTACTATAAAAATGCCATTGGCAGTGAAGGGGTTAACACTAGGGGGCAGGGAAGGGGTTAAGTGTGTTCCTGCTTGTGTTCTAACTGTATGGGGGGTGGACTCACTAGGGGAAATCACTGATCTTCTGTTCATACATTGTAGCCCCCTAGCGGCCGCTAAAGGTAGGACGTAGAGCTACGTGCTCTCGCCCAGCAGTGCCACCGTCCCGCCGTATAACTGCGGTGGGCGGTCGGCAAGCAGTTAAACAACCTGCTTGGTGGGTGTCATATACCTGGACTGGAAAGTGCACACATATTGGATGTGCTCCAGCAAAAGTGAAAAAATAACTAATGCTCATAGGCGTGAGCACAGGGTGTGCCAGGTGTGCCCAGGCACACCCTAATCACCCTGTGCAGAATAGACATGTGCAGACTGGAATATTTTGTTTTGTTTTTTCTTTTCTTTTCGTTTGGAAAATACATTTATTTAGTTACTCCCGAAAATCGTTTTGATTTATGTCGTTTTCGTCCGAAAACGACAATTTTTGATGCTTTGTCGAATTTTCGTCGTTCAATTCGACAAAGCATCGAAAATCGTCGTTCTGAATACAGTGAATAGGTAGGAATTGAACGACGAATATTCGACAAAGCATCGAAAATCGTTGAATTTTCGTTGTTCAATTTCTACCTATTCACTGTATTCAGAACGACGATTTTCAATGCTTTGTTGAATTGAACAATGAAAATTGGACAGAGCATCGAAAATCGTCGGATCTGAACGAAAACGAAAATAAAGCATTTTTTATGTCGGATCTTTGCGACAACGAAATATCAGATTTTCGGACGAAAATGCATTCTAACTAAAACGAATGCACAAGACTAGTGCAGAACAAATTCCCCCTACTGACCTAAATCCCCCTCCTTCCCCTCACAACATTGCCAGCATTGCCTTCTCTCCCACCTGTTGTTGCTGTGGACAGTGGCGTAACCAGAGTTATGGGCGCCCGGGGCAGAATTTTTTTCGCCCCCCCCCTTGTATAATCATCCACTCTGGTTATAAGGATCTGTAATGTATCCCTCTCAGGGCTTTCAGCATGTAAGGGGTAAATTATTGCAGGATTAATCATTTAACCCCTTACTGTAAGGGAATAACAGACTGACCCCCCCCCCACAACCACAGATCCCCCATCATAGACTGAACCCCCCCCCCCACAATCACAGATCCCCCATCACAGACTGACCCCCCCACAATCACAGATCCCCCATCACAGACTGACCCCCTAAATAACAGACCTCTCATCACAGATGGATCCCCCCAATCACAGATAGACCCCCCACAATCACAGACCCCCTATTTAACAGACCTCAGACAGTAACCCCCAGTAGTGCAGACCTCAGACAGTAACCCCCAGTAGTGCAGACCTCAGACAGTAACCCCCAGTAGTGCAGACCTCAGACAGTAACCCCCAGTAGTGCAGACCTCAGACAGTAACCCCCAGTAGTGCAGACCTCAGACACTAACCCCCACAATAGTGCAGACCTCAGACAGTAACCCCCACAATAGTGCAGACCTCAGACAGTAACCCCTATAATAGTGCAGACCTCAGACAGTATACCCCAGCATAGTGCAGACCTCAGACAGTAACCCCCATAATAGTGCAGACCTCAGACAGTAACCCCCATAATAGTGCAGACCTCAGCCAGTAACCCCCATAATAGTGCAGACCTCAGACAGTAACCCCCATAATAGTGCAGACCTCAGACAGTAACCCCCATAATAGTGCAGACCTCAGACAGTAACCCCCAGTAGTGCAGACCTCAGACAGTAACCTCCATAATAGTGCAGACCTCAGACAGTAACCCCCAGTAGTGCAGACCTCAGACAGTAACCCCCAATAGTGCAGATCTCAGACAGTAACCCCAATAGTGCAGACCTCAGACATTAACCCCCAATAGTGCAGACCTCAGACATTAACCCCCAATAGTGCAGACCTCAGACATTAACCCCAAGTAGTGCAGACCTCAGACAATAACCCCCAGTAGTGCAGACCTCAGACAGTAACCCCCAGTAGTGCAGACCTCAGACAGTAACCCCCAGTAGTGCAGACCTCAGACACTAACCCCCAGTAGTGCAGACCTCAGACATAACCCCACATAGTGCAGACCTCAGACAGTAACCCTATAATAGTGCAGACCTCAGTGATGTATACCCTCAGCATAGTGCATGAGTCCTCAGACAGTAACCACCAGTAGTTAGTGCACCTGCAGACCTCAGACAGTAAATAAATAAACCCCATAAGTAGTGCAGACCTCAGACAGTAACCCCCATAATAGTGCAGACCTCAGACAGTAACCCCCAATAATAGTGCAGGACTCTCCAGACAGTCAAAGTCCCCCATAATAGTGCAGACCTCAGACAGTAACCCCCATTAGTGCAGACCTCAGACAGTAACCTCCATAATAGTGCAGACCTCAGAACAGTAACTCCCCCAGTAGTGCAGACCTCAGACAGTAACCCCCAATAGTGCAGACCTCAGACAGTAACCCCCAATAGTGCAGACCTCAGACATTAACCCCAATAGTGCAGACCTCAGACATTAACCCCAAGTAGTGCAGACCTCAGACAATAACCCCAGAGTAGTGCAGACCTCAGACAGTAACCCCCAGTAGTGCAGACCTCAGACAGTAACCCCCACAATAGTGCAGACCTCAGACAGTAACCCCCACAATACTGCAGACCCCAGACAGTAACCCCCAGTAGTGCAGACCTCAGACAGTAACCCCCAGTAGTGCAGACCTCAGACAGTAACCCCCAGTAGTGCAGACCTCAGACAGTAACCCCCAGTAGTGCAGACCTCAGACAGTAACCCCCAGTAGTGCAGACCTCAAACAGTAACCCCCAGTAGTGCAGACCTCAGACAGGTAACCCCAGTAGTGCAGACCTCAGACAGTAACCCCAGTAGTGCAGACCTCAGACAGTAACCCCCAGTAGTGCAGACCTCAGACAGTAACCCCCAGTAGTGCAGACCTCAGACAGTAACCCCCAATAGTGCAGACCTCAGACAGTAACCCCCAATAGTGCAGACCTCAGACAGTAACCCCCAGTAGTGCAGACCTCAGACAGTAACCCCCAGTAGTGCAGACCTCGGACAGTAACCCCCATAATAGTGCAGACCTCAGACAGTAACCCCCATAATAGTGCAGACCTCAGACAGTAACCCCCATAATAGTGCAGACCTCAGACAGTAACCCCCATAATAGTGCAGACCTCAGACAGTAACCCCCATAATAGTGCAGACCTCAGACAGTAACCCCCATAATAGTGCAGACCTCGACAGTAACCCCCAGTAGTGCAGACCTCAGACAGTAACCCCCAATAGTGCAGACCTCAGACAGTAACCCCCAATAGTGCAGACCTCAGACAGTAACCCCCAATAGTGCAGACCTCAGACATTAACCCCCAGTAGTGCAGACCTCAGACAATAACCCCCAGTAGTGCAGACCTCAGACAATAACCCCCAGTAGTGCAGACCTCAGACAATAACCCCCAGTAGTGCAGACCTCAGACAATAACCCCCAGTAGTGCAGACCTAGACAGTAACCCCCAGTAGTGCAGACCTCAGACAGCGGCGTGTGTGGTTTCCCTCAAGCGCGGGCTCCTCCTCCTCTGTGGGTGTGAACAGAGAGGAGGGCCGCCGCCGGGTGTACCAAGATGGCCGCCGCTCCGGAGCTAGGCCGAAGCCGCGGACTTTCCTAGGCCGAGGCTCCGGAGCGCTCCGCGGAGCCGGTGGATGGATTCGCCCCCCCCCCCATTTTTCGCCCGGTGCGACAGCCCCCCCTGCCCCCCCCCCCGCTACGCCAGTGGCTGTGGATGTTTTAGGATGAGTGGGGAAGGGGCCAGTAAGTATGCCATTTACCAGCCCCTTTCCTTTCTGAATGAACATTGTGACTAATCGGTAGAGTGTGTGTGAACTTTGGGGTGCACGACCCTAATGCCAAAGGCTGCGCACACCTATGCTAATGCTAAATAAAAGTTCCTCCCCCTACCTGCTTCTGTTTGTAATGAAAGCAGCCAGGGGGTCCCAGTGGTATCAGACAGAATTCCTGGACAGTTTGTTGACATTCAACTGCCTAGATTTATTTAAAGTGTTTGTTATTTTTTCTCTAAAAATAAAAAACATGTTATACTTACCTCCTCTGTGCAGTGGTTTTGCACAGAGCAGCTCTGATCCTCCTCTTCTCTGGTCCCTCTATGACTCTCCTGGCCCCTCCCTCCTGTCGAGTACCCCCACAGCAAGCAACTTGCTATGGGGGCACCCGAGCCGAGTCACAGCTCCCTGTGTCCATTCAGACACGGAGCCCTGGTTTGGCCCCACCCCCTCTGTCTCCTGATTGGCTAACTAACTTTAATTGACAGCAGCGGGAGATATGGTGCCGCAGCAGTGTATCAGCATCTCAGGAAGAGAATCTCAGATGAGGGACCTGTGAACATCGCTAGATAGAGATGGAGCTCAGGTATATATTAGGGGGGCTACTGCACACAGTAGGTTTATTATCTTGATGTTTTACTGTGTTATGGTAAAACACTATGTTCGTTTACTTCTTTTCACTGGAACAGTCATGGTGAGTGGCAGTCATTCACACAGGAGCCAACATAGAGATCTCCAGAAGGGATGACTATAAGAGCCCTGGGAACAGACCTCTTAAAGGGGAAGGCATAGATGGCCTATTGTTTTTTCACAATGGGTTCACATGATAAGGTTAGAGCATATTATGCATGGTGGTGTGACTCACCTATGATATTAATGGTGGTGAAGGAGGATAAACTGACTGCACGCGTTTTTGAAGACAAGCAAATGTGAAGAGATGCATTTTGTGGACATTTGTGTGTTATTCCTATGTTTGCCCAATTTTAAAGGGTAAGTTCACCCGATCTGACACATAGGATCGCTGCTTTATGTGTCCGGGGATTGGAAATCCCCTCGGCTTAGTCTCCTTAACGTACCTTGTAAAAGGTACATAAAGGAGGCATTCCAATTGGTCAGTACCGTCACATGGATGGTGCCGACCAATCATAGCCCATCCTCTCAGCGCTGGAGAAGAGGAGAGAAAGCCGTGGTTTTTCAAATCCTGAGACCGGTAAAGCAATTATCTGTTGTGCCGGAACAGGTGATCGCGGGACTCCAGGTAAGCAGGACCGGGTGCGATGGGGAGGGGGTTCAGTGTAATTTCACCTTACATATTTTCAAAGATTCATGCGTAATATTTCTGTACACAGAGAATAGAGCCTGTATAACATACGGTAAAATTGCACAGACACAGTGGTGTTGCGCTGAACTTTTTATTTGTATTCATGTTAATTGATACATTATGCTGGAAAACTTAAGCTTGTGAAAAGCAACAGACTGCTGGCTTGATCAGATAAAAAAAAATAACTAAAAAGGAAAACTAATACAGTCTGCATAATCTGGGAACTGTAGTGTAAAGGGTCCATTATTCCCATTCTGTGGTTGTTTTCCCAGCTATCAATTCTCATGATCATCAGTGTTCAGCATAGAGGCCATAGGCTTTCCTGGCTATAGTTCTCCCCAGGTGCCGGCTGGGCCAGGGGGCAGGGTGGAAATTTCCCCCCAGGCCACCTACCTTGTCATTAAAAACGGCCGTGGCACTGCCTGTGTTGCTTTTTTTCAGGTAGTGATGGTCGGATTATATAGTACTAAATTCCAACTTCTGGAACTTATGACAGAACAGTGGCTGCTGACTGGCTGGATGGCTGCTGCTGCGCTGCACTCTGGGAGTTGTAGTCCGGCCACACTCGAGTTCCTGGCGGTTGGAGGAACTCGGCAGTGCAGCAAACTACAACTCCCACTTCCCAGGAGTCTCAGAGGCAGCCGTCAGGACATATGCCAGGGAAGGGGGTGCATCACATCACACGTGACCTGAGCGGTTGTGGGCTGGGGCCGGGCGCTGGCTTGAGGAGTGGCAGAGAAGAGGTGACAGATTCATCAGCCCCCCGAAGAGGTCATGCAAGGCAAAGACCTGGCTGTGAGACAGACCCAGACCCTGACACCCCCCAGCTGAACCCCCACATCCCATGGACACTGATCAAACTGCACTGATGATAGGCACTGCACTGGTGAGGCTGCTTTGATGGGCACCGATTAGGCTGCACTGATACCTGGGCACTGTCTGCTCTGATGAGGCTGCACTGATCAGGCTGCACTCATGTCTGGGCACTGTCTGCACTGGTGAGGATGCACTGATGGGCACTGATCAAGCTGCACTGATTATGGGAACTGCACTGGTGAGGTTGCATTGATTGGCACTGATCAGGCTGTACTGATTCAGCCTGTGCAGTGTCTGCACCGGTGAGGTGGCACTGATCAGGCTGAACTAATGGGCACAGTCTGCACCAGTGAGGCTGCACTGATGGGCACTGATCAGGATGCAATGATGCCTGGGCACAGTCTGCACTGGTGAGACTGCACATATGGGCAATGTCTGTGCTGGTGAGGCTGCATTGATGGGCACTGATCAGGCTGCACTGATGCCTGGGCAGGCACTGTCTACACTGGTGAGGCTGCATTGATCAGCACTGATCAGGTGGTGAGGCTGCACTGATCAGGATGCACTGATTCCTGGACACTGATCAGGCTGTACTGATCATGCTGCACTGATGCCTAGGCACTGTCTGCACTGGGGAGGCAGCACTGATCAGGCTGCACTGATGGGCACTGTCTGCACTGGTGAGGCTGCACTGATGCCTGGGCACTGTCTGCACTGGTGAGATGGCACTGATCAGGCTGCACTGATGGGCATTAATTAAGCTGCACTGATGATGGGCACTGCACCGGTGAGGCTGCATTGATGGGCACTGTTCAGTCTGCACTGGTGAGGCTGCATTGATTAGTACTGGTGATGGTGAGATGATTCGGTGGTTTAACCACTTCAGCCCCGGAAGAATTTACCAACTTCCTGACCAGGCCATTTTTTGTGATGCGGCACTGACAATTCTGCAGTCGTGTGAAGTTATACCTAGAAAAAATATATGCCTTTTTCCCCCACAAATAGAGCTTTCTTTTGGTGGTATTTGATTACCTCTACAGTCTATTTTTTTGCTCTATAAACAAAAAAGTGCAACATTTTTTTTTTTACTTTTCGCTATAATAAAAATCCAAAAGAATAAATAATTTCTTCATCAGTTTAGGCCAGTGGTCTTCCAAGGGCCAGATGCGGCCCTTTGCATGCCTCTACTTGGCCCTTGGGACATTATTCCTCCAACTGACACCAACGATGGGTCAACCTTCCTCCCACTGACACCATGAATGGGGCACTATTCCTCCTGCTAAGACCAATGAAGGGGCACTATTTCTCCCACTGATGCCATTACTGGGACACCCTTCCTCCCACTGACACCATCAATAGGGCACTAGTCTTCTCACTGATACCAATCATGGGGCACTGTTCTTCCTGCTAAGACCAATAATGGGGCACCATTCCTCCCACTGACGCCATTAATAGGGCACCCTTCCTCCCACTGACATTATTGATGGGGCACTATTCCTCCTGCCAAGACCAATGATGGGGCACTATTCCTCCTGCCAAGACCAATGATGGGGCACTATGCCTCCTCCTAGGGGGCACCATTCTTTCCACTGACACCATTAATAGGGCACCCTTCCTCCCATTGGCACAAATGATAGGGCACTATTTCTCCTGCGACCAATGATGGGGCACAATTCCTCCCACTGACACCATTGATAGGGCACCTTTCTCCCAATGACACCTTCAGTGGGGCACTATTCCTCCTACTAAGACCAATGATGGGGCACTATTCATCCTGCTAAGGGGCACCATTCTTCTCATTGACACCATTAATAAGGCACCCTTTCCCCCACTGACACCATCGATGGGGTTCCTCCTGCAAACACCAATGATGGGGTACCCTTAGTCCCACTGATACCATTAATGGGGCACTGTTCCTCCTGTGACAACCAATGATGGGGCATTGTTTAATCCCAGTGATGTTGGGACATTTTCTACTCACACTGACCACAGTCTGGCCCCCCTTTAAGCCTGAAGGACAGTAAACTGGCCCTTTGTTCAAAAAGTTTGGAGACTCCTGGTTTGGGCCAATATGTATTCTACATATTTTTGGTAAAGAAAAGAAAGAAAAAAATCGCAATGAGCATGAATTGATTGCTTTGCGCAAAAGTTATAGCATCTACAAAATAGGGGATATATTTATGGCATTTGTATTATTTATTTATTTCTAGTAATGGCCATGACAGATCGGACACTTGACTTTTATACAGTGATCAGTGCTAAAAATAGCCCCTGACTACTGTATAAATGTCACTGAAAGGGAAGGGGTTAACACTAGGGGGGTGATGAAGGGGTTAATTGTGTTCCCTGGGAAGTGTTTCTAACTGTGAGGGGGTGTGCTGACAGGGAGTAGAGAGAGGTCATTTTTACTGATAACTAGGAACAGCAGATCTCTGTCTAACTCCCCTGTCAGAACGGGGATCTGTCTGTTTACATTGACTGGCTCTCTTAGGAGCGATCGCGGGTTGCCAGCAGATATCGCAGCCTTGTGCATCGGCTCCAGCGCCACGCCGCATAGCAGGAGAGCCAACGTAATGACAACAGCTGGTCGGCAATGGACTTGCCCCCCAGGCCTACGGCTGCTAGCCCTCCCCTGGTTCTCCCCCTGCTGACTGGAGGGGATAGTGCAGCTTTTTAAAAAGGACAATGGCCCGGATTCACATACATTGGCGCATATATATGCCGCCATAGCGTATGTCTTTTACGCTACACGGCACAGCACGTAGAGGGAAGCATGGAATTCACAAAGCAAATGCTCCCAACTCTGCGCCGGCGTAGCGTATATTCTTAGGCGTAAGTCAGCGTAAGTGGAAGTAGGTGGAAGTGGGCGTGATACATTTAAATGAAGCGTGACCTCATGCAAATGATGGGCTGAGCGTCAGACAAGTACTTAAAACGAACTGCGCATGCGTCGTGCCTTGGACAAATCCCAGTGCGCATGCTCACAATCACGTCGAAACAACTGCCTAAGATACATCAAAACACTGCTTACGACGTGAACGTAACTTACGCCCAGCCCTATTCACGTACAACCTAAACTACGTAAAATTCGATGGCATTCATTACCTGGTCCATACCTTTGCATGAGTTGCTCCTCCAATATGGGGAATAACTTTACGCCGGACGTACGAACCGCGTATATTATGCCCCGGGCACAAGTACGTTCATGAATTGCCGTATTTGACTCATTTGCATATTTGCATAGAAAATCAATGGGAGCGCCACATGCGTCCAACGAAAATATGCGCCCACTATACGCCGGCATAGGAACGTTACATTGGACGGCTGAAGCCTATTTTTCGGCGTATCTTGCTTTGTTGGTCGGCGCATTGATACGACGGCGCACATTTGTACTTACGTCGGCATATCTGGAGATACGTCGGCGTAAGTGCTTTGTGAATCCGGCTTTACGTCTCCTTCGCCATGTTTCTGTAGTCCAGTGCCTAGTTACAAGATGCACACATTCAATTTTGCCTCAGGCCGCGTACACACGGCAGAGAACCTCGACGGGCGGAACACATCGTTCCGCCCGTCGAGGTTCTCGCCCGGCCGTCAGATTCGGCGACCAGCCTGTCGGGAAGGGCGACGAGCTATTCATCCCGACGGGCCGTCGAGCAAATAGAGAACCTGCTCTCTATTTCGGCTCGACGGCATTCCCGACGGGATACTCGCCGAATCCGTACACACGGCCGAGGTTCTCGGCAGAATCAGGATGCCAGCGAGGTTCTCGCTGGTTTCTGCCGAGAACCTCGGCCGTGTGTACGGGGCTTCAGGGGCTCAGGGTTGTAAACTCACTCACTCACTTAAAAAAGCTGAAGCTCTAAAGCAGGGGTCCTCAAACTACGGCCCGCGGGACTTGTAACCGGCCCACCTGACCCTGACAGGCAACGCCGGTTACACTGCAGATTGTAACACAGCAATCCCGCTGTGTCACGGAGATGACAGTGTTAACGGCGCGCTGTGATAAATGTCCCGCCCTCCTCCTCCTAGACTAGCTCGTGTGATAGAGCCGGTGTTATGTCTATCACACAAGCTAGTCTAGGAGGAGGAGGGCGGGACATTTATCACAGCGCGCCAGAACTGTTACCTTCGTGACACAGCGGGATCGTCACGGCAGTTGAGTGAGCAGTGTGGCACGGTAAGGAGAAAGTGCTGTGCAGGGCTTACAATGGTGAGGGAGGGAGGGGGCTTGCGATGGTGAGGGGGGCTGATATTGATGTAATAATGATGGTGGGGGGCTGATGATAAAATGATGATGATGGTGGGGGGGGGCTTGCAATGAAGGGCTGATGATGTTATGATGAAGGTGGGGGGGCTTGCAATGAGGGGCTTGAAATGGTGAGGGGGGGTTGCAATGAGGGGCTGATTATGGTGAGGGGGGCTTGCAAAGGTGAGGGGAGTTGCAATGAGGGACTGATGATAATGATGATGATGATGTAATGATGATTTGGGGGGCTTGCAATAATCTTGATCGGTTTGCAATTATGATTGTGAGGGGGGGCTTATAATGAGGGGCTTACAATTATAATGGTGAGGGGGGGCTTGCAATGAGGGGATGATGATGATGATGGTGATGTAATGATGGTGAGGTGGGGGGGCTTGCAATGATCATGATCAGTTTGCAATTAATGATTGCGAGGGGGGCTTGCAATGAGGGGCTTATAATGATGAAGGGGGGCTTGCAATGTTCGTGAGGGGAGGCTTGAAATGATGGCTTGAATTTGAAATTGTGGTGGTGGGGGGCTTGCAATGATGGTCTAAATGACAGTGAGGGTGGGCTTGCATTGATGGCTTGAAATGACGGTGAGGGGGGCTTTCAATGATGGTGAGGGGGACTTGCAATGATGGTGAGGCAGGCACTGATTGGGCTGGACTGGCGAGCATTGATGGTCAAAGAGCGTTATTGCTGGTATATTTGTTTTGTAGCGCTGTGTGTGTGTGTATATACTTCAAAATAACATATGTGCAGTGTGCATAGGAAATTGTTCATAGTTTTTTTTTTTATAGTCCGGCCCTCTAACGGTCTGAGGGACAGTGAACCGGCCCCCTGTTTAAAAAGTTTGAGGACCCCTGCTCTAAAGGGTGTGGAAACAGAGCCATAAACTTAGAAGGGAGATAAAATATAGACCAATTAACGATTACATTTTTTATTGAAATGCCACTTTTGCAAAAATGTACCACTTAATCTGATAAGTGTTTATAGCGATTTGCTCTAGTCCGTTTAAAACTTCCAATGCACAGTGCTGGTGAGAATGTGGGGTTTCCTGCCCTGTAAAGAAACTTTAACTCCTTTATACCTTCTACTTGGCAAGATTAACATGACATTTCTTAACTAGATTACATTAAGTTAACCTGTTTACGTCTCAAATTTTGTTATTTCTAAGTTTAGTTCTCTAACATTTTATAGAAAAAGAACATGGATCAAACAGAGAGAATTTTAAACTTCAGGCCAGGTCTGAATTTGGTATTTTCTATATATATGTATTATATATATCTTGCTGTAATAGTTCCCAATGGCCAGAAGATGTCATCATTATGCAGATTTACTATTATAGGTTCCCTAAAGGCATCTTCATTTAAAATATTGTGCAGTCTTCCAGAGCCAATTTTCGGTAACAAAATATATTTTATTTTTATGCTTTCGTCGCTAAGGAAGTTTTCTGTAAGAAAAAACAAAAAAAAGAAACAAAATTCTAACTTTACTGGGAGTTAGATATGTGATTTATTTGATTGTGAATAACTGTTGTTTCTGAGCTTTATATCCATTAAAATCTATGCTTTACCTACAAACATGCTACTATGTTTTGACCCAGTTGTTTTTCAATTTAATATAATGCAGTTTACTAGTTGTTAGATGTGGTGTTGTATTATGCCGCATACACACGACCGTTTTTTCCGTCAGAATAAACTCCGACAGGTTTTTCCAATGGAATTACGTTGAGGCCGTGTACACACGTACGAGAACCTCGTCGGGCTAAACTCATCGTTCCGCCCGACGAGGTTCTCTGCCTGCCTTCGAGTTCGTCGACCAGGCTGTCGAAAAAGGCATTGAGCCATAAGTCCCGATGGCCCGTCGAGGAAATAGAGAACCTGCTCTCTATTTTGGCTCGACGCCTCGCTCGTCAGTTTGCTTGGGGAAAACGTACACACGATCGAGCTTCTCGGCAGAATATGGATCCCAGCGAGCTTCTCGCTGGATTCTGCCGTGAAGCTCGGTCGTGTGTACGGGGCCTCAAGCTGTCTTGCATACACACGGACACACCAAATTCCGACCGTCAAAAATGTGGTGACGTACAACACTACGACGAGCCTAGAAAAATTAAGTTCAATGCTTCTGAGCATGCATCAATTTTTTTCCAAGCATGCATGTTCTTTTCTCGACGGACGAACGGAATTTCTGATAGAATTTTTTTACGTCGGAAAAAAAGAGAATGTTCTCTTTCTATGTCCGTCGGAATTTCCGACAGAAAAAGTCAGATGGGGCATACACACGGTAGGAATATCCGATGAAAAAATTCCATCTAACTTTTTTTGTCGGAAAATCCGATGTGTGCACACGGCATTAGATTTATTTTGTCCTCCCCCCCCCCTTTACCTAGTGATCCCGCCACTACACATTGCCTATTCTAAAAGGTGACAATGCTACCTCACTGCACTTCATCTACAAAGGAACAGCATTGTCACCCTGACCTGCTCTCCTGATTTGGACTGTCAACCCCTACCTCATTTCTCCATTACATGGGGTGTTTTGTGGTTCACGCAAAATACGTGGGAGGTTAGTATTGCTTTTTTATCTTAATAGCTTCCTTTACCTTAATGCAGTGCTGTTTTCATGTCCTCATTGTTCGTTTTTGCTCTCAAGTTGCTGTAATTCTTCTCTGATCTCCACACTTCCTGGTTGTCTGTTTCCTGAGACCACAGTACTGGGAGCTTTCTCTCTGTGGTCACTAACTTCAAGGAGATGTGATTACTGTGTGTCTAGTTCTAGTTTTGTTTTCCAAACCATCACTGCTCTATGGCTCTGTATGCTCTGTAAGGCAGAGAGGCAGGAAACAACATGCAAAAACGAAATTAGAAACTACAGGTACATTATATGATTGATTTTTATCTATGTTTAACAGTTTTTAAAAGGACTCAGTTAACTATTATGTCTCTATACCCTGTAAACAGTAATTTCAGCAAAAAATAAAATAAAAATTACAACACCTTTAAGGCACATAACATTGTTTGACACCAACATTGAGAATCAAAAATGTTGACTTTGCATTGTCCCTTTAATAATACCTTTAAGCAAAGCTAACAAGTTATCCCCATCATGTTTGTTATATATGTGTAATGTCAGTTTCTATATGTTGCTGATCTGAGGTACTGAATGGGATGGGGGTCTGCACTGAAGGGGGGGTCTGCACTGAAGGGGGTATCTGCACTGAAAGTGGGGGTCTGCACTGAAAGGTGGGGTGTCTGTTTAACATGCAGGGGGTCCAGAGCTGTAGGTGCTGTATAATGTAAAGGGGTCCAGGGATGCAGGGGGCTGTGTAATGTAAAGGGGTCCAGAGGTGCAGGGTGCTGTGCACTGTAAAGGGGTCAAGTGATGCAGGATGCTGTGTAATTTAAAGGGGTCCAGAGGTGCAGGGTGTTGTGTAATGTAAAGGGGTCCAGTAATGCAGGGTGCTGTGCAATGTAAAGGGATCCAGTAATGCAGGGTGCTGTGTAATGTAAAGGGG
This sequence comes from Rana kukunoris, assembly GCA_029574335.1. NCBI lineage: Eukaryota > Metazoa > Chordata > Amphibia > Anura > Ranidae > Rana > Rana kukunoris. The sequence continues at coordinate 86,065,524 of CM056057.1, read as the reverse complement.
TCCAGTGATGCAGGGTGCTGTGTAATGTAAAGGGGTCAAGTGATTCAGGATGTTGTGTAATGTAAAGAGGTCCAGAGGTGCAGTTGTAGAGAGGGGGTACACAGTAGTGACAAAGAGATATTGAATAATGCAGAGGTATGCAGGGGGCACAGTGGGTGTTTTTACATTTTAACGTAGGGAGTGCTAGATATAGGAGCCGCCCCAAGTGCCAAATGCTCTAGGTATGCTCCTGGAGGGAGACCTCAAAACTGTGTACAGTCTAGAGAGATTTGTGTGGCTAAATGAATGTTCAGATGAGCGTACCTCCAGCCGCAATGTGAAGTAAAATCCGTAGCAGCAGTATTATTACCACTGTGAAATGGGACAACTTCCAGCTCAGTGGTTGTTCCAACAACCAGTGACTACTGATGGGCAATGTCCCAAATACTAAACAACGCCGCTTCTACAAATGCCTGTGAAAAAAACTTGACAACTTAAAAGGGGAAGTCTTATTCTAGGGGGCAACATCAACATAGTGAATGACCCCTTCATAGACACCTCTGAACACAAACAATGAAACTGAACTGCATTGAACCCCTTCAACGTGTGGAGATGTCAGCATGGGTCGGAAAAAGACCACCTTTTTCTCACCTTCAGATGTCCTATTCACGCATTGACCTGTTTGTAGTAGATAAATGGACCTTGCAGAATATCGTGAGCTCTGAAATCAGCACCATTTCCTGATCCGATCATGCCCCCATCTCTATAACCTTGGACGACCACCGACCAGGAGCACAAACGACTATGGAGACTCAACTCCACTCTATTGTTGGATAAAGAAATTCACCAAGAACTCATTTGTGAGCATCACTGTTTCTTTTAACTGAATGATGTTCCTGAAACTGACCGTGTACACTTTGGTCAACATACAAGGCCTGCATGATCCTTATAAAACCTAAAAAAGAGAGCAAAGAACCAGAGGAACAAGGAGATTGACAAAGTCATGCTCCAAATTGAAAAATTAGAGAAGAAAACTAAAACCCTTCCCTCTCATAAATTATCTAGCAAACTCCTAGAGCTCAGACCAGCACTCAGATCCTTACTTCTGTACAAATTTGAAAATAACCTTAAACCCACTAAAGCCAACGATTACACATTGGGCAAGAAGGCAGGAGCCCTATTGGCCTGCAGAGTTCAAGCACAATGTATGAAAGCTAAAATGTAATCTCTCCATCACCCCACCTCCACGCCTAACTAATCCGCAATATGTTGCAAACGCCTTTAGCGTGTATTACTTATTACTATATAATCTTGTAGCACCTACCCCCGTAGGAGCTGCTGGTATAGATTTGGGTTTTGCACATTACCTCTAGATTCGTTGTCAGGGGAGGAAAGTCTGTAGAAATTCCAATGTCCACACAAGATGTAAAACCTTCAACTGTTAGGTTTTATTTTTGCTGCATAAAACTTGTAAAGAAAGTAGAAGGTAGAAGGAGAGATGGGGAAGGTTCAGGTACGTGGTACAGAGCACACAAAAATTTCTAAAGTTTCAGTTTTCACCACCCTCTCTTGGGTGGCTATTGGTCACCCGGATAGGCCCCTCTCACATGGCCTAGAAGCCGGGATGATGCACGGACAGTATGAGAACAGTCGCTGCCACAGACCTTCTGAGAACGAAACATGGCCTATCCCAAGACATCAGCTTGCTTTGCTTGGTCTCCTCCAGGGCATGTCCTTCCCTGATTTCCTTCGTTAAGAAGCTTCCCCCACTTGGATGGACAGCTTGGGATCCCCTTTGTAATCCTAAGCCCCAGCCAGCATAACTGGGCCTACTTCCTGGAAATGGCTTACGGGCCAACGCGGAAATGGATCACACACACTTCCAGCCAGGAGGGCCACGACGGGCCAACGCGTCTTCCCCTTAAGTTCCAAAACTGGGCTGCTCGAGATCACACACACGTGCCTCCAGCCAGGAGGGCCACGAGGCGAAGGACCCCGAAAAACGGCGTCTTCCCCTTAAGTATCCTCTCCCAGCATGCACAGCGGGGCACCACTCCCACTGGGCTGCTGCCGAGAAGGGTCACCCAACACACTGTGGTTCGCTTGTGTTCCAACATGGGCCACCTGAGGTGGTAACGCCACCTACAGGCAACAGGGGAAAGTCCTATCAAGCACAACCATAGCCAGAACAGAGGCTAATTTAAATGGAATTCAACATAGTCTGAGCCCAGTATTGGCTCAGACACCCTCTAAATTTAGAATAGTGCCCCAGTCATTGGGAGCAGGGCGCTACAATCTAAAAAATGATCCTTTAACTCTTCAACCATCGGACTCCCTTTATGCAAGAATTTCTAGACTCAGGAACACTACCCACTATCTCAGCCTCCCAACTTGAGTCTCTGTAACAGCCCATTTTTGCGGAGGAAACGCTCTATGCCATTAAAGATCTGCCCTTGCATAAGTCACCTTGAGAGGATGGGTTCCCAAATGAATATTATAAACAATTTAGTGATATCCTTGCACCTCAGCCAACAGACATGTTACGGTAATTATTACAACTGCACTGAAGCCCGACACAAATCCATCCTCAACTGCAAATTATAGCCTAATATCACTCCTGAACACGGACAAAAAAAAATATTAGCTAAAGTCCTTGCCAAAAGATTATTGACATACCTCCCATCATTAGTCCACCCAGACCAGGTTAGGTTTGTCCCATGCCGGAAATAGTCAGATGCTGCAAGAAGGATAGTGAACCTCTTCCACCAGACCACTTAAACACAAAATGCCTTCTCTCTCTAGATGCAGAGAAGGCGTTTGATACGGTCCACTGCGGCTTTTTAAAAGCGGTCTTTACCAAATTTGATATCACTGGTTGGTACCAAAATGCTATATTTTCCCTCTACTATAATCCTTCAGCTAGGAATTCCAACGGCCAATGGCACATGTCAGGGATGTCCCCTCTCCCCACTCATCTTTACTGATACGAATGGTTAACAACCCATCCTAATCCCTGCAGGCAATACAATAAATAATTTTCTAATTTAGCACCATCTCCTTTTACAAGCTCACTGTATCAAAATCTGTATTAATGCCTCTCCACACAACTAAAATCCAGCCTTAGGCCTTGTACACACGACCAGTCCAAACTGATGAAAATGGACTGAAGTTCAGTTTCATCGGTTCACAGACTGATGGTCTGATGTGCGTACGCACCATCAGTTCAAAAAACGATCGTGTCAGAACGTGGTGCCGTAAAACACAATGACCTGCAGAAAAAAATGAAGTTCAATGCTTCCAAGCATGCATCGACTTGATTCTGAGCATGCACGGGTTTTGAACCGATGCTTTTGCGTACTAACCATCGGTTTTGACTGATCGGTAGGCGTCCATCGGTCCGATTTTAAAGCAAGTTCTAAATTTTTGGACTGAAGGACAATAGACTGATGGGGCGTACACACGGGCGGTTTGGACCGATGAAACTGAACTTCAGTCCGTTTTCATCAGTTTGGACTGATCGTTAGAGATGAGCTTCGAGTTCGAGTAGAACTCATGTTCGACTCGAACATTGCCTCTTCGCCGAACAGCGAACTATTTGGGGTGTTCGCGGCAAGTTTGTGTAAACTTTAGAACCCTGTTAAAGTCTATGGGACTCGAACATTTGAAATCTAAAGTGCTAATTTTAAAGGCTAATATGCAAGTTATTGTAATACCCGGGTCCTGCCCCAAGTGTTTGGGGACCTGGGTCCTGCTTCAGTGTTTGCAAAAAAGGTTTTAAAAAATGGGACCAGAAAACCAAAAGATCCATAAAAAATGCCCGGTAAAAATTCAGGGGACATTATAGGGAAAAGATGTAGAGAAAAGTCTATAGAAATAATAATGCAAAAAAAGTTTTAAAAACTGTCATACAACAGTTTTAGGCGGAATTTGACGGAAATGTAGCAGAGATTTTAATAATTCGACAGAAACCAAGTATTATTGGATTTTTAAGTGAAACAATAAACGTAACTAAATACATTTATTTTCCAAACGAAAACAAAAAAACGAAATATTACTTTAAATTTCTTTTTAAGATGTGTAGGTACCTTAAGATGATAGTATGCCTGTAAAGAAATACTAATAGAACTGAAGGGCACCTATCAAAATTCATATGGGAAATGGAATGGATATTAACAACACTGGGGGGAACCCCCACATAATTTTTTTTGGCACCGGACATCCGAAAAAAACAAAAATAATTTGATTCTCTGCTTGCAGGGTTCCCCTTAATATCCATACCAGACCCGAAGGGCCTGGTAATTAAATTTGGGGGGACCCCCATGCATTCTTTTTTTATGAATGACTTTTCTCTGTATTGCTGGCATCCGACAATTCATTATAGCCACGAGTGATTTTAAATTACTTTTTTTCTTCAGAAATTACATTTTGTGCAGGGACAGTTCTAAGCACAGGCATACTATACACCCCCTAGGTACGAAATTTAAAGGAATATTTTAATTTTATTGTTTCACTTTAAGCATTATTAAAATCACTGCTCCTGAAAAATCTGTTTTAAGGAGGGTGCCAATAGAATTCCCACATAGGGGATGGAATTATCTGAACATGTAAATGGAACACAATCTCTAAGGCCCTGTACACACGATCAGTAGGGATGAGCCGAACACCCCTGGGTTCGGTTCACACCAGAACCTGCGAACAGACCAAAAGTTTGTGTGAACTTTAGAACCCTGTTAAAGTCTATGGGACTCGAACATTTGAAATCTAAAGTACTCATTTTAAAGGCTAATATGCAAGTTATTGTTCTAAAAAGTGTTTGGGGACCCGGGTCCTGCCCCAGGGGAGTGTTTGGGGACCTGGGTCCTGCTTCAGGGGACATGTATCAATGCAAAAAAGGTTTTAAAAAATGGCTGTTATTTGCACTAAGAAACGAAAACCAAAAGATCTGACATAAAAAATGATTTTCGTTTTCGTTGCGGTAAAAAGTGTGTCCGCTCTTCCTCCTCCCCTTCGCCACCCACCATGTCGGTCCTATAGAGAGATTAGACACTGGGGTGTTATAGGGAAAAGATGACAGGCAGGAGTCGACATTATAGAGAAAAGATTCGACACTATAGAAATAATAGATTCGACATTATAGAGATTAGATTTCGATTTATGAGAAAATAGATTCGACATTATTACTAGTCATACAACATTTGAATTCTTGTAGGCGGAATATTCGAACGGAAATGTACGATTCGATGTAAAGATTCGACGTTCCGTCGAATATTCTTTTGACCATTCGACAGAAACCAAGTATTATTGGATTTTCTGACAAAAGCTATTCCCCAACGAAAAACGAAATAAATCAAAACGATTTTCGGGAGTAACTAAATACATTTATTTTCCAAACGAAAACAAAAAAACGAAACAAAATATTCCAGTCTGCACATGTCTACTTACTATTATGTTTGCTACGCTCAACAGTCCTTTTTAAGATGTGTAGGATAGCTTCCCTTAAGATGATAGTACTGCCAAAACTGCTCTATCAACTCCGCACGTTAATAATAAATAAGAAATACTAATAACTGTCCCCCAATCCTTTGTAGCCTCCATCCAGAGGCACCTATCAAAATTCATATGGGAAATGAGCCCTCTGAGATGTGCCAATGATATCTTAACAACACTGGTGGGGTTAGTCTTTCCCACACCAGTAGCTATTAATATGCCTACATTTTAGATCAAATATACCATTGGTGGCACCGGACATCCGAAAAAACAAAAATATGACCTCTCAAACTCAGAATTCTCTGCTTACGCGAGGATTTGCCACTTTCCCAACTCTTCAAAAATTGCCCTCCACAGTCATGCTACCCGAACCACCGTTTCAATTCTACTCACACTCTCCGTACACCAAAAAAGGAACATCTTTATTCTTCTGTTTATTGAACGAAGATCATCCCTACTCTTAAATTGCTGCCCTGACTAAATGGGCAGACAAGCTCAATGTCCACATCACCCCTGATATGTGACAACAAGTTTTTAGGGTTATCTATGCTGCCTCCCACTGCACTAACCACTGGGAAACATTAAAAAAAAAAACCTACATTGGTGGTATTTAATGAATAGTTAATACTGTGAAAAACTCCTAAGCACTCTCAAAAACAATAATAATGTGGAAATAAACATAATAAACATATAAATGTGTAAAGTAAAAGTCCTTTATAAATATATAATCCACCGCTGTGCTCAAATCTTCTTAAACAAATTAATTATAGCCACCACCACCAGGTGAATTGAATGCTTACCTCACTCCTGTTAACATATTTTACAACTCTCGTCTCTGAAGTGGATGTAAAACGTCTTTCCTTAGATCTAGTACTCCCGTCTGGGCCAATACTCCTCACACGGACCACATGTAACACAAAGGCAACTCTATAGTGCTCTCCGTTTAAATCATGTATTAAGATGCCCCAATAAAAATACACTTACAAGAAATCAGATTAAAAACAGCATGTATAAATCACCTAACGATTGTCAGATGGCTTACCACACCCTTTGGTTTTTGGCAGCTGTGTAGCAGACTGAACTCCTCCCTCCTACGGTATACACAAGGTCTTGTGCTATAACTATTTCTCCCACTCTGGCGCATGTGGCGATATGCAATGTGTATGGCATTTGTCAGTTTCATGCATGGGCCCCCGACGTTTGCGTTTACGTTCGTACATATGCATATGTGAAGTGGGGACCTTAACATTTTTTTTAGGGAGGGGGGGGTGTTATGAGCTTGGTTGTAGCTTTAAATTTGTTTACATAACTTTTTTTAGGGGATGATGAGTTTTTGTTGACAGGTTCTCTTTAATGAGACATAGCTAGCTATGCTAGTCTAGGGAAGTGACAGGGTGACCTGGAAGTGATGTCATACACGTCGCTTTGTGGGTCACAGCAAGAAGTGTGTCCGCTCTTCCTCCTCCCCTCCACCCTCCGCCACCCACCATGTCGGTCCTAGGCCTACAGATGGGCAAGCGGATCCTGGAATACATGGGGGGTACTGCCGGTACTGGGGTGTGTGGAAGCAATCTGGAGGCAGCACAGCCACCTGAATGCTTCCACCTGACAGGCAGGAGTCTGCTATTCTATCCTATTTTATTTTAATTCAAATTTATTCTACTTGAAATTTGAATGTCAGAAGGTGGTTGTATTCAATTCTATCTTTTTTATTGTTCTGTTTTACTCTATTCTATTATTTTTGGTTATTCCTTTATTTGCCATTATATCCCTTTATTTTCTATTCTATTTTATTCTCTTTGGAAATTCTCATTCTAATTTGATTTTAAACTATTTCTATTTGAAAAATATTTGAATTTGAATTTCATCCGAAATTTTGTTTCATTATTTTGGATTCGTTCAAATTTGTTACATCCGAATTTCCGAATAACAAAAACATTGTCTAAATTTTGATTTAGAACAAAAGTCTTATATACAGTAAGTAACATTCATAAACTGTATGTACCGTAAAAACGTATTTTTTTTATGGTTTTGGATATAGAAAAGGATCTGCCGAGTTATTACTTTGCGATTTGTGTATCATTGAAGTAATTTCCCTCACTTCTTGCTCCTGAGATGCAGCAGAATGTTATAGGATCCCTCCCAAAGTTAAAGAAATTCCTCTCTTTCCCAGTTTTCCTTTGAGATTAATAAAGTATTATGTGTTCTTAGACAGTCATCCCAAAACAGGTGTTCCCTTTGGAAGATGTCCCCTTATTTCTTGTTTTGGTGACAACTCTAAAATCTTGGATTTCTCTGCACTTTCTTTCTCATCGACAATGTCTACTAGTACAAAAATGAGAGGGAATTTCCCCAAATGGGGGTCACAGACAGGAATAAAACTTGGCAGAGAGTCTAAGGCCGCGTACACACGATCAAATCTATCTGCTGAAAACGGTCTGATAGATCGTTTCAGCAGACAGATTCGATCGTGTGTACGGGCGGACAGACAGATTTTTCCAGCAGACAGATTTTAAAGCATGCTTTAAAATCTGTCTGCTGGGAATCCATCCGTCCGACATGTCTGCTGGTTAGTACGCTAACCAGCAGACATATCTGCGCGCACATGCGTCGAATGGATTCGACGCATGCGGGGAAGTGTTTTACTTCCTGGTGCGGTGACGTGGCGGCGTCAACGTCACCGCCACGTCACCGCGCTGTCTGCCGGCGGGGATTTTGGTTTGATCGTGTGTACAGCGATCAAACCAAAACAGCCCAGCAGACAAATCTGATCAAATCGGTCTGTCAGACCGATTTGAACACATTTATTTGCTCGTGTGTACGGGGCCTAACCCTTCCTCACTCTATCAAAAACGAAAAACAAATGTATTTCCTAGTGATATACTTTAACAGGTAAATGTGTTTCATTCATTTAATTTGTTTTCAGGATCCGTTTCATTTACTCGTTTTCAATTCGATTTGAAAAAAAAAAATTGAATTTGAAAATGTTTCGAATTAGAAAAGTTTTCCAATTTCCAAAAATAATTAAATAGAATAGAAAATAAAAGGAATAGAATATAATTTTATTATTTTTGGAAATTGGAAAAAATATTCTAATTCAAAAAGTTTTGAATTTGAGAACTATTTGAATTCAAAATGTTTTTCGAAAACTATTTGAAAACGATTTAAATTAGAATTTCATTATTTCGTATTAGTTTAAATTCAGTACTATTCTAATTCAGAAATGTTGTTTACATCTGAATTTCCGAATAACAAAAATGTGTCCGAATTTTAATTCAGAACAAAACAAACCGCACATGTCTAGCACTGATAGGTAGCACTGATGGGCAATACTGATGTGCACTGATAGGCAGCATTGATAGATGGGACTCATGAGGAGGCACTGATGGGCACTGACAGGCATCACTGATAGGCATTGACAGGCATCATGGATGGCCACTGAAAGGTATCACTAATGGGCATTGTTGGGCATCACTAGTGGGCACAGGCTGGTCCACCAGGGGCTCACGTTATCCGCGTGCTTATGCACATTACGCATGCGCCGAACCGCCGCACATGCATGCAGGAAAACGGCGATACAGACCAGATTGATTCTGACTGTTTCCCTGACACACTGGCATTGGCTCCGGTGGTGAGCCATGGGTGCGCGTGCCCCTAGAGTCCAAAAGGTGAAGCGACGTAAGGTAACTGAGTTTTGCCTAGCGGAGCCAACCTGCCGCAGTAAAACTGTGGCTGCTGGTCTGCACGCGATTAAAAGCTTATTTACTGTTTTTAAAGAATATGTAAGTACTTGAATGTCCAAAATCTGATTATAGGTACTGGGGGCAGGGCAAGAGCAGTTCTCAGTTCCTCCTCTTTTCTACTTCAAGAGTTTATAGGATAAGAAACTAAGACATATTGTTGCCACCTTATAGCACATGATTTCACAAAGTCATAATAATATAAAAATCTGACAATTATTACTGCTATTTGCCAGCCATCATAAAGGAGCTCCATTCTTTGTAAAATATCCTTTGTTTAAGCAAATCAATTATTATTCACATGGAAATTTTTCCTTGCTTGAGATGAATATCAAAATTTACAGGATGTAAGCAGTAATAGCACATGTTAACAAGATGGAGATTGGAGGAAAAGGTTAAAGGACCCAGTTATACTATAGAAAGGAAACCATACGTGTGCACCAAGCCTTGTATTTACAGATGTGAAGATGAGCATAAGCTATGTCTTAATTAACATGCTTTATAAAGGAAGGACGTTCTAACAAGTGCTCTTTGCTACAGTATGAAAGTGAACTTTACTCATGGTCAGAAAATAAACAGAAGTTTCATTAAATGTAATTAATTACTTCCACTGCTACAATTGTTTGAAGCATAATATGGGTCTATAGGTTATTCCAAAGCTTCTCCTAATGCATTACTAAATAAATTTGAACAGATTTTAATCTGCTAATGGAAAGGCTGGGGTCATTTGCAAAGAAGAGAGAAGCCACTTTGTTTAACACATTAGCATGCAACATGGCCGCCCTCAGTCATTCATACAAAATGCTACATTACCATAAACTGTCAGATAGGCTTCATAAAATGCATTAGATCAAAGATAAACTTGTACCATGTGATAATCAAGTCTCTGAAGTCCTTGAGAAAATTGCAATCTGAACACCTGGCTCTGATTTTATGCCAAAGAACCTAATTAACATTTAGATTTTTTTTAAGCCATGTAATTAATATTTCTTGTGGATTTAGCTTATGTGTGTTTGTTTTTCCTTGCATTTTTTTTATAATACTATAATTGAATTTAGAACTTTTTATGATTTGTTTCACTTCCAGAGATTTTTGTAACACAGGTTTTTTTTTTTTTATGAAATGGAGATGCTTGACTTTTGCATCTAACTGCTATTCCCAGAGTGATCACTGTGATGACTTGATCAATACAAAGTGCATTTTACGTTACGTTGTAAACTAATGCTGCTTGTGTTGCCTTTAGTAGCCAATCATGCTTGTTGTCTCACTTTCCACTGGAAAATTTTGAATAAAAGCTATAATTTGATTGGTTGATATGCATAACAGATATTATATTAGCTTAAAGTGGTTGTAAATCCCAGTTATGTATAACTATGTATGTATGTAGTGTTTACTTGTCTCTCCCAAAAGCTCTAAGTGGTGTTTCTCTCTGGTGCTTCGTTCTTCTGTTATCAGCATGAGTCACTTCTGACAAGTTCTCCGACACATGAGATAACATGAGATGAAAATTTGTGCTGGCGGGGCGCTTAGGGGGTGATAAGCAAGGAGCTTGTCTATTCATAATACAACTCTGCATGTTCCTTCATTCCTCTACCTATGTGGAGGGAGGTCCTCCAATCAGCTCTCTCACACAGTGTCTCAGAGCAAGGATGTAAAAAGGGGGGGGAACCAAGCCAGAAACAAATGATAATGAAAAATTATAAGGGTGAGGAATGAAGGATGCGGATGGTGTCGTTGTGAGTATGTCCTAGTGTAGTAATAGAGATTATTGAAATGGCAAAATAGATCAATTAAAAAGCTAAGAATAAAAGGGGAAGGGCAAAAAAAAGAGTGAGAAAATAAGGGAAAGGAAAGAAATTGTTTGTGACTAAGTGAGGTGGAAAACAAGGGGAATGGAGTGAATTGTGTTAAATATGCAATGAGTGGATAGTGCGGTAAGGAGATGAGGGAATATGTAAGAGTGGGTGGAATGACAACCGTATATGAGTGCTAATGGGATGGTGCATGGGATAGGGAAGGTGATAAACTGGAAGTAAAGTTAAATTGGAATGGAAAGGGATGAGAGTAGTCAGAGGGGATATCAAGTGGTTACCTTAATGAAAGTAGGGGGATTAGTAGTCTACCAGGAATATCCAGTTCTCAAGGTCCCAGAATAAATCCCAAGAAAGTTTTAGGATTATGGGCCAGGTATGGCCAACCAATCTGAAATGTAAGAATAATTTAAATATATCTGTATATCACTGCCCTAGGGTTCTGTTGTGTAGTGAACCGCACAACAGTACCCAAGTCCTGCAAAAAAAATTGGGAATTATCTGTTACCTGCATGTGGGATACCAGAAAATGTGTGACCATCCAGGTGGAAGGCTGGGGATCATCTCATGACCAACCAAAGATTCCACTGTTTTAAGTGTAAGATAATTGCTCCCCTGATGAGTGGCAGGTTCCGTACACCCCATACTTACCCGGTGTGGAGGTGATGCCGCAATGGCGACGCTCCTCATGTGGCCCCCTCAGCGTTCCAAAAGACAGAAATCTCTTCCTCCATAATAGCGTGACGCCGCTGGCAGGGAGAAAGCACACCAGGCGGTCAGAAGATAAATTCCGCCACCCGGTGAATGCAAAAAGGAAGCACAGGGCCCTATGTTCCCCCACCCTTTCAGGAAGATGCGTGAGATGGAGGGACCACACCCATATGGGCAGGTGGCGGCCAGAGGGTAGAAGTGGGACCTGGATGGGCCAAGAGGAGGAAAAATGCATAATATACTGTGGCAGAGCGAGGCTCTGTCCCTATGGAAATGTTGTTGAAATAGACACAGGGTCTGCATATAGCCAGATTGCAGAGCTGCAAAACATAGATTTGAAACAGAGAAAACTGCTCTGGCAGTTTTCTCCAGAACTTATAGATAGCCAGCAGGGTGTGTGCCCAGGTGCACACAGCTCATATAATAAGGGACTGGTCAGAGCAGAAGTGAGAGGAAGGTGTAAGTTAGAGCAGCAGCTGCTACATAGTGTCTCTGTGTGAAGATAGATGCTGTGTGCATCAAGAAGTTTAAAGCTGTGTGCGTTGAAGGGCTTTAAAGCTGTGTGCGCCCAAGGAGCCTAAAGCTGTGTGCATTAAGGGACTTCAAGCTGTGTGCGTTTAAGAACCAAAAAAAAATTCCAACATGCTTGAATTTTTTTGTGTCGTTTTTTGTGTCATAAAAAGTGATGGTGTGTGGGCAAAACGATGTTGAAAACGACGTTTTTAAACCCGCGCATGCTGAGAAGCAAGTTATGAGACAGAGTTTCAATGGAAAAGAGTGCAGTCGAACGTGGTGTACGTCACCACGCTTTGCTAGAGCTTTGTAGAAAAACGATGGTGTGTATGCAACATCGTTTTGGAAAATTAAGTTTGAAAAACTTCGTTTTTTTTCATGATTGAAAACGTAGTTTTTTATCATTGCAAAAAATGATTGTGTGTACGCGGCATTAGACTGGAAGATCTGGTGGTTTAAGGTACCAGTAACTATAGCAGCAGTGCTGTTGAAGAGTAGCCAGGTGGGCTGGTATTTTCATTTATCTTTGAATGTCGTTTAACCACTTCCATACCAGGCACTTACGCACCTTCCCGTCCAAGCCAATTTTCAGCTTTCAACACTGTCGCAATTTGAATGACAATTGCGCGGTCATGCTACACTGTACCCAAACAAAATTGCTGTCCTTTTTTAACCACAAATAGAGCTTTCTTTTGGTGGTATTTGATCACCTCTGCGGTTTTTATTTTTTGCGCAACAACTAAAAAAAGACCGTCATTTTTGAAAAAAAATAAGTTTTTATTTTTTTCTGTTCATTTTTTGTAAATAAGTATGTTTTTTTCTTCAATTATGGGCACCGATGAGGCGGCACTGGTGGGCACCGATGAGGTGGCACTGGTGGGCACAGATGAGGTGTCACTGGTGGGCACCTATAGGCAGCACTGATAGGCACTGATAGGCGGCGCTGGTATACTGCACTGATGGGCACTTATAGGCGGCACTGATGGGCACTCATAGGTGGCACTGATGGGCACTCATAGGCACACTGGGCACTCATAGGCGGCACTGATGGGCACTCATAGGCGGCACTGGGCATAGATGGGCACTAAGTGGTGGCACTGATGGACACTGGGTGGCACTGATGGCATTGCTAGGCACAGTCAGTGCCCATTTGTGGGCACTGATTGACATCAATTGCATTAAAAACAAAATGTTATTGTTTTTTTTTTTTTTTACTATTTGTGCTCTATTGAGTACTCCCTGGTGGTCCAGTGTGTGGATCCGAGGGGGGGCTGCGCTGATAAACAATCAGCACAAACCCCCCCTGTCAGGAGAGCCGCCGATCGGCTCTCCTCTACTCGCGTCTATCAGACGCGAGTGAGGAAGAGCCGGTCAACAACTCTTCCTGTTTACATTGTGATCAGCCGTGATTGGACACGGCTGATCACGAGATCGGAGATGCAGGGTGTCAGACTGACACCCCGCATCACCGATCGCCGCGCTGCGCACCTCCACGGCGGCGCACGGCATGAAATCCTGCAGGACGTCAATAGACGTCCAGTCAGGATTTCACAACCACTTCCTGGACGTCAATCTCCTATTGACTGGGTGGGAAGTGGTTAAACCCCTGTGTGGGATAACTGAGTGGACATTTTTTTTTTTTTCATTTAATAAACGTATAAAGATATATGCCTGTTTGGTGTGGACTCTGCATCTACCACAAGAGCTAACAACCCCCAATGTCACAATATAAATACAGATATACACTCACATACAGATGGCTCCACCTCTACTGGACAGAGAGAGTGACCCCAAAGCACCCTCCCCATGTTGAGGGCAAGGGCCTGGTATGGTTCAGGATGGGGGGCACTCGCTCGTCCCCCCTTTCTGGGCCTGCTAGGCGGCTTGCTCGGATAAGGGTCTGGATATTGGGGGGGAACCCACGCCATTTATTTATTTTTTACATTTCGGTGTGGAGTTCCCCTTAAAATCTATGCCAGACCCAAAGGGTCCGATATTAATTTTAGGGGGAACCCACACTGTTTTTAAAAACAAATTGGCAAAACTTAATGCCTTGCTTTGACTTTGGATATGAGCCATTTAACCTTTAGAGAGATTGTTATGAATTTTGGCGCAAGGAAAAATTTTTTCTTTTGGATTTTAGTTTGCTGAAAACTATCTTTTCACCAGTCCACTGGCAGACTAGACAGAGTGGCCCATCCCATACCAAATTTTTTTTATGCATACCCGCAGCTTGAGATGATCCTACCTTTACTTTCTTCAACATGTGCTGTTTGTTTTTTTCTTCTAATATTGATGTAGTGCCCTTGTCCTAAACAGGGCTGCTAGTAAATTTAGTGGTGCTAGGTGGTAACAAACCTTGGAGTCTAAAGCCCTGTACAAATGGCCCAGAATCTCGTCAGGAAAAAAACATTGTTTTTCCTGATGAGATTCTTGGCAAGATTCTTGCCGGCCGACTGTACACACACTCCATTCAAAAGAACTGCCGTTCTTTTGAATGGCAAGAACGCGGTGACGTCATCTGCCAGCAGTTTTCTTGCTGGTTCTTGCCGGGAAAACCGTACGTGTGTACGAGGCTTTAGTCAAATGGTTTTCTCCTAAGCTTAAGTTTAACTGTGATTTCTCTCTACTGTCAATAGCAGGAGTTTCTTTGGCTGCAGAGGCTGCTGGAAAAGTCTATTTGGAGAGAGTCAGGTGATCAGGGTTCTTTCCACCCAGGCTGTGGCCTGGGTGGGTGTGTGTGGAGAAACAGCTGAGGTTAAGCCCAAGGGGAGCCGGATAATTGCGCAAAGCAAAGGAGAAGTTTTTGCCGGGAAAAAAAACACTCTTGTTGTGTCGAGGCAAGTGTAGGAGGGATGAAGTTCCAACACTGACCTGTGGGGGGTAGCACCACCTACAGGCAACAGTGGGAAAATGCTATCAGGCACAGCCACTGCCAGGACAGAAGCATATTCAGAATAAATTATACAGTCTGAGCCACATTATCGGCTCAGGCACCCACTAAATTTACCACAGCGCCCAGTAATTTAGGAGCAGGGTGCTACATAGATATGCTATAAATGCTTTTTTTTTTTTTTTTTTTAAGTATGTCACTCACACGGGAGTGGGGCCTCTTTTCCACCTGTAAATATTTCTGGGTACGGTTATTTGCCAGAATTGTGTGTGTATATACAGTATATATACTGTATATATATATATATATATATATAGGGCCAAAACAACTAATAGATTAATCGACAACTAATCGATTCATTTTATAATGTATTACTATTTTCATAATCGATTAATCGGCCAGTAACATTATTAGGGTTAAAAAAAAAAACGTAGCCCTTTATAGTGCAAAAAGAGCAAATCACTACTGTTAATATTATATTAATACAAAAAAAATCTTTGTACATTTGCTGAATGAAAGAATGTTGTTTGAAATTTTCACTTGCTTTTAACATTCAGTTTGAAAATGAATGTAATTTCTGAAAGAAAACCACATACACTGTCTGAAAATTCCTTTCACCAAGAAGTTTTCCATTTCTAAATATTCCCGTCACTGTAGTTAAAAAAAGAAAGTTTATTTGACCCCACTAATGGATTAGAAAATCGAACGTTCTTAAAATTATTACTATTATTTTTTTTTTAAGGAAGACATTGTTGTTTGGCCAGCATATGATATATAACAGTACTGTTTGAAAATTGCAAAACAGTCAAACCTTTTTTTTCTTTAATTAAAATAATTTGTTCTCCGAGTCTGATATTTACCAGATTTACCCTCTAAGGCCGTGTACACGATCGTGTGTACGGGCGAGCAGACATTTTTTTCCAGCAGACAAATTTTAAAGCATGCTTTAAAATTTGTCTGCTGGAAACATGTCTGTCCGACATGTCCGCTGGTTAGTACACTGACCAGTGGACATATCTGTCCGCACATGCGTCGAATGGATTCGACGCATGCGTGGAAGTATTTTACTTCCTGGTTCGGTGACGTGGCGGCGTCAACGTCACCGCCACGTCACCGCGCTGTCTGTCGGCGGGGATTGTGGTTTGATCGTGTGTACACCATCAAACCAACATATCCCAGGAGACAAATCCGATCAAAACGGTCTGTCAGACCGATTTGATCGGATTTGTTTAGTCGTGTGTACGCAGTCTAATAGCCACTTGACCACTGGGCACTTAAACCCCCTTCCTAACCAGACCAATTTTCAGCTTTTGGTGCTCTCACAATTTGAATGACAATTACATTGTACCCATTTGAAATTTTTGTCCTTTTTTTCACACAAATAGAGCTTTCTTTTGGTGGTATTTGATCACCTCTGGGTTTTTTATTTTTTGCGCTATAAAAGAAAAACGACTGAAAATTCAGTAAAAAAAAAATAAAAAAATCTTGTTTCTGTCATATTAGTGGGTTATTTCTCACACACAGCATATGCATACCACAAATTACACCCCAAAACACATTCTGCTATTCCTCCCGAGTATGGCGATACCCCATGTGTGAGACTTTTACACAGCGTGGCCACATACAGAGGCCCAACATGCAGGGAGCGCCACCAGGCGTTCTGGAACACCTAGACCAAATTCTGACATTCCTCTCCTACATGTAAAAATTATCATTTATTTGCTAGAAAATTACATAGAACCCCAAAACATTATACATGCTTTTTTAGCAAAGACCCTAGAGAATACAATGGCGGCGGTTACAACTTTTTATCTCGCATATTTTCGTAGAAATTTTTTAAACGCGTGTTTTTTTTTAAAAAAACAGTTTTGTGCTAAAAAAAAAAAAAAACAGTAAAGTTAGCCCAATTTTTTTTCATAATATGAAAGATGAAGTTACGCCGAGTAAATAGATACTTTAAAAGAATGGGTATTGCAGAGTATTTGGGTATTGCAGAGTATTTGGGTATTGCAGAGTATCGTGCAGGGTATTGGGGTATTGCAGAGTATCGTGCAGTACCCTGCAGACCATTGATTTGCTAGTCAAATATGCTAATGAGGGACTTACGGGGATCCACAAAAGAACGTTGGGGCAGCGCAGGCTACGCAGTGTGCGCAACAGCAAAATGTCCTGTCTAAAATTAGACCATATAAAAGCTGGTCTAAAAAGAGAAAAAACGTCTACAGTGAGAAAGGGGCTGCAGATTGACCTACGTGATGACCTGACCCCCCAACCAGACGATCCCCCCCTAACCGAGGTTTCCCCGTCTTCTGGGGGAAGAGCAGCCAGGAGACAGCTCACATTGGGCATCTTTGCACGTTAAACACACACACATTAACCATGGCACAATGAGAATGCATGCATGCACACCACTGTGGTCCCTAGCACAGACACATCACATCCTCATCAAATTGTATTGGCACCAGTCCACCATGCAGGACTTGTGAGCAGCAACGCCACGCCAAGGCTCCAATTATGTCACTGTACATTCATACACCATTCACACGGACCTGGGGATCACTTCTCCCTGGTCCTGGGGAACCCTTCTCCACCAAAATTAAGGGTGACACCCCTTTTCCGGCAGGAATGTCACCCCCACATTCAAACAGCATTCACAACCCCCAAAAAAAAAAATCACCAGCAAAATCAAAAAATTTCCAGCAAAAAAAAAAAAAAAAAAAAGCCCCAAAAAAAGGGGAAAAACAAATTAGTGCCCTTGACGTGAGCCACGCCTGGGGCGCCCCCGGCCACGGTACTGCAGAGTATTGGGGTATTGCAGAGTATTGCGCAGGGTATTGCAAAGTATCGTGCAGTGTATTGGGGTACTGCAGGGTATTGGGGTACTGCAGGGTATCGCGCAGGGTATTGGGATATTGCAGAGTATTGCGCAGGGTATTGGGGTACTGCAGGGTACTGGGGTACTGCAGAGTATTGGGGTACTGCAGGGTACTGGGGTACTGCAGAGTATTGGGGTATTGCAGGGTACTGGGGTACTGCAGAGTATTGGGGTACTGCAGGGTACTGGGGTACTGCAGGGTACTGGGGTACTGCAGAGTATTGGGGTACTGCAGGGTACTGGTCTATTGCAGGGTACTGGGGTATTGCAGGGTACTGGGGGATTGCAGGGTACTGGTGTATTGCAGAGTACTGGGGGATTGCAGATCTGGGATGGATTGAAGGATGGCTGGATCTGTGACTGCATTTGTCACAGATCCAGCCACAGCTCAGCTGCTAACATCCCGCTCCCCCCCTCTCCTCGCACACTGTACCGAACGGTACAGAGAGGAGACGCAGGAGAGGGAGGAACCGGCGTCATCAAATGACGCCGGTTTGTTTACAAGTGATCGTGCCGTCATTTGACGGAGCGATCACGTGGTAAACGGCCGCTATCAGCGGCAATTTACCGTGATCCATGATGCGCCGGGTCTTCTAGACCCGGCGAGCACGAACACTTCCGCGGGCGCGTCCCAGGGGACGCGCAATCGTGGAAGTGAAGGACGACGTCCCAGGGACGTCGTGTCAAGATAACCCTGCCGCGCTGTAGCAGTATTTTTGCTATAGCGCGGTGGGCAAGTGGATAGTATATACAGTATATCTCTTCTGTCGGTTATTCTCAGAGTGGATTAGAGATTTTGGTCCCTAACTATATAGTTGGTTATTTATATTTACCACTTCATAGAGATATTTAGGAATAAATTGTCTTTTTTTAAACTTTACATATTAACTAAATTATACACCACTTTTTTTTTTAAGGTTATTAACCAATCAATCGATTATTTAAAACAATAATCGGACAACTAATGAAATTAATCGTTAGTTGCAGCCCTAATATATATATCTATCTATTAGATAGATATATATATATTAGGATATATTGCTGTGTTCGCTTCACACCCCTTTTGTTACTCTCGGCTGAGGGTAGAAACAGCTTCACAAATGTATATAAAGGTTTAGTTTGCACTAATATTGTTATAATAGTAGGTCATACTATGGTGTGTTGCTAAGGTGTCATATTTCCTTTATGTTGCTTAACCACTTGCTTACTGGGCACATATATACCCCCCTTCTGCCCAGGTGAAATTTCAGCTTCCGGCACTGCGTCTCTTTAACCGACAATTGGGCAGTCTTGCGACCTGGCTCCCAAACAAAATTGGCGTCCTTTTTTCCCCACAAGTAGAGCTTTCTTTTGGTGGTATTTGATCACCTCTGCGGTTTATATTATTTGCGCTATAAACAAAAAAAGAGCGACAATTTTGAAAAAAAAAACAATATTTTGTAATTGTTGCTATAATAAATAGACCAATGAAAAAAAAAAACATTGGCCCAGATTCACAGAGCGATTACGCCTGCGTAACAGGAGATGCGCGGCGTAAGTCTAAATGTGCGCGTGCGTTTCGATGCACGGCATCCCCAAAACGAGATACGCAAGAAATCTACTTTTTTTTGTCCAGCGTAATTTCGTTAGACAGGCGCATCCATCCACGCAAAACTTCGCTAGACAGACCATTGATTTGCTAGTCAAATATGCTAATGAGGGACTTACGGGGATCCACAAAAGAACGTTGGGGCAGCGCAGGCTACGCAGTGTGCGCAACAGCAAAATGTCCTGTCTAAAATTAGACCATATAAAAGCTGGTCTAAAAAGAGAAAAAACGTCTACATGTTAGATAAAGCAACACTGTTAGTGAGGAGCTCAGCAGTCACAAGTGTTGCACAACAATCTCTATGCCAACATGCCAGGGGCATCGTCGCGCATAGCTATACTACTGACTTTAGATGAGCAAAGCAGGAGGAGGGCACAGTGGAAGGCACGGGAGAGGATATACCGCACACGCATAGACCTCTTTGGCATGAGTGATTCTGAGGTGTATCGCATCTTCAGATTCACCCCTCATGCCATCCTGGAATTAACCACAACCTTGCAGGAGGACATCACCAGCCCAACACACCGCTCACATGCAGTGCAGCCACTGGTCAAGGTCATGGCAACACTCCATTTCCTTGCCAGTGGCTTTTTTCAGCGTACAAGTGGAGTGGTGGCTGGGATGTCACAATCCTCCATGAGCAGATGTGTGCACCAGGTTGTCCCTGCAATCCTCAGAAGCATGGCCAACCAAATCATCAAACCCACCACTGAGGACCTGCGGCTGAAGGCAATGACAGATTTCTACAGAATTGCCAGATTCCCACGCACCGTGGGGGCCATTGATTGCACACATGTGGCACTCCAGCCCCCCCAGGAGACAGAGCACATATACCTCAATCGGAAGCATAGGCATTCCATCAACGTACAGGTGATAGTCGGTGCCCAAGGCCTCATATGGCACTTCCGTGCCAAACACCCAGGGTCCAGCCATGACAGCTACATATACAATCAGAGCCCCATCAGAATGGAATTCGATCAGAACATGTATGGGGACACCTGGCTGGTTGGTGAGTGACATGGGTGGCAGGCATGACTGTACCCCCCCATGATGCACACATCACAAGGGGCACATGCATGACTAACATCCTCCTGTCTTTTCCCTTACAGGTGACTCTGCATATCCACTGGGACCCCATCTCATGACTCCTTTCCGGAACCCCCAAACCCCAGGAGAAGAAATATACAATCAAGCCCACGCCCAAACACGTGCAGTGGTGGAGCGCACCTTTGGCCTCCTGAAGTCACGTTTCCGATGCCTGGATAAGTCTGGGGGTACCCTCTTGTATTCCCCAAACTTTGTGTGCCATATCATCGGTGCCTGTTGCCTGCTGCACAACTTCACAGTGAGAAAGGGGCTGCAGATTGACCTACGTGATGACCTGACCCCCCAACCAGACGATCCCCCCCTAACCGAGGTTACCCCGTCTTCTGGGGGAAGAGCAGCCAGGAGACAGCTCACATTGGGCATCTTTGCACGTTAAACACACACACATTAACCATGGCACAATGAGAATGCATGCATTCACACCACTGTGGTCCCTAGCACAGACACATCACATCCTCATCAAATTGTATTGGCACCAGTCCACCATGCAGGACTTGTGAGCAGCAACGCCACGCCAAGGCTCCAATTATGTCACTGTACATTCATACACCATTTACACGGACCTGGGGATCACTTCTCCCTGGTCCTGGGGAACCCTTCTCCACCAAAATTAAGGGTGACACCCCTTTTCCGGCAGGAATGTCACCCCCACATTCAAACAGCATTCACAACCCCAAAAAAAAAAATCACCAGCAAAATCAAAAAATTTCCAGCAAAAAAAAAAAAAGCCCAAAAAAAAGGGGAAAAACAAATTAGTGCCCTTGACGTGAGCCACGCCTGGGGCGCCCCCGGCCACGGCCCCGGCTCCTCTGGGGAGACTCATGGGGGAGGGGGTAAACCGGGGAAGGAGGAGCAGCCCCTGGTCTCTGCCCACCTGGCGGCCTGCCCTCCAAGGCCACAGCTATTCTGTCCAGGGCAGCACCAAGTGTTGCCGTGTTGGCCTGGATAGCCTGGGTAAGGGCCCTCACATCCTGCCCAACGCCTGCTGATGTAGTCTTCAGGTCGTTAAGGCAGTTTGTGAAAGCCCAGGAGTGGCAGTCCAGGTTCCCAAGCGTATCCTTGATGGAGGACAGGCTCTCCTCCATCCGCACCAATGTCTGGCTGACCTGTCCCAGATGGCGGGTCTGGAGGAACTGGTCCCTTCTCAGAGTGGCGGGCAGAAGATCGGCCACCCCCCTGGTCTTCTGGGTCGCCTTCCTGCCTCCAGCTGATGCTTGTGGCCGGGGAGAAGGGGAGGCCTTTGGGAGGGGAGCCATGTTGGGGGAGGAGGGGGGCTCCCCCTTAGGGAGGGCCGGCTGCTGCCAGCCAGAGGGGAATGGTCCTCCAACAACAATAGGCCAGTGCCTGACATGGACTCCACCTCATCCTCAACCTCCTCCTCTTCAACCTCCTCCTCTTCAACCTCCTCCTCCTCTTCAACCTCCTCCGCGGACTCCGGCCTTGTCGGGGGGGCCTCATTAGGCTGCTATCCTGGGGATGGTGCGGTCAGGCCAGATGGCCCAGCACCCTCCTGCACATCTGTGGATGACACAAAACATTCACAGGTTGGAGGATCCACACACTTGCCACATATTCCCTTTCACCCCCTCCCCACACATGCTACACACCTGATAGGGCAAAATAACCTTACCTGGCATCACGCCTTCATGACTTGAGTCATAGCCAGGCAGGCCCTCCACTTCTTGCCTATAAAAGGTCTGGGCCACCGCACGCTCCTCCGCTGTCAGCCTAACAGGGCATGGTGGGCCCCCTCCTGTGCCCCTGGCATGGGCAAGCATTTTGGCCAGCTTCTTTTTGACCAGACGCCGGAGGTCATTAATCTTTTTCTCAATCCCAGACCGGTTCCGTGTCTCCCCCTCCCCCGCTGAATTCACCTGGTCAGTGATCATGTCCAAAATATCCCTCCTCCTGGCCAGGGTGGTGTTGGCACTGTCCGGGCCATGGAGGAAACGCCCATAATCGGAAATGGCCCGGGCAAGAATTTGTTTTTCCCTCAAGGAAAAATTTAATTTTCTCTCCCTCTCAGTCATACTGAAAAAAAAACACTCCCAGTCAACAAAAATCACTCACAAAAACAAGCACGACCAATCAAGCAAGAAAACAAACAAACAGAAAAATATCAAACAAAAACTCTCACCAACACTCAGCAAAAAGCAGTCACAAAAACAAACAGGAACAATCAAGCAAGAAAACAAACAAACAGAAAAATATCAAACAAAATATCTCACAAACACTTAGCAAAAAACACTTTCAAATATCTACTAACAAACACAAGATCACACAGTACACAAATCTGACAAATACAAATCACAACGCAACTAACTACAGAACAAAAGCACCTTGCTGTATAGGGAGGGATACAAAGGGATGTACTTTTGCAATGGAAGTGCGTTTGTCTCTGTCTATTTATGCTGTTTGCGTAGTTCATGATTTTTCCATAGTCCACTTCCAATTTCACTGATTGCGCCATTCCCGAGTTGTGAGCATGCGCAGAGAGGTGCTGACATGGTCTGCTTCAAGCGCGCATGCGCGAGCCGGCCGGCCCTTCATTTGCATGGGGTCACGGCTCATTTCAATGTAACACGCCCACGTCCTTCCCAATTTGTATTACTCCGCCTTGCGCCTCAGAAATAACGTTGCGCAGGCGCTATTTTCTGCGTAAAAGCGGCTACATTGCGCAAGTCTAACGTAAAGGTGGTGCGCTACGCTAGTCCAATAATGCGCAGATGTACCTGAATCTGGGCCATTTTTTTTTTCTCAGTCTAGGCCGATACGTATTTCTCTACATATTTTTGGTGAAAAAAAAAAAAAAAACGCAATAAGCGACTAGTTTGCACAAAAGTTATAGCGCCCAAAAAATAGGGGGCATAATTATTATTATTTTTTATTTTTTATTTTTTTTACTAGTAATTGTGACGGTCTGCGATTTTTATTGCGACTGGCAGGGAAGGGGTTAACACTAGGGGGTGAGGAAGGGGTTAAATGCCACTTGTAATTGTACCCAGGTTATTTTCACCTATTTTTTGTGTGGAATGCCACATGTATTTGTTAATACAGTTCATCATTCCCTGTTACCCCTCCCTATCCACTTTTTGCCAGGACATCCACTCTCAGGATTGAGAGCATATGTTTTTTTTGTTTTGCAGACTCCAGGACGTAGTTTCCTTGGTAGGGGGATTGGTTTTCTCCTAAACTTGAGTTTAACTGTAATTTCTCTCTTCTGTCAATAGGTGGCACTGTTGCCTTTGGCATTAGAATGACAGATTACAGTGAATTCTGGGTATGAGTGAATATGCTTTTCTCAGCCAATCAGCAGAAGTTTCTTTGGCTGCTGTGATAGTGTATGTATTTGGAGCAGGGCTGGTGCAAGAATTTTTACCACCCTAGGCGAAACCTAATTTTGCCACCCCCCATTGGCTCCACCCCTGACTCCACCACCTTTTCCTTGCCCATGTATACCTCACCTTTTTAATGAAGTGCACATCAAATGCAGCCTCACCAGCGCCCATCAAATGCAGCCTCATCGGGGCCCATCAATGAATGTGTGCTTGCTTTCATTCATTCAGGAGTCAGGACACAGACACAGTCCTCCGCCATTGCTGCGTCTCTGACACTATGTGCGAATGGAGCGGCGGCAGCCTGCTGATGCTGAGACCTAGTTGCTAACTGTAGAGAGAAGAGAATAGAAACACCAGTGGCCGGGCGCTCTAGGCAGCAGTGTGCCCTAGACAGCTGCCTGGTTTGCCTAGTGGTAGCACCGGCCCAAATTTGGAGAGAGTCAGGTGATCGGGGTTCTTTCCACCCAGGTTGCAGCCTGAGTGGGTGTGTGTGGAGCAGCAGCTGAGGTGTAGGTCTGAAGCCTGAGGCCTAGCAAAAGAGGCTCAGCCCAAGAGAAGCCTGATCATTGCCGGAGGCAAAAGAGAAGCCGTTGCCAGCGGGACAACCACTCTTGTTGTCGCAAGTGTAGAAGGGTAGGAGTTCTGAAGGAGTACCACAGCAGATGCTTCACTAGCCAGGGACGGGAAAGTAAGCTGGAAAGCTTCAGGAGAAAACTCATCCAAAATGTACAGCGAGTAGCTGTAAATAAAGCTTGAAGGAGTACAGTGGGTAGCTTGAAGAGAAGTACCGTCGGTAGCTTTGAGTAACTTGAGGGATCCAATGGGTAGCTATGAGTCCGAGGAACCCAGCGGGTAGCTGTGAGGGAAGCTTGAGGATCTACAGTGGGATACTGTGAGTTGAGCTTGAGGATGTACAGTGGGATGCTGCAAGTGAAGTCATTGCCATAGGAAACAGCAGTTTCTACATGACACAGATCACTGCATTCAGCTTAAAGGGCCTTTTTTTCTGTACTGCTGTCTGCCTAGTTCTATTTTTGGTCTGCAGAGACTGCCAAATTGCTATTGCATTTGCCTAAGGGTGTCCTGTGCCCTACCCCTCTCTCCCCCTGTTCCTGTTAAGAGAAATAAAACACTATGTTCATTTTAAAAGTGACTGGCACCCATATTTCTATCTTGCACTACAACCACTATGCCTAGTAACCTTCACCCTCAGGAGGAATGTCAGCCCTTCCAGCCTCTGGAGGTCACCACTAGGGATGAGCTTCGCGTTCGATGCGAACACATGTTCGCATCGAACATCGGGCGTTCAATTGTTTGTCGAAAACAAACAAATCGGGTTATTCGCGCCAAATTCGAATGACGCGCAACGGCCCATAATTCACTGCAGCGTTGCGCGCTGATGATTGGCCAAGCATGCACCATGACCCCGCATGCTTGGCCAATCACAGCGCCCAAAAAACGAAGAGACCTAATTGGCCAAAGCCTGGGTGCTTTGGCCAATTAGGGCTCAGGGCTTTAGCACACGCCCCACACTATAAAAGGCCGCCTCCTGGGTGGCCTTGTGTAGTGTGTTCCGGCTTGCTTTCAGAGAGAGAAGTCAGACAGACAGAGAGAGAGAGAGAGATAGATAGATAGATAGAGACAGTGGGGTAGATTCACATAGATCAGCGGATCTTTTGATCCGCGTGATCTATCTTTTTTACGACGCACCAGTTTTTGAGGCAAGTGCTGTATTCAGAAAGCACTTGCCTCGTAAGTTGCCCTAGCAGATCGTAAATCCCCCGGCGGAATGCAAATTCCGCGGCTAGGGGGAGTTTACTATTTAAATCACGTGCGTCCCCGCGCCGATCGTACTGCGCATGCGCCGCCGGCTAAATTTCCCAGCGTGCATTGCTTCAAATGACGTCGCAAGGACGTCATTGTTTTCGACGTTAACGCAATTAACGTATGGCCCTATTCCCGAACGTCTTACGTAAACGACAGAAAAAATTCAAAACTCGACGCGGGAACGACGGCCATACTTAACATAGGATACGCCACGCTTAACCCGCATATAGCAGGGGTAACGATCCGCCGGAAACAGCCGAACGCAAACGACGTAAAAAAAAAGCGACGGCCGGGCGTTCGTTTCTGAATCGGCGGTTCTCCTCATTTGCATATTCGCGCATAATAACAGAAGCGCCACCTAGCGGACGGCGGGAGATTGCAGCCTAAGATCCGACAGTGTAACTCACTTACACCAGTCGGCTCTAAGGGAGATCTATGCGGAACCTGAATCGAGGGATCAGCCGCATAGATCCGAGCGTCGGATCTCACAGATACGACGGTGTATCAGTAGATACACCGTCGTATCTCTATGTGAATCTACCCCACAGTGTCTTTTCAGATAGATAGATAGATAGATAGATAGATAGATAGATAGATCAGGGAGGCTACTAGTTAGTATAGTTAAATGTACAGTTTGTAGAGAATATATTGACATCCCTAGGAGTTGTCAATATATTTATAAACTGTATAGCTTAGCTAGTTCTGCTATTAGTATCTGTCAGGCAGGAGATTGTGCTTGATGCTCTAACGTGTTAGTGTACACGTGTTAGTTCATTGCACATAGACGCATTAACTGTTACTGCACGTGTGCTATTTATTTGCACAGAAAGGCAGTTGCTGTTAATGCAAGTGGGCTATTGAATTGCACAGAAACGCAGTCGCTCTGACTGTGCGTGTGGTGTTTAATACCACCTGAGCGCATTTGGGGTCACCGTACGCGTGCTGTGACATACCACCTGAGCGCATTTGGGGTCACCGTACGTGTGCTGTGACATACCACCTGAGCGCATTTGGGCTCACCGTACGTGTGCTGTGACATACCACCTGAGAGCATTTGGGGTCACCGTACGTGTGCTGTGACATACCACCTGAGCGCATTTGGGGTCACCGTACGTGTGCTGTGACATACCACCTGAGCGCATTTGGGGTCACCGTACGTGTGCTGTGACATACCACCTGAGCGCATTTGGGGTCACCGTACGTGTGCTGGTATATACCACCTGAGCGCAGTTAGTGCCACTGTACGTGTGCTGGTATATACCACCTGAGCGCAGTTAGTGCCACTGTACGTGTGCTGGTATATACCACCTGAGCACAGTTAGTGCCACTGTACGTGTGCTCCTATATACCACCTGAGCACAGTTAGCGCCACTGTACGTGTGCTGCTATATACCACTTGAGCACAGATAGTGCCACTGTACGTGTGCTCATATATACCACCTGAACACAGTTAGTGCCACTGTACGTGTGCTCCTATATACCACCTGAGCACAGATAGTGCCACTGTACGTGTGCTCCTATATACCACCTGAGCGCAGTTAGTGCCACTGTACGTGTGCTGGTATATACCACCTGAGCACAGATAGTGCCACTGTACGTGTGCTCCTATATACCACCTGAGCACAGATAGTGCCACTGTACGTGTGCTCCTATATACCACCTGAGCACAGATAGTGCCACTGTACGTGTGCTCCTATATACCACCTGAGCACAGTTAGTGCCACTGTACGTGTGCTGGTATATACCACCTGAGCACAGATAGTGCCACTGTACGTTAGCTGGTATATACCACCTGAGCACAGATAGTGCCACTGTACCTGTGCTCCTATATACCACCTGAGCACAGATAGTGCCACTGTACGTGTGCTCCTATATACCACCTGAGCACAGATAGTGCCACTGTACGTGTGCTCCTATATACCACCTGAGCGCAGTTAGTGCCACTGTACGTGTGCTGGTATATACCACCTGAGCACAGATAGTGCCACTGTACGTGTGCTGCTATATACCACCTGAGCACAGATAGTGCCACTGTACGTGTGCTGCTATATACCACCTGAGCACAGATAGTGCCACTGTACGTGTGCTCCTATATACCACCTGAGCACAGATAGTGCCACTGTACGTGTGCTGCTATATACCACCTGAGCACAAATAGTGCCACTGTACGTGTGCTCCTATATACCACCTGAGCACAGATAGTGCCACTGTACGTGTGCTCTTTATACCACCTGAGCACAGATAGTGCCACTGTACGTGTGCTCCTATATACCACCTGAGCACAGATAGTGCCACTGTACGTGTGCTCCTATATACCACCTGAGCGCATTTGGTGTCACTCCACTTGTGCTGTTACATACCACCTGAGCACTTCAATATGTCTGGAAGGAGAACAAAGAGAGGCAGAGAGTCAGGAGGGCAAGCAGGCTCTGCATGTAGAGGTAACGCTGGTAGTGGATGTGGTGCATCCTCTTCAGCCCGTGGCCGTGTCTGTGGCCACTCGTCATTCTTTTCGGTAGCTGGCCGTGTTGAACCTCAACATGCAGAGGAATTAGTAGAGTGGATGACCAAGCCGTCCTCATCCTCCTCATCCTCTCTCACACAGACAGATCAAAGTTTATCATGCAAAGCAGCTGCCAAGGCGTCCTCTTCCCTCTGCACAATGGCTTCACACAATACTTCCCTAGTACCACCATGTCCTCCTGAGGAGTCCCCCGAACTGTTTCAACACAGTGTGGGGTACATGCTGCAGGAAGATACGCAGCGTTTTGAAGACTCCGATGACGGAACACTGATAGAGGAAGGCATTGATGTGAGCCCAGGGAGAGGGGGTGGCCGAGAGGGACAGCAATTTGTCAGTGATGATGTTCCCCCAGCTGGAGCATACTGCCAGGTTGTTGACAGTGATGAGGAGGGAGGGGATGATGAGGTCACTGACTCTACCTGGGTGCCTGATAGGAGAGAGGAGGAGGAGGAGGAAGAGGAGGACGACGAGGCACAGGCACATCTCCAAAGAGGCAGGATGCCCTCCAGGGGTCAGCTTAACCACTTTGCAACCGCCCTATGCCGAAAGTACGGCTCTAGGGCGGTTGCTGTATTCTAACTGGCCGTTAATTAACGGCCTGTCAGAATCGCGCTCCCGCGCGCCTCCTGAGGCGCGCACACGGGAACATCCGTGACCGCCGGGTCCAGAGGACCCGGCGGGTCACGGATCACGGTAAATCGCCGCTGATAGCGGCGGTTTACCACGTGATCGCGCCGTCCAATGACGGCGCGATCAGATGTAAACAGACCGGCGTCATTTGATGACGCCGGTTCCTCCCTCCTCTCTCTGTACCGATCGGTACAGTGTGAGAGGAGAAGGGAGGGAGCGGATGGCAGCGCCAGTGCTGTGGGCTGGATCTGTGACAAATGCAGTCACAGATCCATCCATCCCTCCCTCCCTGCTCAGCCATCCCTGCTGCATATACTCTGCAATACTCACCTGGGCATACTCTGCAATACTCAGGCATACTCTGGGCATACTCTGCAATACTCAGGCATACTCTGCAATACTCAGGCATACTCTGGGCATACTCTGCAATACTCAGGCATACTCTGCAATACTCAGGCATACTCTGGGCATACTCTGCAATACTCAGGCATACTCTGGCAATACTCTGGCAATACTCTGGGCATACTCTGGGCATACTCTGGCAATACTCTGGGCATACTCTGGCAATACTCTGGGCATACTCTGGCAATACTCTGGGCATACTCTGCCAATACTCTGGGCATACTCTGCAATACTCTGGGCATACTCTGCAATACTCTGGGCATACTCTGCAATACTCTGGGCATACTCTGCAATACTCTGGGCATACTCCGCAATACCCTGGGCATACTCTGCAATACCCTGGGCATACTCTGCATACTCCGCAATACTCTGGCAATACTCTGGGCATACTCTGCAATACTCTGGGCATACTCTGCAATACTCTGGGCATACTCCGCAATACTCTGGGCATACTCTGCATACTCCGCAATACTCTGGCAATACTCTGGGCATACTCTGCAATACTCTGGGCATACTCTGCAATACTCTGGGCATACTCCGCAATACTCTGGGCATACTCTGCATACTCCGCAATACTCTGGCAATACTCTGGGCATACTCTGCAATACTCTGGGCATACTCCGCAATACTCTGGGCATACTCCGGGCATACTCTGGGCATACTCTGGGCATACTCTGGGCATACTCTGGGCAATACTCTGGGCATACTCCGCAATACTCTGGGCATACTTAGCAATACTCTGGGCATACAGCAGCCCCTGTCCCCGCGAGCTCGCATGCAGAAGCGAACGCATACGCAAGTCCCGCCCACATATAAAAACGGTGTTCAAACCACATGTGAGGTATCTTTATATCATGTTTTGGGGTTTTATGTATTTTTCTAGCAAATAAATGATGATTTTTACATGTAGGAGAGAAATGTCAGAATTGGCCTGGGTGCTCCCTGCATGTTGGGCCTCTGTATGTGGCCGCACTGTGTAAAAGTCTCACACATGGGGTATCGCCATACTCGGGAGGAATAGCAGAATGTGTTTTGGGGTGTAATTTGTGGTATGCATATGCTGTGTGTGAAAAATAACCTAATAATATGAAAATTTGATGAAAAAAAAATAAATCTTGATTTTGCAAAGAATTGTGGGAAAAAATTACAACTTTAAAAAACTCACCAGGCCTCTTTCTAAATACCTTGGAATGTCTTCTTTCCAAAAAGGGGTCATTTGGGGGGTATTTGTACTTTTCTGGCATGTTAGGGTCTCAAGAAATGAGAGAGGCTGTCAGTACTTCAGGTGTGATGAAATTGATCAATTTTCAGGATTTGGTACCATAGCTTGTAGACCCCATAACTTTCACCCAGACTAAATAATATCCAACATTTTTTATTTTTTTTACCAAAGATATGTAGCAGTATACATTTTAGGCCAAATTTATGAAGAAAAATTACTTTTTTGCAAAATTTTATAATAGAAATGAAGAAAAATTATTATTTTTTGCAAAATTTTGTTCTTTTTTCATTTATAGCAAAAAAAATAAAAACCGCAGAGGTGATGAAACACCACCAAAAGAAAGCTCTATTTGTGGGAAAAAAAGGACAAAAATTTCATTTGGTTATAGTGTTGTATGACTGAGTTATTGTCATTCAAAATGTGAGAGCACCGAAAGCTGAAAATTGGTCTGGTTATTAAGGGTGTTTAAGTGCCCAGTGGTCAAGTGGTTAAGGTCACACCCACTGCATTACAGCGCACATCTACGGCGCTTGTGCATGGCGCTGCTGTGTCTGACCGGTACAGCAAAAGTTCTTTGGTGTGGGCCTTTTTTGAAACATGTCCACAAGATCGTACCTTTGCTATTTGCAACTTATGTTGCAAGCGTATCTCGCGTGGCCAAAACATCAACCGCCTGGGTTCCACATGCTTGTCCAGACATATGTCGACCTGCCATGCAGCTCGTTGGCAAGCACACCAGAAAGACCCACACCAAAGACAGAAGCGTACCCCCCCTTGCCCTTCTGGGACCTCCAACCAAAGTAGACCCCCAGTCCTTTCTGAAGCCTGCAGTGAAGGTGTAGAAATAGGTGTGTCACAAGCTAGTAGTAGCGGTCAATCTACTCATAGTACCAGGCAAATTTCCCTGCCCCAGCTGCTGCAGCGCCGAAAAAAGTACAATCCCAGCCATCCACATACCCAGCAGTTGAATGCTAGGTTAGCGAAATTGTAGCACTTCAACTGCTACCTTTTCAGTTGGTAGATTCTGCCCCCTTCCGTGAGTTTGTGCAATGTGCAGTACCTCAGTGGCAAGTACCAAAACGCCACTTTTTCTCACGGAAGGCTATTCTGGCTCTCTACCAGCATGTGGAAGGCAATGTCCATGCCTCGCTGGACAGGGCGGTCAGTGGTAAGGTGCATATTACCGCTGACTCATGGTCCAGCAGGCATGGACAGGGACGTTACCTGTCTTTTACGGCGCATTGGGTGACTCTGCTGGCAGCTGGGAAGGACGCAGGGCAAGGTCCAGTAGTTTTGGAGGTTGTTCCGCCACCACGCCTCCAAAAAAATACTACTGCTTGTGACACACCTCTTTCCTCCACCCCCTCCTCTTCTTCTTCCTCTGTGGCCTCTTCCTGTGGGGATGTTTTCTCCGAACCAGCCGTGCTCCGTAGGTGTACGAGGGGATACGCAGGAATGCAGGCCAAGAGATGCCATGCGGTGCTAGAGCTGGTGTGCTTGGGAGACAGGAGCCACACTGGGGAAGAGATTTTCTCAGCTCTGCAGGGTCAGGCTGAGAGGTGGTTGACGCCACGCCAGCTGAAGCCTGGAATGGTGGTCAGCGATAATGGCACCAACCTCCTCTCTGCCCTACGACAGGGAAAACTCACCCACGTGCCCTGTTTTGCGCATGTCCTCAATTTGGTGGTGCAGCGGTTCTTGGGCAGGTACCCGGGCTTGCAGGATGTCCTGAAGCAGGCCAGGAAAGTCTGTGTGCATTTTCGGAGGTCATATAATGCCACTGCTCGGCTGCCTGACCTCCAAAGGGAATACAACCTGCCCAAGAACTGCCTAATTTGTGACATGCCCACCAGATGGAACTCAACGTTGGCCATGCTGCAGCGGCTGCACACGCAGCAGCGAGCCATCAATGAGTACCTGTGCCAATATGGCAGCAGAACTGGGTCAGGGCAGCTAGGTTTTTTTTCACCACGCCAGTGGGCTTTGATCAGGGATGCATGCACTGTCCTGTCACCATTTGAGGAGGCCACGAGGATGGTGAGCAGTGACAGTGCATGCATCAGTGAGACTGTCCCTCTTATTCACATGTTGGAGCACACGCTACAAGGAATAATGGACAGGGCCCTTGAGGCAGAACAGAGGGAGGAAGAGGAGGACTTCCTTACCTCTCAAGGCCCCCTTTACCCAGACAGTGGTCCTGCTTGCCCACCTAGCACACAGGAAGAGGATGAGGAGGAGGAGGAGGAGGATTGTATCAGCAGCATGGAGGTGGAGCCTAGCACTCAGCAGCAGCAGTCTTCAAGGGATCATTTACAGTCCCAAGGAGCATGTGGAGTTTTACGTGGCTGGGATGAGGTGCCTGTGGATCCTGTCATCCTCAGTGACCCAGAGGACTGTGGCCCGAATGCCTCAGCAAACCTACGCTGCATGGCCTCCCTGATTCTGCAAAGCCTGCGTAAGGATCCTCGTGTACGTGCTATTAAGGAGAGGGATCATTACTGGCTGGCGACTCTCCTTGATCCACGTTACAAGAGTAAGGTTGCGGACCTTATGTTGCCATCGCAGAGGGAGCAGAAGATGAAACTTCTGCGGGAGGCCTTGCAGAAGGGTCTGTGCAATACGTTCCCAGAACCGGGGGGATTACCAAAACCTGGCTCTGGACAACGTCTTGCTGAGGCTTCGGTGAGTCACAGGAGGGGCGGTGGAGAAGGTGGTCCTCTGACCGATGCGTTCAGGCAGTTTTTTAGTCCGCAGCCCCAAGGTCTGACCGGTTCCAGCAACCATCGCCAGCATCTGCTTTACATGGTCCGGGAATACCTAGGGGCAAGATCCGACTTGGACACCTTCCCCACCGAAAATCCTCTGGCTTACTGGGTCTTGAGGATGGATCACTGGCCAGAGCTTGCCCAGTACGCAATTGAGCTACTGGCTTGCCCTGCATTCAGTGTTCTTTCAGAACGGACATTCAGTGCTGCTGGAGGCTTTGTCACTGATCACAGGGTGCGCCTCTCCACCAGCTCTGTTGATCGACTGACCTTCATCAAAATGAATCAGGCTTGGATCAACACCAGCTACCAAGCACCTGATGCTGATATTAATGAATAATATATTTTTTGTTGAAATGTCGGATCCCTTTTAGACTGCTGATGCTGAGTGACTGTCCTCTTATGCTGCTGATGGAATATCCTTCTCCTCCTCACTTTTCTTGCTGATAGCTAGTAAGAAATGTTGTGTTTCTGGGCTCCGCCACCAGTGCCTAAGGCACAATTTTTCAGCCCCTGTTCAACAGGGGCGCCTAATAACAATTTTTGTTGCAATAATTTGCACGTGGCTCCTTGTTGCGCTCCAATTGGAGTTATTGGGAGGGGTTGCAAGTGTTGTGTTGTGCCCAAGGCACAATTTTCCAGCCCCTGTTTAACAGGGGCGCTTAATAACAATTTTTGATGCAATAATTTGCACGTGGCTCCTAGTTGCGCTCCAATTGGAGTTATTGGGAGGGGTTGCAAGTGTTGTGTTGTGCCCAAGGCACAATTTTTCAGCCCCTGTTTAACAGGGGCGCCTAATAACAATTTTTGATGCAATAATTTGCACGTGGCTCCTTGTTGCGCTCCAATTGGAGTTATTGGGAGGGGATGCAAGTGTTGTGTTGTGCCCAAGGCACAATTTTTCAGCCCCTGTTTAACAGGGGCGCCTAATAACAATTTTTGATGCAATCATTTCCACGTGGCTCCTTGTTGCGCTCCAATTGGAGTTATTGGGAGGGGTTGCAAGTGTTGTTTTGTGCCCAATGCACAATTTTTCTGCCCCTGTTTAACAGGGGCGCCTAATAACAATTTTTGATGCAATAATTTGCACGTGGCTCCTTGTTGCGCTCCAATTACAGTATGTTTGAAGGGTGCCCTTTTTTCTAAAAATTTTCTTTCACACAACATTAATGGCTCCCCACCACCGCTAAAATATTCGACATAATGTTGCCACACAGAACTTGCGCAAGTAGCATTAATTACTTTTTTTTTTGGTACTTTCATGTTGTGCAGGGACATTTCTAAACACGTGCCACTACTATAGACACCCAGCAGGTGTGATATTTAAAGGATTTTTTTTTTTTCACTTTAAGCATCATTAAAATGGCTGCTCCGCAAAAAACGGCCGTTTTAAAAAAAAATGTTTCCATTGATACATGTTCCCTGGGGCAAGACCCGGGTTCTGAACGACGTTTTCCAACATTTAATTTAATTTTGGTCTTTAAAATGACCGTTTTTTAATTCGAACGTTCGGGTCCCATAGACTTCAATGGGGTTCGAAATGTTCGCGCGAACCCGCGGTCTGTTCGAACGTTCTGGTGCGAACCGAACCCGGGGGTGTTCGGCTCATCCCTAGTCACCACCAGGCCCTTGGAGGTTGGGGAGACCACTTCATTGAATTAAAAGGGAAAACACACCTAACAACATTCACCTGGTCCTTTGTTCCTGTGACAGGTAATGACCTAGGATCTTCATTCAGTACAGCAGTACTGGGAGCCCCATTTTAATTTCTAACTGTACTGCTCAATGTATAATGTATGTATGTATGTATGTAGTACCCCCTAGCGATGCTGAAGTGCTAGAGTTAGTTTATATTGAATTTTTATTTATTAGGTAAATTCAGTTTTGGCTGCCAGCCAGGCCTGTGTTTTTTTTTTGGGTCAGGGTTGAGTCACTCAGGGAGGCTTTTCTGACTCACAGGCAGCGTCTGATACCTCCCCCTATGTCTGGAAACTAGCATAAGATTCCAGAAGGATGGGTGTGGAGGGAAAAAGGAGCTGCCTGAAGTATTCTGAGGGCCCTGACCAATCCCCAGCATATGGGTTGGCAGGGGGCAGGCCCCCTCAAATATTCAGGGTCAGCCCAGCTAAGGCATGTGGAATTTGGGTGGGAGATGGAGTGTTAGGCTGTCGAAGGCCTTTGAGAGTAGCTCCCTATTCTGGGGGGTTAAACGTCATTCTGGGCTTGGGTGCACAAGGTACTTCATGACACACAGGAGGATTCTGACCAGGAGGCACAGGAGCAAGGAGAGGACAGCAGGAGAACACTGCTGGGAAAATCTCCAGGGAGGAAGACAGCAAGGGAGGCTGGTAAGTGTTGCAGTCAGAGGACTGAGAAGCATGTTTGCAGAGACTGGGTGCAAGCAGTCTGGGAAGGATGCAGAGTCAGTCTGGGAGGACTGTGGATAAGTAGCCAGGAGGGTGAGTAAAAGGGGCATCTGCAGCCAGGTAGCCTGGCAGTGCCTGAAGAGGTGGTACTGGGATCAGTAGCCACAGGAATAGGGCAGCTAAGCACTAATGCCTAGTACACGATCGTTTTTCCTTTGGCCGGGAAAACCATCCATGTGTATGCCCCTTAGCAATTTTCCCGACAGGAAAGCTGCAGGTTTAAATAATGAGAACATGTTCTCTTTCTCGCCGTGAATTGCGGCGTTTTTCCCCCGCAGTTTTCCTATGGGAAAACACTGCGAGGGAGCATACACACGGCCGGTTTTCCCAACCAAAGTTCTCCTGGCAGTTTTCCTGTCAGGAAAACTGGTCGTGTGTACAGGGGAAAAGGGACCGGTTTTCCCGGTGGTCTTTTGACTCTCGGGAAAACCGATCCTGTGTACTAGGCATAAGAACTCTTTTCTGCTACACTACCAAAGGGGCCCACGGTCCCTGCCTGCAAAGGGCATTTGCTCTGGATCTGAATGAGTCTATGTTGGATCATCAATTTAGTGCTAATTGGTCCTGGGAGATGTAATTTGTGCTGGAGGTAGAAGAGGAGATGTGTGTGTGTGTGTGTGTATATACAGTGGGGATCGAAAGTTTGGGCACCCCAGGTAAAAATTTGTATTAATGTGCATAACGAAGCCAAGAAAAGATGGAAAAATCTCCAAAATGCATCAAATTACAGATTAGACATTCTCATATGTCAAAAAAAGTTAGATTTTTTTTCCATAATTTACACTTTCAAAGTTACAGAAAACAAAAAAATGGCGTCTGCAAAAGTTTGGGCACCCTGCAGAGTTAATATCTTGTACTGCTCCCTTAGGCAAATATCACAGCTTGTAAACGCTTTTTGTAGCCAGCCAAGAGTCTTTCAATTCTTGTTTGAGGTATCTTTGCCCATTCTTCCTTACAAAAGTCTTCCAGTTCTTTGAGATTTCTGGGCTGTCTGTCACGCACTGCTCTTTTAAGGTCTATCCATAGATTTTCAATTATGTTGAGGTCAGGAGATTGTGAAGGCCAAGGCAAAACCTTCAGTTTACGCCTCTTGATGTAATCCCCGTGGATTTTGAGGTGTGTTTAGGATCATTATTCATTTGAAGAAGCCATCCTGTCTTCAGCTTTTTCACAGATGGCATCAAGTTACCATCCAAAATTTGCTGAAATTTTATTGAATCCATTTTTTCTTCTACTCGTGAAATGTTCCCTGTGCCACTGGCTGCAATACAACCCCAAAGCATGATTGATCCACCACCATGCTTAACAGTTGTACAGAGGTTCTTTTCATTCAATTCTGTGCCCTTTCTTCTCCAAACATACCTTTGCTCATTCCGGCCAAAAAGTTCTATTTTAACCTCATAGGTCCACAGAACTTGTTTCCAAAATGCACCAGGCTTGTCTATATGTTCATTTGCAAAGTTCAAAAGCTGATTTTTGTGGTGAGGACGTAGAAGAGGTATTCTTCTGATGACTCTTCCATGAAGACCATATTTGTACAAGTATCTCTTTATAGTGGAATAATGTACCACAACTCCAGTGTCTGCCAGATCTTTCTGGAGGGATCGTGCAGTCAAAGGTGGGTTTTAAATTGCTTTTCTCACAATCCTGCGAGCTGTTCTGTCTGATATTTTTCTTGGTCTTCTAGATCTTGCTTTAACTTTCACTGTTCCTGATGACTACCATTTCTTAATTACATTCCGAATAGAGGATATTGACATCTGAAAACACTTTGCTATCTTCTTATAGCCTTCTCCAGCTTTGTGAGTGTCAACTATTTTCAGTTTCAGTTTTCTAGACAACTGCTTAGAAGAACCCATGGTGCTGATTGTTGGGGCAAGGTCAGATGAGTCTGGGCATTTAAAACCTTTGAGATTGACATCACCTGGTCTTCCCAGACAAAGATTGAGAACAATCCATGACACTGGCAGGTCTCAGCTTTGCAAAGGGGGCAGTGCATGCTATAAATTCTGCAGCGTGCCCAAACTTTTGCAGACGCCATTTTTTTGTTTTCTGTCATTTTGAAAGTGTAAATGATAGAAATAAAATCTAACTTTTTTTGACATATTATAAGAATGTCTAATCTGTAATTTGATGCCTTTTGGAGATTTTTCCATCTTTCCTTGGCTTCGTTATGCACATTAAATACAAATTTTTACCTGGGGTGCCCAAACTTTCGATCCCCACTGTATTATATATATATATATATATATATATATATATATATATATACACCTGATGTATATAGTTGTTTCCCTGAATATGTTCATCAAGTGGGCATCCCATAATAACCATATTCCCTATCCAAGTTAAACGCCCCTAATAACACACAAAAACAAAGCTGCAAGGACTGATTTCTGGCTGTACAGTCAGCGGCTCCTATGATGGGGTAGAGCTAGACATGGATTGTATTTCTTACAAATAAGCAAAAAGTACAAAAATACATTTAATGATCTTAAGCCCAGGTTCACACTGGGCTGCGGGAGTGAAGCAGTGCGAGTTCAGCTGAACTTGCGCGATTTCACTCCCGCCCGGCAGTCCTGATTTCAGCCGCGATTTCAGAGACATCTGTGCAGGTTTCTGCACAGATGTCAATGTAAATCGCAGGCTGAAATCGCAAAAAGTAGTACAGAGACTACTTTTTGAAATCGGTGCAATGCCGCAGATGCAGCGTCGCACCGATTAGGACGGTGCCATTGCCGTCAATTTGAGGCAAAATCTGCCGTTTTGACATGCGATTTGACATGCCAAATTGCATCTCAAAACGCACCAGTGTGAACCAGGGCTGAATAAATATATAGCTGTATTCATTGAAGTTTTATTTATTTTTTTATCTGCCTGGAGTTTAGCCTCAAAGTAGCCTTTACAGATCCAACTTGTTCACGGTATGAAACTTTTCCTTTGCATTAGAATCTTGTTCTTTGAATAAAAATATTTTGTCAAGCTTTAAAGTGCAGAACATTTTATTAATCTCCATTCTATACACTCAAAACGTCTTCAGAAAAATAATATTTACTTTCCATGCCTTCTATGCCCTTTACATTTGATATAGCTGTAGCTGAGTTCTCCTTAAAGTCCTTACTCAGGAAAGCTCAACCTTGATGCATCTTAGCTGTGAGCTGTATGTCTTTATCTCCTATTGCATCCTGTACTGAACAGACAGATATTGCTCACTTCTGTATTTATTCATGTTACCTCAGTTGCCTATTCCTGTCTGCCACCATATAACTTCCATTACAAACCCTTCCAGAAGGAATTTATTCTCTGTCATAATTCAGTCTGTCAGTTTTTCATTGTTATTCCTGTTAACCAGAGATAGTTTCCCTGATCAAACAGCGAGCCTGGCATTACAGCAGCTGTATAGTAATAACGTTATGGCAATATAATACCTGATAAAGTATCATCATAACAAATGCTGGGAGATAAAAACAAAATACTTTGAGCACAGAGTTTGACAGCAGATAAGATTTTCCATCTTCCATCCAGTTTTAGAGCTAGTATTACCATTTTATTTCTGGCTTTGTTTTATATACTATCAGCTGAGACGTGATTGTGGAAGAGATATGTTATATAGAATCAGGCTCGGTTGTAAATGGACAGGTTGAATAGAACTAGTGCCAAAAATAATATTAATATGGGTAGTTTCATCTTTACAGTTGAAAGTTCCATTGTGATTAAGGAGGAACACCAGTCATTTTTAACATAAATTGTAGGTCAGCAGCTACAAATACTGGGGCTGCACACTTTTAAACAACAAGCACTGACCAGCTCATGAGTCCAGCGCTGACTTCACCTGTGCAGGTTCTTTGCTGGTTTTTTGATCCCTGACACCACCATCTTCAAAGCCAGCTACA
This sequence comes from Rana kukunoris, assembly GCA_029574335.1. NCBI lineage: Eukaryota > Metazoa > Chordata > Amphibia > Anura > Ranidae > Rana > Rana kukunoris. The sequence goes on along the minus strand of CM056057.1, from coordinate 86,025,793 downwards.
CACTGTGCATGCATCATATTGGTCTCACAGCCTCACAGTGACCAGGACAGGGGTCGTCAACCCTTGGTCGGCGGCCCACTACCGGGCCGTGGCCCTTCTTCAGCCCACCCGCGGGTGCGAGCGGGCGGCATGAGAGAGGCCGGTGGCCGGTCGTAGGAAATGAAGTTCCTCGAAGTAGATGAACAATGTAGGTGAAAGCGAAGCGCACAGTGTTGTTTGTTATGCACCGTGGCCCCTCCCTCCGTCTCTCACACGGACACTCCCTGTGCAGTGTGAATGGACATGCCGTCTTCTTACTGAGCTCACCCCGCCCTTCTGTCATAGGGGAAGGCGCAGCACACCGTCACCTCCAGGACAGCCCACAGTAACAGGGAAGCCACTGGTGTCCCTTGGTAACGGGGCTGGACAGAGCTGAGAGGAGACGAGTCCACACTTCTTCCCAGGATGCAGGGAGCCGCCCCCTCCCCTCTGATCCCTCCATATACTTACCTGCTGCTAATCCTTCCTCAGCCCTCACAACATGACTGAGCTCCGGGGGAGCCCAGAGTATACCAACACTACCAGTGACAGGGTGAGTGTGAGCGGGGACTGACTGGGACTCATGTGTGCATGGAGTGTACAGGGCCTAGTGGGGGCACTGCCTTCATCTGTGGAGGGGGGCACTACCTTCATCTGTGGAGGGGGGCACTACCTTCATCTGTGGAGAGGGGCACTACCTTCATCTGTGGAGAGGGGCACTACCTTCATCTGTTGGGGCCTCACCACATCTGGTGGCAGGCAGCGTGGCAAGTGACACGCTCAAAGCTCCCACTGATTCTGCATTATGGTGGGTTTAACTATTTCATTTATTACTACAATGTAATAATAGAAATAATGCGCTGACAAATTGCCAGCGAAAAATCGTTCACCCCAGCATGCCATCCCCAACCTCCCCCCAACCGGGCCTTGGCAACATTTTCTTCCACGCAGCCGGTCCCCGGTGCCAAAAAGGTTGGGGACCACTGTCCCAGGAGGTTCCAGTTGGGGGTGTGGGCCAAACTTTCATAATTCTTGCCAAGGTGAGGATTGCTGAAATGAGAGCGGGTACTTGTCAAAAAAAAAGGTACCTGGTAGAAAAAAAAATAGATAACTTTAAAATATGTTAGAGGAGGAGGGAGAGGCATATTAGTGGTACTTTCGATTTTAACCACTTCGTATCCCGGGACATTGTACTTTGACGGCCACAATGTGGCTCTACAATTCCGGGAGGATGTCTGCCAAGGAGGAATGATTACACCAGTGATTACATCATATACTCTCCTCTCTCGCTACACACTATACTCAAACTACACTTCCCATCATGCTTTGGGAATTGCAGTGCATGTGGGAGGGTACACTAGGACTGTACATGTAAATATGAACAAGCCCACTTCAACATAAATCAGCCCCCCAATTTTGCAGCCAGCCAGCCACACTACTCAGTAACACACAGTAGAATAGGTAGGTTACAGCCTTATAAATGCAAAGCATGTTTGTGCTCTCCCCCTCCAGCCACAACAGAAGTTAAGCATATTTCCCTTACTTGCTTTATGTAATCATTACTGAACTGTAAACACATGCCCATAATGATATATTGTACACACTGTACTCTGCAGTAATTCAGTATTTAGAAATATTCCTCCTCCTGCTGTAGCTTTGAGATCTTTCTAACAGCAACCATTGTTTCTATGGTGCATATGGGCACATTCCTAGCCACAATACAGAAAGAGAGAGCCGGGACATTCTGCTTTACATCAGCATGTGGCAAAAGTAAATGTCGGCATGAAAAAAAAAAAAAAAGTGCATCGCTAACTTACTAATCAATACCACGATAATGGTGGATGTACTTTGCAGGGATGGTGGAAACCATTCCTATAAATATTTGGCAGTGGATGGTGTCAGTAAAGCACTGGACAGTGTCCACTGCCTATCAGTGCCGCCTCATCAGTGCCCATAAGTGCAACCTCATAAGTGCCTATGAGTGTAGCTTCATCAGTGCCCATAAGTGCAGCCTCATCAGTGCAGTTTATTAGTGTCCATCAGCAGCCTTTTAGTACCCATAAGTGCAGCCTCAGTGCAGTTTATCAGTGCAGCATTTAAGTGCTGCCTTATCTGTGCAGCCTCATCAGTGTCCATAAGGGCAGGCTCATCAGTGCCACCTCCATGCCCATCAGTGCAGCCTTATCAGTGACCATTAGCTTATCAGTGCCCATAAGTGCAGCTAAGCAGTGCCAGAATACAACATTTACATAGGGATGAGCCCCCTGCAGACAGCCCTTCCTCTGGCCCAACCAAAGGTCCTTCAGCACAGCTGATTGTCATTACAATACCATGCTGGATGCTACCGGTTTGTTCCGGATCAAACTTACAGCATGGAGTATGAAGCCGTTAACATGTTTATATATCCTCAGCATGAGGTTTGGATATCTTTGATATACAACGGACCATCACCATGATGTGAAAAAGGGCAAAGGCTTTCTCCACCAGCTCATCTTGGGATGGCATCGAGTACTAGATGTACTACGGCATTGAGTACTAGATGTCACTACACAGCTACATGCTAGGGGATGTATGTACAGGTACCTATTTGATCTAGGACCCTTCCTGTGTGTGATTTTTATCAGAGGTGGGTGGCTTAGTAGCCATTATATATTGAGCAGATGTACACGGGGGGGGGGGTGCTTTTTTAACCACTTAAGGACCGCCGCATGTACATTTACGTCGGCAGAATGGCACCGACAGGCACATCAACGTATATATACGTTGGTGCCTTGGGGGGGATCGGGGGTCCGATCGGACCCCCCCCCCCGTACATGCGGCGGTCCGCGCGGCTGCAGGAGCGATCCGACGAGTGGGGGCGGCTATCCGTTTTCATCCGCCCCCTCCGGATCGCTCCCAGCCAATGCGCGCGCCCGCCTGACCTGTCACTTCCTCCTCCTGTGTAAACACAGGAAGGAGGAAGCGACGTGATCTCTCCCTCGGCGTTTGTTTCAAGCGCCGCTGAGGAGAGATCACCACAGAACAAGTAAGTCCTGCACCAACACTACACTACACACACACATTTAACCCCCGCGATCGCCCCCCCCCCCTCCCCCCTGTCACAGTGTCACTGAATGCAGTAATCATGTATGATTACTGTATTTAGTGTCAGTGTGACAGACAGTGTGACAGTCAGACAGTTTTAGTGTCAGGGTAGCCCCCCCCACCCCCCCCAATAAAGTTTTAACCCCCTGATCACTGCCCTAGTTAACCCTTTCACTCCCTATTGCCAGCGTCACTAAGCGATCATTTTTCTGATCGCTGTATTAGTGTCGCTGTTCCCGCTAGGTAGCTAATTTTTTTTTAATGCGATTTTTTTTTTACTAAAGACATGCGGCTAAATAAATTTTGGCCTAAATGTTTGACTAAAATTTAGTTTATTGGTTTTTTATTATAACAAAAAGTAAAAAATATTGATTTTTTTTCAAAAATGTCGCTCTATTTTTGTATATAGCGCAAAAAATAAAAATCGCAGAGGCGATCAAATGCCACCAAAAGAAAGCTCTATTTGTGGGAAAAAAAGGACGCGAATTTTGTTTGGGAGCCACGTCGCACGACCGCGCAATTGTCTGTTAAAGCGACGCAGTGCCGAATCGCAAAAACCCCTTGGGTCATTTGCCAGCGTATTGGTCCGGGTCTTAAGTGGTTAAGGGGGACCAGCTTGGTGCCACACGATGATGTATTATATTTTCTTTTTAAATAAACTTGATAGGTTACACATATGGGCGTGAAAGCCTTTTAGTTTTTTTGTGTTTGTGTTTTGAGTCTTTTATTCATGATACACACCCTCCTAGTATATTTAGATGAGTCCTATTTATCAGGCAGGATTCCCATAGGTCTTGTTTTGTCAGCCTCATCAGTACCCATCAGTGCAGCTTATCAGTGCCCAGAAATACATTATACCCTATGCTAAATGAACCCATTATTATACTTACATTTCCTTTAAATTAACAGGACACATGCCAGCAATACTAAATCACATTATTTATAATACTAATAATTTTCTCTAAATTACAAACATGTTAGACTTACCTGCTCTGTGCACTGGTTTTTCACGGCACAGGTCCCCCGACATTTTTGGCTCCTCCCCCTCGAGTAGTGCCCCAGAGAAAGCTGCTCGTCCTGGGGAAACCACTGCATGCTCGCTTCCGAGCCACTGCTCTATACGTCCATATGACTGCCCACCTCTCTCCTCGTGGGCTCACTGAGAACTCAATTAAACAATGGTGTCAAAAATATAATGCTCGTTCATGTATTCATTGAGAATTTTTTTTTATGTTACATATAAAAAGGTACAAAGATACATATTTTGCATGTGAACCTTTGCTTGCAGTAACTGGTGTGCTGGCAGTAATGACTATAACTAAATATTTATGGTTACTATTAACCAACTCTTTGCATAGGTTGTGAGGAATTTTAAACCAACATCAACTTAAGGATGCATAAGGGCTTCCCTGTATGAACTTTCTATTTTAGCTGACTCTGAAACATTTCTATAGGATTAAAGCTGAATTTAAGGAGATTGGGTCCTTTGTAAATTGTGATGGCACACTATCAGTTAAATCCAACTAGGTGCATGGCACCTCCTAGAAGAGGCTGCTCTAGGATTTGTGAGGCCTTAGGCAAAACTTGACATGGGGCCCCACTCACGCCCATGATGGTAAAAAATAATTCAATGACAAGAGCTTCTTCTCCACAACCCTGGCCAGTGGTTGTGGGGGTCTGCGTGCAGGGGGTTATCGGAATCTTGAAGCCCACTTTAACAAGGTGGCCCCCAGATCCTGTTCTTTAATAACTAAGGGGCGGGGACCACCCGGAGATGTCACCTGGTGGACCCTTCCCCTTGTGACGTCATCGACTGAGGGCATGCTGGGTCATTGACGTCAGAAGGGGTGATGCCACCGATATTCACTGGTTGTTAGGGACGCTTGCGGCCCCGCTCCTGAGTGAAGGCTCCTAATGCTGCCTGAGCACAGCAGCATTAAGGTCTCCTGTCCCTCAAAACTGGGGTAATGCGGGGGCGTGTCCGGACGTGAGAGGGGATAGACGTGTTTTTATGGAGCTCCATCAGGCCTGAGGGAAATCTAAAGCCATCCCCAGTCAGTTTACGCCAAACTGACCACCAAATCCCCCATCCTTGCTCCCAGTGGCCCCAAGCACACTTACTCACCTGAATTGTGCCGTAACTTGAGGTATAGCCCGAGCTGCAGCCGGCTCCAGTCGTTGGGTCCCGCCGCCATCTTGCGGCCTACTGGACCTCCGAGACCTCCGGGATCGCGTACTGCGGACGCAGGCCGTACGGAGACCCTCATCGGCCGCATCCGAGGCTGCTTCTCAGCTCCTACAGCCCCGGGCAGACCGTCCACCCTGCAGCCCGAGCCGTGGACGGCTCCATTTCACCGGACTCCGGGGCCATCTTGAGGCCTACGGGAACCCCGCACTCGCCGCACTAGAACGCCGCATTCACGGGCCGAACAACGGCCGTTTCCAGGCCCAACTACTGCCACTCTTCCGGACCGGGAGGAAGGCAAGGCGAGCCGACAGAGCGGAGGGGGAATCCTGTGGTAGACAGCGCTCCATGACCTGAGGTGAGCGGCGGCCATCTTGGTACACCTAAGGCCCTCCATTAACTCTACCTAGCCAGCACTATTGAGCCCCAGAGCTGGTGCTTAACCCTCGCCCGCGGAGTGGGCGACCCGGGACGCAGAATACCTAAAACCCTCTACCTGAGAACGGTCCTGATCCCTATCTAGCGGCCATCTTACTGCTCCCATTGGGACAAGTAACCTACACAGCCCAGCGGCCATCTTGCTTCACCTAACCTGGACACTCTGTAACAAACCCCACAGGCCTCCTCATACCTAGCTCTTCTGGCTATCACGTTTAGATACTGCAAAAATACAAGAAGACCTCCTGTCCTGGTCACACGCAAATCAGATACAGTGAACCTGTAGCACACTTGATTTCCTGTAACTCTGGTTACTGGTACCTGCACACACAAGTCCTGGTACCAGCACTTCATAGCGGAATTCGAAGTGTGACCAGCTCGCGCACGACTATGGACACGTGAATGTGAAATTCGCAAACCCGACCGGAAAACAAGCGACGACCGGGTGCCTCTGCCTCTGCTAACAAAGTGACTCGCTCTACTCCACTCTACTCTCCCCCGAGCTCCGCAACCACGATGACTCGCAAGCGGTCACAGGACCGTGGCCCCAAGAAGCTGGAATCGTTCTCCTTTCAACCTCGCCGTAAGCCCCAAAATGGCGCCGCCGGAGAGTCGGCAAGACAGCTACTGGAGTTCACGGGACTCCCTGACACGCATCCACAGGCATCACGAGCCACGTTTCAGCACTCCCCTCCATCCGATTCCTCTCCTGATACCCCAGGAACGCAGAGTCCGGCGAAATCCAAAATGAGAATGGACCTCCCCGATCAGCCCCCGACCGCAATGAGCACTAGCCTGCATGAAAAATCTGCCATATCCTCTCTGCAGTCTTCTATAGCACAGTTTCCAACCACGGGGCAACCGGTGCTGGACACGACTATGAAAGACATGCTGGTAACCTTGCAGTCTTCCCTCATGTCTAACTTGTCATCGCTGATGAATACGTTTTCACTGGAAATGAAGCATATGGATAACAGAGTGCAACATATAGAAACCAAAATGGAGGAATGCACTGAAACGGTTAATGAGTTGGTAGATGCTTATACCGAACAAAAAGATGAAACTCTGTGGATCAAAGCGAAACTTGCGGACCTCGAGGACCGCTCCAGACGTAATAACCTTAAAATCCGCGGGATCCCTGAGTCCGTCCAACCCAAAGAGTTGCTCACCTTTGCTAACACAATGTTTTCCAGCATGCTCCCTGAGCTCTCTCCAATTGAGCTGACTATCGACCGTATCCATAGACTTCCTAAACCCCGCCATCTCGATGCAGATATACCCCGGGATGTCCTCCTGAGGATTCATTTTTTCCAGGCTAAAGAGCAGATTCTTATGAAGGCTAGAGAAATATCCCCACTTCCAGCGCCATACTCAGATATTCAAATCTATGCAGACCTGTCCCGTTATACACTTCAACTGAGGAGACAGCTGAAGTCCATCACGAAGGCTCTGAATAATCACAAGATCACGTATAAATGGCGTCATCCAGCCACCATCTTGGTCACTTACAATGGCATTCCTCACACCGTCTCCACACTGGAAGGAGGTATGAAGCTTCTGCACTCCTGGGGAATTCTCCCAGAACCCCCCGATGCCCATCCTGGCCCTGCCGGAGTTCCTAACCTGTTCACCTTTGGTCTCAGCGGGGTCAAATACGCAAAGCAATACCCGACACCGCGTCAATGAGAGACTGTACCTTGTCCGGTCTGGTCGTGCGCTTCTTCGTTTGCTTGCTAACCTTACCTTACCCTCATTTTTTTAGGTCAGCTGCTCAATCGAGCCATCCGATGCTGACGCACCTGTTCTGTGCATGTTCTATTTTTGCATTTTTTCTTTTTATTGTTTTCCCTTTCTAGTTCTCGACAACAGTAGCACTACCAATATCCTGTGCTGTGCACACTCATCTGATTCTATTGTATCCAACGGGTTATCACCCTGTTTTGCCTTGAACCTCCCTGGTACCCGGATAATACTACGACTCTGGTACTGCTAAAGGATCGTCTCCGTCCACTGAACCCACTACGTCCAGCTTCCTCCGGTCTGCCACCTTTCCACGTACCATGGGAGTCAACATTCTGTCTCTCAACGCCAAAGGGCTAAACCATCCAGTAAAACGTGCATCTTTATGGAAAACAGCGACTACCCTTAATTGTGACGTGTTGTGCGTCCAGGAAACACACTTTGCCTTGAATGCATCCCCTAAATGTCAACATAGGCAGTTTCCTCACGTGTTCCAAGCCTCCTACTCCAAAAAACAACGAGGAGTGATGATCGCCGTCAGGGACTCTGTTCTGTTCCAACTTCGGCAATGTGTCATGGATTCGGAAGGTCGGTACATCTTTCTGAACTGTACAATTAACAATGTGCCATATACTCTAGTCTCTCTGTACGCGCCAAACTACGGCAACTACCCTTTCTTAGGAGAACTCTAAAGGCTGCCAGAAAGATTCAACAAGGACACTTGTTAGTATGTGGAGACTTCAATATGGTCCCAAATTACAAGCCGGACTCCACAGGGGGTTCCGAGAGGCGCACGCCTTCCTTGGATGCTTTTATATCTGCCAATGACTTGTATGATGTATGGAGGTGTTGTCACGCGAGCGAGCGGGACTATACGTTCCTCTCGCCGCGTCACAACACCTACTCGAGAATAGATCTGTTTTTTACTGATAAAAGATTGCTACAAAAGATTTCACAGTCCACAATCCACACCACCACCTGGTCAGACCATGCTCCTGTTAGTATCTCTGTATCAGACGACTCATCCCACCCCACCTCCTATGTCTGGAGAGCTAATAATTACCTCCTAAATACCCCTTGCTACTCTGCGCCCATCAAACACCACCTTGAAGAATATTTCTCTCTCAATCAAACATCAGTGTCTGACCCGCTGGTGGTGTGGACCGCCCATAAGGCAGTGATCAGAGGGGTTTTCCTCCAAATGGGAGCCAGAGCAAAGAAACAGAGGACTCAAAGACTTGACAAACTCACGACTGACATAGCCTCCGCGGAGGCCCAAAATAAGACTAGCCCCTCACCGTACTTACAAGCCACAATATTTTCTTTAAGACAAGAACTACGATCCCTTCTTCTTGAAAAACATGAAAAAATGTTCAGGTTACTTAAAGCCACCTCCTACACTACAGGGAACAAAGCTAGTAAAGCAATGTCCCTTCGAGTCAAGGGGCATAGAAACAAAACTAAAATCCCATACCTATACCACCCACATTCCAATGAAAAAGTTCTTAAACCCCACTCAATAGCGAATGCCTTTAGTAAGTACTATGAGGATTTATACAATCTTAAAGACGACCCCTCTACCACTCAACCCTCCCATGGTATGATTAAAACGTTCCTGGATAGTGTAAATCTCCCATCCGTCACTCCTACTCAACTCTCCAAATTAAACGACCCTTTCACGGTTAATGAAATTCTGACAGTTATTGACAAACTTCCCTTCTCCAAATCTCCTGGACCAGATGGATTCACGGGAGAATACTATAAGCAATTCAAACAAATCCTAGCCCCAAATCTGTGCCAAACGTTCAATCTGGCTGCCAAAAACGCTTCTTTCCCTGCTGAAATGCTCGCAGCTATGGTGGTGACTCTACCGAAGCCGGGCAAAAATCCAGACACCCCAAAAAATTTCCGGCCTATCTCATTGCTCAATACTGATTTAAAAATTTATGCCAAACTCATAGCCAACAGACTGGAAGGACTTCTCCCATCCCTTGTCCATCCTGACCAAGCAGGGTTCACCAAGGGACGCCAAGCCTCGGACGCAACTAGACGAATGCTCAATATTATCCATCACGTCGAGGACGTGGGAATGCCTTCTCTGCTTCTATCTCTGGATGCGGAGAAGGCATTCGACAGGGTCCACTGGGGGTACATCTCGGCGGTGCTGACCAAATTTGGCCTCACAGGCTGTATACATGATGCGATCATGGCTCTGTACTCTAACCCATCAGCTCGAGTGTTCTCGGCGGATACCCTCTCAAAGCCCTTTCGAATCTCCAACGGTACGAGGCAAGGTTGCCCATTATCACCCTTGATATTCAATTTGGTTATGGAACCCTTAGCAGAGAGTATACGATCTAATGACAAAATCTTGGGAATCTCAATAGCGGGCATAGAACACAAAATCAGCCTATTCGCAGATGATGTGATACTCATGGTCACTGACCCTGATCACTCCCTGCCCGAAATACAACGGACGTTGGCCTGGTTCAGCGACGTGTCCTTCTACAAGGCAAACGAGACGAAATCGTACATACTCAATTTGGGGTTGGATGAACCCACTAGAGATCGGCTCCACTCGCGCTTCCCATATGTTTGGGCAGAAAGCAGCATACAATATTTAGGGATCCAGCTGCCTAATTCGACGAAAACGTTGTTCTCACTCAATTATCTGCCGGCTCGCACAAAACTGCAAGCGGACCTCTCCAGATTGGCGTCCTTTGAGTTCTCGTGGTTAGGCCGCTTAGCGGCATTCAAAATGATTCATCTTCCCCAAATGCTGTACCTATTTCGGACCGTCCCCGTCCCTATACCCACGACCTACTTTAACTCATTACAATCAATCCTATCAAAATTTATATGGCAGGGAAAGAAGGCCAGGTGCAACCACAGTCAATTGGCTAAGCACCGTTTAGCAGGCGGCCTGGGACTTGTTAACTTCCACGATTACTATATGGCGTCCATTCTCACACAAATGAGGGAATGTTTTATGCCCCCCCCCCCCCCCTTACGCTATGGGGAAAAATAGAAGAATCCTTAGTCCCGCGCAACAACCTTTCTTCCTGGTTACTCGCTACCAACCTTGGCGCTAAAGTCCCCCCCCGCCTGTCTCCAACCATACTAGCGACCACTCGAGTATGGACCCGTTTCCATCAGATGTCCACACACCACCCCATACAATCATCAGTTCCCATCCCTATAGAAGTCCTGCGACATTTGATGGTCTCAGCATCCCACTCCTCTTGGAGAGACAAAGGAATAACACATTTATCTCACCTGATTGCTGCTAACAGACTCAAAACGTTCTCTGAACTACAAGAAGAATTTCAATTGCCAAACTCTAATTCATTCCTCTACTTACGCACCAAACACTGCCTTACCTCCCTGGCACCTTGGACTTGCAAAATCCCTCAACAAGCTTGGATCTACTTTAGATCCCCAGAGGTTCATCAAAAGGGTATTTCCATGTTTTATCAATTTTATCAATTACTCCACAATATTCACTAGCTCTACTGCGTTGACCAGATGGGAAAACGATCTGGGACAGCACTTCACACTAGATCAATGGGAAAAGGCCTGCCGCTCCACCTACAGGGCCACGTGCTGCTCCACTCTTTGGGAGCTTGCATACAAGATTACATATCGTTGGTATTTGACCCCTGACAAGTTGTCCAAATTTTACCCATCAGCAGAAAATACTTGTTGGAGGAAGTGCGGGAAAAAAGGGGACTTGCTGCATATTCTGTGGGAATGCCCCAAGCTTGCCCTATATTGGCGGCATGTGTTTCAATTGATATCTGATGTTACCAAAATAACCATAGACAATCATCCGGCCTTAGCATTGCTATCCTTGACTATAGAACGCTTCCCTAATCCTACGAGAAATATCATACTGCATATACTCTTAGCTGCACGACTCAGTATCACTAGGAAATGGAAAGACCCAAACCCCCCTGACCTTCAAGATGTGATCCATAATACCCATACACACTTTACACATGAAACGACCCTTACGTTACGACACCGCGACAAAACGCGGACCCTCCGGAACTGGCAACAGTGGACTGACTGGACGGCCTCCCCTGGTTTAGCCAAATCGTTCGACTCTTATCTATGATTTGATATGTAACACATATGTGGATACCCTGGGTCAGACTTAGGGGGGGGAGGGGCGCCCTCTTTAGGACACAGATTGGCTCCCTATAGGGGTGTCCAGGGAGGGGCCCTTTTCTCCTCTCATTTCCTAGCATATATGTTTGCATCTATGTCCACCTTGGAACTCTGTGTTACGCTTCGTTCTGGGATATGTTATGTTCTATGTTAGATTTCCCGAACTGGGTGTCATGGTCTTCATTAACTGCTCAGATGTATGTTCTGTAATCCACTCATTCCACCAACTAACTGATTGTTGTACCACCATGTTTACTGTTCTATTAGTTGTCTCGCACACCGAGACGAATGTCTTGCATATGTATGTTCCTTATGAAACCTTCAATAAAAATTTATTGAGAAAAAAAAAAAAACTGGGGTAATGCATTGGGTAAGTTAGGTAGCCGCGAGGCACCTGTAAATGCAAGGCCTTAGGCGACCGCCTAATTCAAGAGCCGCCTCTGCCTCCTTGATGTATCTTTATTATTTACATTTGACAGATTTATTTCTCTGTCAGAGAGACACTCAGGGATCTAAGATGAGAGAAGCACACAGAGCAGCTATGCTCGTCCCTCAACTATGTTGCCCATTCACAGAAGCCTTTGTATTTTTTGAATGTGTTTACATAATAATAAAAAATAAAAACAAAAAAAGGATTCTGTGATTTCTGGAATTCAGCTTTAAAGTCAGGGTATTGACTTGGCTATTCCAAAACATGTTTTGTTCCTTAAATTTTATATGGTAGATTGACTTGAGTATTTGGCCTTGTACACACGATCGGACATATCCGATGAAAACGGTCCACGGACCGTTTCCATCGGATATGTCCGATCTGGAGTTTGGTCCGATAGCGTGTACACACCATTGGATCAAATTCCCCGCCGGCGGACGGCACGGTGACGTTGACGCCGCCACGTCACCGCTACGTCACCGCACCAGGAAGTAAAACACTTCCGCGCATGCGCCGAATCCATTCGGCGGCGGCGCGGCGGCGGTGCGGGACGACATGTCTGCTGGTAAGTGTACTAACCAGCAGACATGTCGGGCGGACACATTCCCACCCGATAGATTTCAAAGGATGCTTTGAAATCTGTCAGGTGGACAAATCTGTCCGCTAGCCCATACACACGATCGGAGATGTCTGCTGAAACGGTCCATCGGACCGTTTTCAGCGGACATATCCGCTCGTGTGTACGAGGCCTTTAAGGTGATTCTCTTACTGCAAGGCCTATTTTCTTTTGAGATTCACTTCATGAATGCATACCCTAACTTTTTTACAAAATTGTCTGTTAAAATTAAGAATACATAGTTTCATTATTAAAAACAAGCCACTCCGATTCAGAAGCAGTAAAGCCAGCACAAACTATAATATTGCCAGAGACTGGATAAGGTTCTTATGTACAGTATATAGCACTTTTCTGGTCACACAAAAAATATATTTTGGTCCCATTCATCTGTAGAAATTTCTTCCATTAGTCTGAATTATCCAAGTGTTCTTTTTGTATAGTGGAAGCTTTCACTTTACAAGCCTGCCATGCAAACATTGCTGTTCCATATCCTTCTGATACAAACTCATGAAAATGGACAATCGCCAATGCAAAAGAAAACATAAACATAAACATTAGCCCGGGGTTCTTTGAGATCTCCTGCAGTAATACGTGCCTTGTTCTTGGTGTCATCCTGGGGAGGGTAACAATAGTGTTGGATTGCAACTATTTATACACAATTTGCCTAACAGTGGACTGGTGGAGCCAAAGCTTTTGCGAAAGTCTTTGGACCCCATTAGTCCACTTTGTTTAATGTTAAACCTTGTCTTACCTGAAAAGCATTGATAACATTTTCTGAAGTCATTTAGAAATCTAATGTGTTCAATCTATGACACAATTCAACACATTTGGGCTGTTAAGCTTAGATTTCGATAGCGAAGACCCAGGCTTTTGTTCTGTAAAGAAACTGTCACTGAGTTTAAAATGTAAAGAAACAGAGTCTGCAACATCAGAGGGTATATAAACTCACCCAAATTTCTGCCTTCTTCTCGGATGCTTGATCTTTGGCGCAACAAAGGCCTCTTCACATATGACACATTTCACCGCATTGGCATAGTGGTCACTCAATGGAACCACATTACACAGTGTGGGGGTGGGGGTGCAGGTTTACACAAGAGCTAAAATCATGGGGAAAATTTGGTTAGGGTAAAGGAAAAATATCTGTCATCCAAAGTACTGTCTTTAGGTTTACTATAGTAATAAGCCTTTCGATCTTTGATGGTGTAGTGATGCTGGGGATGCAATGTTTATCTTACCACTCAGGAATTTAATTTGTGATTATTGCAGGCATAATCTTTGTGCCGGTTCACACAGGGGCAACCCGACTTACAGCACGACTTTGCAAGGCGACTTCAGCGTGACTTAGAGCAACTTTCAAACGCAACTTAAAGTTGCCTCCAGGACAGGCGACTTTGGCTGTGGCCAATCACAGAATAATCAGCTCCGTGGGAGGGAGGGGTTTGCGTGAGTAAACTATTTTCTTTTCCTGTAAAGTTGCTTCAGTTAAGACAGTGATCCGACTTTGGAGGCAAATTCCATTGAAATCAATCGGTACAAGTCGCCTACAAGTCGCCTTGAAGTAGTACAGGAACCTTTTCTGAAGTCGGAGCGACTTCAGTAGTGTACATTAAGACGGCTCCATTCACTTCAATTGCATTTCTCATGTCGCTCGAATTGGGGCAACACAATTCGGATCCCAAGTCACGGTAGTGTGAACCGGCACTTACAGTTATAAAAAAACAGTGGTACACTCAGGATAGTTTCAAATTTATTTACCAACTCACCAAATCAGTGAGTGGTGTTCCTGGAGCCAATATCTATTGGAAAGGAGGGAGGGATTGATGAAGACACAGAGGGTGCCCATCAAAGAGGCTCTGTGAAAAAACAAACTGTGGTATCTCTTAAGAAAAGTTCAATTTTATTGAAAAATATATTTTTTAATAAACTTGAACTTTTTCTAAGAGATACTGCAGTTTGTTCCTTCATGGAGACTCTAAAGCCTTGTAAACACCAACAGTTTTCCCAACGGGAAAACTGTGAAGAGAGCTTTTTGCTGGGAATCCCGACCGTGTGTATGCTCCTCGCAGTTTTTCCGAAGGGAAAACTGCCCAAAAACTGCCAAACAAAAAAAGAGAACCAGTTCTCTTTTTGCCCCCACAGGAAAAACTGTGTTTTTTGGCAGTTTTCCTATGGGAAAAACTGTGATGGAGCATACACACGGCCGGGATTCCTGGCCAAAGCTCCATCACAGTTTTCCTGTCGGGAAAACCATCCGTGTGTAGGGAAAATACTGAACCAAGCAGGTTCTCGGCTTTCCCCTCGGGATTTCCGACAAGAACTTTGCCCGTCAGAAAATCCCGTACGTGTGTACGAGGCATCACAGTTAGCACTCAGTATGGCGAAGTAACTGCAACAAAATGTAAAACAAACCAAATCCGTTAAAAATCTTACAATGTAAACCATCTTGCCAACAGAAAAGTAAAGTTTTAATATATTTAAAATTAAAATGGTATTATATTAATTCAGCACTATACAACTGATTTATATCCTTATTAGTCCATACCCTAATATTTCCATGTTTATGCCATCATTCTCCAAAGCCATTAAGAAACAGAGTACTGTATGCACCTCTCAGTTATGAGACGCACTTATTGATAGTAAGTATACAATAACAATGACAACAATGAGCTGTAATTTCCCAGCGCTCCAAAATGGCCTTCAATTAAATTCTGTTGTGCACGTTGAGCAAAGTAAGTTATATTAGCATGCAAATGTTACAAGCCTGAAAAAGTACACCTAAAAATGTGCTGAAATTGCACTAGTGTGTCTATTAGTTCCTTTCATTAAGCCGGCCAATTAGTTTCTGTATATACAAATAAAGAAATAGATGTTCATTTACAATGTCAGAATGTAGAGGACAGCTTTGCAAGGTTAAAGAATCAGTCCATTATAAACAGATATTTTGTCCCTTAGTGCATGCTGACAGGTTGATTTACAGAAAAGTGAGACTCTACCTACAGAAGTAAGTGGTGTTGGGTCCTCTTTTGTTGCTGTGTAGAAAGTTTCAGGCTTTGATTTACAGGATCTTGAAGGGATTCAACAGCAAAAAAGAAAAAAAATCATCTTGTAAATATGCCCATACATACAAAATTCTGGGGTGAACTCAGACTGCCCATACAGATTTGACACCCATAGCCTAATCCAGTGTTTCTCAACTACAGTCCTCAAGGCGCCCCAACAGGTCATGTTTTCAGGATTTCCCTCAGATAAAACAGCTGTGATAATTAATTACTAAGGCAGTGAAACTGATCAAATCGCCTGTGCAAAATAATGGGAAGCCTGAAAACATGACCAGTTGGGGCTCGTTGAGAAACACTGGCCTAATCTAACTAATTTCACGGCTTGGACCCACTGCTGAACGTCTAGATCATGCAAGAGACAAAAAAGCTCATCTTAATTAAAAACACTAAGGCTGCGTACACACGATCAGACATGTCCGACGGACCGTTTTCATCGGACCACGCTGAAGTGGTCTGTTGGTCTGATGTGCGTACACACCATCGGACCAAAATCCCTTCGGACCAGAACGCGGTGACGTAGAACACAACCACGTGATGAAAAAACAAAGTTCAGGTTTTTGGTCCGATGATTTTGTGTACTAACCATTGAACCTGTCCGACGGACAGGTTTCAAACGGACAGGTTTCTAAGCATGTTTTGAAACTTTGGTCCGCTGGAAAACGGTCCGATAGGCCGCACACACCATCGAACATGTCCGCTGAAACTGGTATGCGGACCAGTTTCAGCGGACATGTTCGATCGTGTGTGCGCGGCCTAACAGATTATTGTGCAATGCGATATTGCATCCTACAATGGTCCATAATGGTCGGGGTTAGAAGCTTTGCACTTTTTATACCTCTGGTTGTAATTTGCCCCCCGGAGGAGCTGCTGGTTTGTTTTGGGTGGCACATTTACCTCGTGGCTCTCCGAATTTCTACGGGTGTATGGTGCATATAGCAGAAGTAAAGGAATGTCTGCAACAGGTGTTCTTTTGCTGTGCTCTTTATTACCTGCCTGAGTGGGAATAGTGTACCTGGACAGACCTCTCTCACTGACCTGGCAGCCAGAGTATCGCTCGAACCTTTTGAGAAGAAGTCTCTCCCACAGACCCTCCTAGAATGAATTCAGTAAGAAACCTCTGTCACAGGCCCTCCTGATTGTAGTTACGGAGATGTACCTCCTTAGTGAAATTACGCCTGGATCCCCTTCTAGTTCCTTTCAGGTACCGACTGACAGGTGACCAGCCTCCCAGTGTCCGGATACCTCGATCCCTGGTGGATTGTCGAGACCCTATTGGATTGCCAGCCTCTCATTGGCTCTCCTCAGATGGACTCCCCACCGAACAGCTATACCGATTGGAATCGTCAGGATTGGGAACCCAGTCGACCACTGGGCTCCCTGCCACGACTCATATGTTCCGGACCAACTTGGTCCCGAAACCAGGAACTCTGCGTGGCGCGCACGCCCCGGCCAGGTAGGCCATAACACAGGGGTGCTGTGGTGCAGACACCCTAAAGGTGGATGCCGCACTTGAAGAAGTCCCAGAACTAATGGCGTCTGCCCCATAAATTCCCTCCCCCAGCATGCACAGCTTGGCTCAACCCTCCTGATGTTGCGTTTGGTAAGCATTGCTTCTGAGCATGCGTGTTTGTACTTTGGACTTTTGTCCGACGGACTTGTGTACACACACTCAGAAAATCCAACAACAGATCGGTGTTCGCGGAAAATCCGACAACAATTGTCCGATGGAGCATACAAACGGTCGGATTTTCCACCAACGGCCTGTCATCACACAATTCCCGTCGAAAAATCCGATCTTGTGTACGAGGCTTTAGGAATATTCACCCTCTATATTTGTCTTGATGATCTTTATGCCCAAAAGGTAAAGTAAAATAGAATTTAACATTTTGAGTTATCACCAGAACATGAATAGAGGGAAAATCTTCCAATGGGCACACTAGCTCACTATCTAGGATTCCCTTCACTTTCCTGTTTTGCCCATGGCCAGGAATTCTGGAGAAATTTCTCCCCTATGGGACACAGATGACAAAAAACTGACAGTTGTTCTAATCCTTCCTTAAGCCTCGTGCACACAATCGGATTTTCCGCCAACAAATGTTGGATAGCAGGCTTTAAAATTTTCAGACAACAAATGCGCGTTGTCGGATTTTGCATGTGCCCAAGTCCGTCACACAAAAATCCAAAGTACAAACACGCATGCTCAGAAGCAATAATTACCATAACACAACATTAACAGAAGTTTCTTAAAGGGTGGCACTAAAGAGCTGAAAAAACATGTAGTTTTGTGTTTGTTGGCCGACAATTCTTTGACGTTTGTATGCAATACAAGTTCACGGCCAGAATGTTTTGGCTTCCTCGGACAAAGTTACAAGGAAGCTGATACACTGACACATTTGCAGGATATCTGCATGGAACCAGCAATCTGCTAATCGCTGGTTCAATGCTGTACAGGCATCTGCAAAAATAAAAATAAATACACTTTTTTGCATTTATTGTATTTAATTTTGCATTTATTGTATTTAATTTTTTAAAGTGGACTTATCGATTAACAGATGTCACTGTAAGTTGCACTGAAATCACACAAAAATAGTGCAGGAACCCTTTTCAAAGTCGCTGCAACTTGAGTCGTATCGATTGGAGCAGTTCCATTGAGGCAAATGGGGTACGACTTGTCATGCCACTTTAAACTGTCAAGTCGCATGACAAGTTGTACTGGTGTGAACCAGGGCTAAAGTAAAATCCCTGGATGGACCACTGTTTTAGGCTCAGTTTACACTAGTGCAGGCCGTGCGTTCCGGTTGCGTCGCATCGATTCCTGCACCCACAACCATCCTCAGCTAAAATGCACTGCTCTTGCAAGACACGCGGGGCTGCCATGTATTCTGAACGGCACCCTTACGAATCTCAGCCAACAGTGCGATCCCGGGAACCACAGGAAAACAGCATGGTCAAAAACTGCGGCCGCATTTTTAAAAAGGTGCATGCACCTTTTTTGTTCGGTTCACGTGGCACCTTGCTGGTTCCTGTTGAGGTACTCCCTCGTGACTGCCCATTTGACTCAAATGCTGTACAGTATATGAGAACACCGTTTCTAATAAGCGTGCCAATCGTATCATTTGTTGATTGCACCTAGAGATCAAGTTTTCATTCACTTTGAAAAACACAAGAGACTTTTTTTTAATGCAGATAATTAATTTCTTATGACTATTCCACAATGTTTATCCATAAACTTTGATTCATTTTATTTTGAACAGTGTTTTTTTTTTATCATTTATCGTGACGTGGCCAGTGGACAATCCACAACTTGTGGCAGGTAACGTGAAAAGTGGACAATCCACAACTTGTGGCAAGTGGACAATCCACAACTTGTGGCAGGTGACGTGGCCAGTGGACAATCCACAGCTTGTGGCAGGTAACGTGAAAAGTGGACAATCCACAACTTGTGGCAAGTAACGTGGCAAGTGGACAATCCACAACTTGTGGCCAGGTGACGTGGCAAGTGACACGCTAAATACAAGTACACTGCTGCTCTCTCAGTTGCTGCTACTCACTCACAAAATGTCTGAAATGGTTAAATAATACTGTTTTTTGAGCTTAGGAAGGGTCTTATGATGTTTCCTAACTAAACGCTTACAGACGCAAACGTGGTAAAATGCCGCTAAACGCGGCTGCAATGGCGGCAAAACAGGCATTTTTAAAACGGCAGTTTCAGCCTTTAAAAACATGTGTTCAGCAGAGTTTGCACTGGTGTCTCGTGTGCATGGGGCCTAAGGTGTTTGTAGGTGGACAGTATTACGGCATGATGTCCCAGGGACATCCTGCAGTAATTCTCTCCACCTGACCTTAATTGCCATTTGAGCAGTGGATTGTAAGCATCTATATTTTCGTCATTATTAATAAAACTTTTTGTGCGCTTTATGTATACTCTCCTGTATATTTTGTCTGCCTAAAAAGTCCTATGGGGCAATCTCCTGTGTACTAGTTGCACATTTTCTCCATTCTATGCATTAAGGTGAAAAAACTTCAGAGTATAGCCCCCCCCCCCGGCCCCCCGTTATACTTACCTGACCCCTCGAAAGTCCCGTGCTCGGTCCCGAGATCCTTTTTGCCGCTCAGCCTGGCCGCTGATTGGCTAGAGCGAATGGATTGAGAGCAGCGCAGCCATTGGCTGGCGCTGCTGTCAATCACATCCAGTGACGCGGCGCGCCGAGGGGCAGGGGCGAGTGGTCGCTCGCTGCATCATGGGAGCACGCCGGCACAGACTGCACACAATGCGAGCTCTCTCGCATGAACGTGTGTAGTTTATGTAGAGAGGACCAGAGACAGCCACCGAGGGACCCCAGAAGACGTGGATCGGGGCCACTCTGTGCAAAACAAACTGCACAGTGGAGGTAAGTATAATATTTTTTCTATTTTAAACAAAAAATATTTTTTCCTTTAGTGACCCTTTACATTTTAAAAACTTAAGGACCGCCTCCTGCACATTTACGTCGGCAGAATAGCACGGCTGGGTACATGCACGTACAGGTACGTGCTCTGCTAGTACCCAGCCGTGGGTCACGGGCGCGTGCCCGCGGTGCGCTCCCGTGACCCGGTCCGAAGCTCCGGAACCGGGACCGCAGGATTCTCAGACCCGATTGTCCGAAGTGTCCGCCATAATGTCGCAGTCACGAAAAAAAACGCTGATCGCCGCCATTAGTAGTAAAAAAAAATTGTTAATAAAAATGCAATAAAACTATCCCCTATTTTGTAAACGCTATAAATGTTGCGCAAACCAACCAATAAACGCTTATTGCGATTTTTTTTTTACCAATAATAGGTAGAAGAATACGTATCGGCCTAAACTGAGGACATTTTTATTTATTTTTTATATTTTTGGGGGATATTTATTATAGCAAAATGTAAAAACTATTGCATTTTTTTCAAAATTGTCGCTGTATTTTTGTTTATAGCGCAAAAAATAAAAACCGCAGAGGTGATCAAATACCACCAAATTCAAGCTCTATTTGTGGGGAAGAATGCCAATTTTGTTTGGAAGGCACGTCGCATGACCGCGGAATTGTCAGTTAAAGCGATGCAGTGCCGAATCGCAAAAAGGGGCAAGGTCCTTTAGCTGCATTTTGGTCCGGGTCGTAAGTGGTTAAAGCATGCTATCCAACATTTGTTGGCGGAAAATCCAATAACAATTGTCCAATGGAGAGTACAAAAGATCGGATTTCAACAGCCTGCCATCACATAATTCCCGGCGGACGATCCAATCGCGTGTATGGGCCTTTAAACTGGAGTTCCATCCAAAAGTGGAACTTCTGCTTAATCCACTCCTCGCCCCCTTACATGCCACATTTGGCATGTAATTTTTTTGGGGGGGGAGTGGGGGCTTCAGGAGGAGTGGGACTTCCTGTCCCACTTCCTTCTTCCGCCGAGGGGCTGCTAAGGCAATACGTCATATCGCCTTTTGGCAGCCCCTCCCTGTAGGCGATCTCCTGGGATCCTGTCCAATCGGATGGCGCAGCGCCGCTCGCGCATGTGCAGTGGGTGCCCGGCCGCAAAGCCGAAAGCCGTCACGGCCGGTTGCCCACACTTAGAATGAAGACGCCGGCCCGGCCGGCGCGTCGCTGGAACGCTGGAGCAGGTAAGTGTATGTTTATTAAAAGCCAGCAGCTACACTTTTTGTAGCTGCTGACTTTTAATAAACATTAAAAATGACTGGAACACCCCTTTAAGCATTCTATTTTTGCTTGTTGAGTGACTGCAAAGAGCAATGAGAAGAATGCAGTCATTTAGGTGAACCAATCAAATTCTAGTTTCTGAAGTCAGATTGGTGAAAGAAAACTTCTAAATGTTTTTTTCTAAATGTCACTTTTTATATTTGCATTACAGAATGAACCCATTCATACACCAAATTGTACACGTGCTTTGTACGGAGCGCTTAGCCAAGCATGCAGTTTGGCTACAAATGTATAAATCAGGTGCTCCCTGCCCATTCTATAACGATGGAGCCTCTGCAATTTCTAGCAATAGTATGTATCTTCCAGCACATAATATACCTCGCAGTTCACCTCCAGAGTGCATCAGAATAGACAGGAAAAGAAGTTAATGGTATTCTATTCTGAACCTCAAGCCAGCGCTGTGCTTTTGTGATGCAGGGAAGAGTTATTTTCTTTTTAAATGGAAACAGATTAGGAGGCACAGCGGACAAGCCTACTCCCTTCATCTGCATAACACCTGCATGTCTACTGAATAGGCTGCACTCAGATGAAGTCTAAAAATATTCATGAATTTCAATTCAACGAATAGACTGCCTTTGTTAGTCAACAAGTAGAACAATGTGTCAGCTTCGAGGTTCATTTGCAAAAAATATGGTTATGCTGAGTCTTGAGCATTCCCACTAGTTGGTTCAGCCAGTTACTTGACCAAAATAAACAGGGATATTGTCTGGTAATGAACCTGGATGGAATGAGAGAAACAAACAAGCAACTTACTCGTCTTTGAAAGACTTGTGCATTAAAAGCTTGTCGTTATTTGTTTTCTCCCCGAGCATTAAAGTGGAAATGAAGTATTTCTCGCCGGGAGCTAGACAAGGACCATGCAATATTTCCAGGTGAATCCTGAGCTGCCGAGTGCAGTCATAAAATATTCATGGGATTTGAGGAACATTCCTCGATTCGTGAATACCAAGTGCCAAAATGAAAATATTTGCTCGGAAGGAATAGTCTAATCCAGATAAAGCCATCAGTTTGTGGCACAATCGGGGCCTATCCGCTCTATAAGCTCACTATGCAAGCCGCTTAGGGCCCTGCACAGTTGCAGAGGGCCCCCCAAATTACTAGAGAACCCCGCCTGGTGAGAAGTAATTTTCGGCCCCTCACCCCGCTTCTCAACTCACTGACTGCATTGTAGAAGAGGTAGAAGTCAGCACCCCTCGCTTCTCACTTTAATGTAAGTGTAAGATGTCATTTCCGACAGGAGCCCCCCCCCCCTCCCCCGCTTCTCAACTTTAATTTGACATGTCAATTTGCATAGGGCCTTAGGGAGGTCAGGATCGCACTGGGCACAATGCACTGTGATCTTCATTTAGCGTCAGTATAGTTGGATATTGGGGAATACCCAGGTCAAATACTAGCCGGTCTGAGGGTATCCGGCCCTAAACGCGGTCCAGATGCATTCTGGATGATATTTTGATGCGCTCCACCAACACGTCTTCAATTTTTCCCCCTCTTTTTTCTTAACCACTTCAGCCCCGGGTGATTTTGCTGGGCTACTTTTTGCGATTCGGCACTGCGTCGCTTTAACTGACAATTGCGCAGTCGTGCAATGTGGCTCCCAAACAAAATGTACGTCCTTTTTTTAACCACAAATAGAGCTTTCTTTTGGTGGTATTTTATCACCTCTGCATTTTTGATTTTTTGCGCTATAAACAAAAATAGGAGCGACAATTTTGAAAAAAAACAACAATATTTTTTACTTTTTGGTATAATAAATGTCCCCCAAAAATATATAAAAAAAAAAAAAAACAGTTTAGGCCGATATGTATTCTTCTACATATTTTTGGTAAAGAAAAAATCACAAATTATAGTGTCTACAAAATAGGGGATAGTTTTATAGCATTGTTATAATATTTATTTTTTTATTAGTAATGACGGCGATCAGTGATTTTTATCATGGCTGCGACATTATGGCGGACACATCGGACACTTTTGACACATTTTTGAGACCATTGTCATTTTTACAGCGATCAGTGCTATAAAATTGCACCGATTACTGTGAAAATGACACTGGCAATAAAGCTGTTAACCACTAGGTGGCGCTGTAGGTTTTTTTTTTTTTTTAAGACAGCAGCTACTAACACTGTAGCTGCTGACTTTTAATAAGGGCACTTACCTGTCCTAGTCGCCCGCGATGTCAGTCCCTCGGTCCTGGCACCTCCATCCTAACTAAGGGAAACAGGCAGTGAAACCTTACGGCTTCACTTCCGGTTTCTACTGCGCATGTGCGGCGCTTTGTGAATGGACAGCTGCCTCCTGGGATACACACAGTTCCCAGAAGGTAGCGCGCCCCATTCACCAGAAGACACTGCGACAGAGGACAAGGCAGAAGATCCACCGTGGTGGAGGAAGAGGCAGAAGAGTTACTTCTGCATAGCAACCACCCTTTCAGGTGAGTATACATTTTTTTTTCAATTTTTTTATTTTTTAGAACTTTTTTGGGGGGGAAGGGTAGAACTCCACTTTAAGTGTGCCCTAGTAAGTGATTCTTACTGTAGGGAGGATGAGCTACATGTGACAAGACAGTGATCACCGCTTCTGATTACAGAAAGCAGTGATCACTGTCATTGTGACTAGGCAGAGCGAGGAGATGCTTGTTTACATCAGCATCTCCCCGTTCTTCTCCTCCGTGAGATAATCGCGGGTATCCCCACGGGACCCACGGTCGGGCTCACGGAGCTCCCAATCTTAAGGGGGACGTATATATACGTCCATCTGCCTGTCTGTGCCATGCTGCCAACGTATATATTTGTGCGCTGGTTGGCAAGCAGTTAAAGTGGAGTTCCACCCATAAAATGTACTTTACATTATTCAGCAGCAATAAACATAACCAACGACATTTGGAATATTTTTTTTTATTATTATTACCTTTTAATGCCTGTTGCTATGTGGTCTCTTGTAATCTGCCCCTTCCTCTCTGGGGTGTCTGATGTCATTTCCCTCGGCCCATGTGCTTGCTAGTGCTCCTGGGAGATGTGTGTTATCATTTCCCACAAGTCAGTGGGCAGCGCTGAGGGCTAGAATCGCGGTATTTCAAAACCGGAAGTGACGCGGGCAAGGGCGGCTTATGTTCGTAGCCATCACAATGTGGCGGGCACTTCCAATAATGATGCCCATTGTGATGGCAACCTGTGAAGTTTTATGTGCCGCTACGTGCTTTTACTGCGCATGCGTAAAAACGGGCGGTGCATACTGGGAATACAGCACCACTGTTTCCTGGAAGCTTCGCCTGCCCACAAGTAAGATGGGAATGCCCGAGCAGGATGGAGCAAGGTTAACTTTTTAAATAAAATATTAATAAATGCCACACTAATGACAAGACTAACCAATAGTAAATATACATTATGTAATAGTAAGAGATAGATTTTTTTTTTAATTCATATATGTGGTTGGAACTCTGCTTTAACCTTAAAGTGGTTGTAAACCTGAAAAGAAAAAAAGTCTGACCAATTCTCCAACTCCATTTGCAGAAATGCTGCCCCAGACTTGCAAGGAGCCTCCACCATGCTTCACTTCTGCCTGCAGACACTCATTATTGTACCACTCTCCAGGCCTTCGGCTGAGAATTAAGCAATCAGTGGTCTTCGGTTGCACGGTTCTTGGTGTAGATCCGATGGGGGACAGAGGCAGCCATCTAGGTAAGTATGTAGGTTTGTTTTTTACTTGCTTCCCATCCAGGCACCATCCTGGTATAACCCATAGGTGTCCACAGTGTATTGCATGAGGGTGTTCACGTGAACCAGAAAGTGGCGTTAAAGGCATTCCTTAGTTAGCACTGACAGGGAAAGCCGATCAGTGTCTCTCCCTGTCAGAGGGGGGGGGGTGTGATTGATTATCAGCACAGCCCCCTCATATGTGCCATTCGCTTACCAATCAGTGCCCGGCAGTGCCACAATAATAAAGTTAGCAAGTGCCCACCACAGTGCCAGAGCCCACCACAGTGCCAATCAGTGTCCAGCAGTAACACATCAGTACCTCATTATTAGTGCTGCCCATCAGTGCCGCCTATCGGTGCCCATCAATTCTACATATCAGTGCCAACTCATCAGTGCCTATCAGTGAAGGGGAAAACAACATTTTATGACAGAAACTGAGAAAAACTTTTTTTTATTATTTTTATTTTTTTAATGTTGGTCTTTTTTAGTTTGTTTAGCAAAAAATAAAAACCCCAGAGATGATCAAATACCACCAAAAGAAAGCTCTATTTGTGGGAAGAAAATTATAAAAATTTAGTTTGGGTATAGTGTAGCATGACCGTGCAATTGTCATTCAAATTGTGACAGCGCTGAAAGCTGAAAATTGTCCTGGGCAGGAAGGGGTCAAAAATAAGTGGGTGGTTCGTTTAAGGTCAATAAAACTCCAAGGTAAGTTAAATTGACACCCACCGCCTTAAAAAGTCCAAAGCCACATCTTCCAGAAACAAATATAACATTTTTGGTTGAACACTAATGAACTTAGTCACCCACTAACTTCCTATAACTCTTTAGGGGTCCTTTCACACAGGCTTGTCTGCTTGGCGGACGCCGCTTGCTAAGAGTAGGATCGATCCGCTGGGAAATGACTGGTCCGTCTCCGCTCACTGTGCTGAGATGAACCTGTCATGGCCCGCTCTCCTCTATGGGGAGATTGGATGAAAAAGAACCACCTTTATCATCCGTTCTGCCAGACGGATGGAAAATAGGGTCACCATGTCTGGATTTCCCTGATTGGATAGCAGCGGGTGTCAGCGGACATGTCACAGTTGACATCCACGGCTCCATAGGAGTGAATGGAGGCTCCGATCATATCCTCCTGAAAAATTGACAGGTGGACATGATCGGAAAGTATGTGTGAAAGGGGCCATAATCTTCTGTTGCAATATCTTCCTGCCATAAGTTCTGCCTGTACTCCAGTAATGTTGTCCCAGCTGCTATTTAGTAGAGAAACCAGCAGAGGGAGTCTGAGTAACACGCTCATTCTGTGACCAGGGTCAGCCTTGAAAATTCCGGAGGAGAATCTCAGTGCTAGAAAAAGTGAGGCAGCAAATGATCATCCAACGTCTGGCCAAATGTAAATGAGACACAGAGACACGGAGCAAACTACATATTTTTAATAACATTTTTACTTAAGAGGTAAAAATATAATTTATGGAAGAATAGAAAAATATATGTCAAGAAATTACCAGAAAGAGCGAATTAAAGCAGTATTAAACCCAAAAGCAAATAACGTATTTATTATAATACATTTTATCAATTCTTAGTTGTGATGACTGCATTTGTTTTCTTTTTTAGTCTTTCTTTACTTTCACCTGGTAACCCAGCTAGTAAGTCTGTTTTTTTCCTATTCCTAGCAATTACAGGGATGAGACAAAACATTTCTACTGACAGAGGTGCTTACAATGCTCAGCTTTATCCCAACCTTTAAAATGAAAATAAACTGTTGTGTAACTGCTTAAGAAATGTTAGCTGGAGTTTGGATTCAATTTGTCAGTTTATTTAAATCTGCTAGTACACCGAACACTCCCTAGCTCCCCTCCAGACTGGCAATGCTGCTGTCCAAGGGTCCCCCCTGTGCTCCTGTGTGTTACTGGCAGAATCACCAGGTTAACTCTTTATAAGGGATTAAACAGTACTGACTGGCATATTCAAGGCTTTGGATATCTTTTTATAACCTTTTCCATCTTTGTAAATTTGTATTACCTTGTTACGCGTGTCTTTTGACTGTTATATTCTACCTCCTCGTGGCTCAGTGTCTAGCCTGCTTAGTGCATTCAGGTGAGAGCTAACAAACTCATTGACTATTTATACACAGACACTAAAGCCCTGTTCACCGATGAAGCTGACTGATGTACTGATGTGCCTACACACCATTGGTTCATGAACCGATCGTGTCAGAATGCGGTGACATAAAACACGATGAAAAAAACGAAGTTGAAAGCTTCCAAGCATGCGTCGACTTGATTCTGAGTATGTGTGGATTTTTAACCGATGCTCGTGCGTACTAACGATCGGTTTTGACCTATCAGTTAGCCGTCCATCGGTTCGATTTTAAAGCAAGCCATCCGTTTTTGGACCAAAGGATAACGGACCGATGGGCCCTACACGCGATCGGTTTGGACCGATGAAAACGAACTTCAGTCTGTTTTCATCGATTTGAACCGATCGTGTGTTAATACCCCTTTCACACTGAGGAGTTTTTCAGGCGGCACAGCGCTAAAAATAGCGGTTTGGACCGATGGTCAGGTGTCCATTGGTCTGATTTTAACTGATTGCCAACCGCCCGCCGTCATATTACTGCGGGACGGTGGCACTGCTACGCGGGAGCACGTAGCTCTACGTCCTCCCTTTAGCAGCTTGTCGCGCGCGCGCCTGCCCGGCGGGCACCCGCGATTGCTCCTTACAGAGCGGGGAACGGGAGGTATGTGTGTAAACACATACCTTTCGTTCCTGTCAGCGGGGTAAACGCTGATCTTCTGTCCATACAATGTATGAACAGAAGATCAGTGATTCCCCCTAGTGAGGCCCCCCCCCCCCATACAGTTAGAACACACCAGGACCACACTTAACCCCTTCCCTGCCCCCTAGTGTTAACCCCTTCACTGGCAATGGCATTTTTATAGTAATACAATGCATTTTTATAGCATTGATCGCTATAAAAATGCCAATGGTCCCAAAAATGTGTCAAAAGTGTCCGATGTGTCCGCCATAATATCGCAGTACTGTAAAAAAAAACGCTGATCGCCGCCATTACTAGTAAAAAATAATAATAATAAAAATGCCATAAAACGACCCCCTTTTTTGTAAACGCAATTTTGTTTGGAAGCCATGTCGCACGACCGCGCAATTGTCAGTTAAAGCGATGCAGTGCCGAATCACAAAAAGTGCTCTGGTCTTTGGACAGCAATATGGTCCGGGGCTAAAGTGGTTAAAGCAAGTTTTAAAACTTTGGCCGTACACACGGTCGGTTTGGACCGATGAAACTGGACTTAAGTCCATTTTCATCGGTTTGGACCGGTCTTGTGTACGCGGCCTAAGAGGTTTTTTAACCTATATATTTGGGATGAATTAAAGAATATGTTTGCTGACATGGCCCTTCTAAAAAACATTTGCATATGGAATTTATGGTAATAAAGACATGCACACATATTTTGCAACATGGATGCAAATTACCGAAAAGCAATTCATTAGAATCGGTGTAATTAGTTCATCCAGCTATTTTAATTAGAAAGCCTTAAAACATAAGTGATCAAAGTCCGAGTGTTTCACTTTTCAATGACTAGGACGGTCCATGTTCTCGGTCAGAGATGTTAGCATCTTGTACTGTTATCGCTGCTTTTGCAGCTCCTCATTAATATTCCGTACATACTGATGCATTTTCTATATCATTGTCTATTAACAAGAAGGATAATCACTCATTCAGTTATCAAGCAGTCAGCAAGGACCTGGCCTTGAGCCTTTAGTGCAAAGAATCATGGGAGATCACAGAAGGTTAAATACGACTGACACAACATTATCTGCATTTTATATATAATTATAGTCTAATAATGAATCCAGATGTCAGATAGCAAACCCAGCTTTTAGTTCCAGCAGCTCTTTGCACGGCCCGCTGTGGATGTTTCATTTAAAGATATGGTAGTATTGAGAATATTTAAAGAAACAAAGCTTTTTTGAAAGATTTTACATGTGAATTCTAATACAGCTTATATTATTATGTATCCTGCTGTTCTTAAATGCACCTGTTTGATGAACAAAGCCACATTAGCACTGCCACTGTACAGCAGACATTATAAGGTATCGTCACTGCGCTTCTATGCTTCTCGGATCCACTGCAATGAACCTATGTGAGCCCCCCGGAGTCAATACTTTGTAGAACCACCTTTCCATGCAATTACAACCACCTTTCAATGGATCACAAATGGGCATTTCTCTGTCTCACATAACTCAAAGCTTGGCGTCACCTATTACCAGGCAATTAATACTGCTACATGGAGAGGAGCAACTATAAGGTTTTTGGGGAGTTCCATACAAAGAAAAGACCTTATATTACATAAACTGTATTATTGTTTGCACTGTATATAAATTCCCTTATAAGGAATGTGTGTCTTTGCTCCGATTGCAATTTTATGTACAGGATATGTAGCACCCCCCTGACCTCTGGCATCAGGGCAGGCTCACATCTCACCTCAGGGAGGAGGTAGTTGGGTATGGTGAGATGCGAATAGGTGTAGAATGTTAGGCACCAGTCAGAGGCCCTGTCATTATTGTGGCCCTGCCCAAAGCATACTTGCCAACTATCCCAGTTTATATTCCCTTGTCCCTTCAAGTTTTAGTCCTGTACTGTGTCCTGATATCTCAGTGTGAAGTGCTGCTATAATGCTGCCCAGCTCTGTTGTTGTGTACAGAGGAATCACCTGCAGACCCTTTGTTTACATGTAAATAATCACCATTAATATGTATAAAACAAAAAGCATATAAGGTAGAGGAAAAACCTCTTCCAGATATAGGGATTTTTACGTGAGATGTCAATCGTTGTATTAAGGTAAGCACACCAAACACATAGGTTATAAATATATCAAAAAATGGTTTAATTTACATATAAAAATATACATATAAAACACTTTGGTTATTTCGAGATTGACCACAATAGTTACAGAGAAAAGAGACAAAGGCCCAGATTCACAGAGCGATTACGCCTGCGCAACTGGTGTTGCGCGTGCGTAAGTCTAAATGTGCGCGTGCGTTTAGATGCGCGCGATTCACAAAACGATTTACGCCAGAAATCTACTTTTTTTTGGCCGGCGTAATTTCGTTAGACAGACGCATCTGTCCGCGCAAAAATGCGCTAGACACACCATTGATTTGCTAGTCAAATATGCTAATGAGGGAGTTGCGGGGATCCACAAAAAAATGCAGTTGCTGCGCAGGCTACGCGATGTGCGCAACAGCAAAATGTCCTGTCTAAAGTTAGAGCACCTAAAAGCTGGTCTAAAATTTGAAAAAACGTCTACATCTCACAGAAAGCAACACCGTTACTGAGGAGCAGACCACACACACGTGTTGCACTACAATTTGACTGCCAACATGCCAGGGGCATCGTCGCTCATAGCTGCACTAGTGAATTTAGATGACCAAAGAAGGAGGAGGGCACAGAGGATGGCACGGAGGATGGCACGGGAGAGGGTATACCGCACACACATAGACCTCTTTGGCATGAGTGATTCTGAGGTGTATCGCATCTTCAGATTCCCCCCTCATGCCATCCTGGAATTAACCACAACCCTGCAGGAGGACATCACCAGCCCAACACAACGCTCACATCCAGTGCAGCCACTGGTCAAGGTACTGGCAACACTCCATGTCCTTGCCAGTGGCTCTTTTCAGCGTACAAGTGGAGTGGTGGCTGGGATGTCACAATCCTCCATGAGCAGATGTGTGCACCAGGTTGTCCCTGCAATCCTCACACGCTTGGCCAACCTAATCATCAAACCCACCACTGAGGACCTGCGGCTGAAGGCAATGACAGATTTCTACAGAATTGCCAGATTCCCACGCACCATCGGGGCCATTGATTGCACACATGTGGCACTCCAGCCCCCCCATGAGACAGAGCACATGTACCGCAATCGGAAGAATTGGCACTCCATCAACGTACAGGTGATAGTTGATGCCCAAGGCCTCATATGGCACGTCCGTGCCAAACACCCCGGATCCACCCATGACAGCTACATCTACAATCAATGCCACATCCGAATGGAATTCTATCAGAACGTGTATGGGAACACCTGGCTGGTTGGTGAGTGACATGGGAGTCAGGCATGACTATCCCCTCCCGTGATGCACACCTCACAAGTGGCACATGCATGACTAACATTCTCCTGTCTTTTCCCTTCCAGGTGACTCTTCATATGCACTGGGACCCCATCTCATGACTCCTATCCGGAACCCCCAAACCCCAGGGGAGGAAAGATACAATCAAGCACACATCAAAACCCGAGCAGTGGTGGAGCGCACCTTTGGCCTCCTGAAGTCACGTTTCCGATGCCTGGATAAGTCTGGGGGTACACTGTTGTATTCCCCAAACTTCGTGTGCCATATCATCGTTGCATGTTGCATGCTGCACAATCTCGCAGTGAGGAAGGGCCTGCAGGTTGAGCTACGTGATGACCTGACCCCCCAACCAGACAATCAACCCCTAACCGAGGATACCCCGTCTTCTGAGGGAAGAGCAGTCAGGAGGCAGCTCATATTGGGCATCTTTGCACGTTAAACACACACATTAATCATGGCACAATGAGAATGCATGCATGCACACCACTATGGTCCCTAGCACACACACCCCACATCCACATCAAATTGGATTGGCACCAGTCCACCATGCAGGACTGGTGAGCAGTAACGCCACGTCAAGGCTCCAATTATGTCACTGTTCATTCATACACCATTCACACGGACCTGGGAATCACTTCTCCCTGGTCCTGGGGAACCCTTCACCACCAAAATTGAGGATGACACCCCTTTTCCAGCAGGAATGTCACCCCCACATTCAAACAGCATGCACAACCCAAAATTTTAAAAAAAATGTCAGCAAAAAAAAAATGAAAAAAATGTCAGCAAAAAAAAAAAAAAATGCAAAAAATGTCAGCAAAAAAAAAAGGGGGGGAAAAAAAAATTATTGCCCTCTGCGTGAGCCCCAGGGGAGACTCATGGGGGAGGGGCAAACCCGGGGAAGGAGGAGCAGCCCCTGATCTCTGCCCACCTGGCGGCCTGCCCTCCAAGGCCACGGCAATTCTGTCCAGGGAAGCACCAAGTGTTGCCGTGTTGGCCTGGATAGCCTGGGTAAGGGCCCTCACATCCTGCCCAACGCCTGCTGCTGTAGTCTGCAGTTCATTTAGGCAGGTTGTGAAAGCCCGGGAGTGGGAGTCCAGGTTACCCAGCGTATCCTTCATGGAGGACAGGCTCTCCTCCACCCGCCCAAAAGTCTGGCAGAGCTGTCCCAGATGGCGGGTCTGGAGGGCCTGGTCCCTTCACAGACTGGCGGGCAGGAGATTGGGCGCCCCCCTGGTGCTCTGGGATGACATCCTGACTCCAGCTGATGGTTGTGGGCGGGGAGAAGGGGAGGCCCTTGTGAGGGGAGCCATGTTGGGGGAGGAAGGGGGGGGCTCCCCCTTAGGGAGGGCAGGCTTCTGCCAGCCATAGGGGAAGAGTCCGCACAAACCACTCGTCCAGTGCCTGACTCCTCCTCCTCATGATCGTCCTCCTCCTGATCGTCCTCCTCCTCATGATCGTCCTCCTCCTCTCGAACCTCCTCCGTGGACTCCGGCCTTGTTGGGGGGGCCTCATTAGGCTGCTGTCCTGGTGTTGGAGCGGTCAGGCCAGATGGCCCTGCACCCTCCTGCACATCTGTGGATGACACAAACCATTCACAGGTTGGAGGATCCACACACTTGGCACATATTCCCTTTCACCCCCTCCCCCACACATGCTACACACCTGATAGAAAAAAAAAACCTTACCTGGCACCGCGGGGACCGGACTTGTGTCAAAGCCTGGCAGGCCCTCCACTTCATGCCGGTGAAAGGTCAGGGCCACCACATGCTCCGTCGCTGTAAGCCTAATATGGCATGGTGGGCCCCCTCCTGTGCCCCTGGCATGGGCATGCATTGCGGCCAGTTTTTTTTTCACCTGACGCCGGAGGTCATTTATTTTTTTGTCGATCCCAGACCGGGTCCGTGTCTCCCCCTCCCCCGATGAATTCACCTGCTCCGTGATCCTATCCAATATCTCCCTCCTCCTGGCCGGGGTGGTGGTGGCACTCTGCGGGCCGTGGAGAAAACGCCCATACTCGCTAATGGCCCGGGCAAGAATTCTTTTTTCCCCCACAGTAAAATTAAGCTTTCTTTTTCTCTCAGTCATACTTCCAAACAAACTCACTACCAGTCTCCAAAAATCAGTCACAAATACAAGCACAACCAATCAGGCAAGAACACACACAAAGAGAAAACGAACACCCAAAAATCACACTAGCACTCAGCAAGAAACAGTCACAAAAAAATAAAAGAAAAAATAAAGCAAGAAAACAAACGAACAAAAATATATCAATCAAACAGTCTCTCAAACACTTATCAAAAAACACTTTCACAAATATACCAACAAGAACTTGATCACACAGAACACTAATCTGACAACTACAAGACACACTGCAACGAACAACAGGAACAAAAGCACTTGGTTAAATGGGAAGGGACACAAAGGGATGTACTTTTGCAATGCAAGTGCGTTTGTGTGTGTCTATTTATGCTGTCTGCGTAGTTCACAACGTTGCCCTAGTCCATTTCCAATTTCACTGATTGCGCCGCTCCCGAGTTGTGAGCATGCGCACAGCTGAGCTGACATGGTCTCGTTCAAGCGCGCATGCGCGAGCCGGCCGGCCCTTCATTTGCATGGGGTCACGGCTCATTTCAATGTAACACGCCCACGTCCCTCCCAATTTGTATTACTCCTCCTTACGCCTCTGGAAAAAACCTTACGCTTGCGCAATTTCCTGCGCAAAAGCTACGTGAATCGGGGGATTACGCGGCTAGATGGCGCAAGTCTAACGTAATGGCGGTGCGCTACGCCGGACCGATAATGCGCCGATGTACATGAATCTGGGCCAAAGTATATTGTGCAGGTTGCCGACTAGTTTCACACTTTTGTGCTTCCTCAGGGCTTTGCAACTTAGTCTTTCTGAGTTTAATGGTCTTTGTGTGACATACAAATGCCATTAGTACATCATAAAGTAATACATTGTAATTCATTATCAGTTCTTGACATCAAGATAAAACAAAATAAAACAAGATATCTGTGTGCTTACCAATTCCGTTAACCACTGTGACAAGACAGATGTCAGAGCGCCTTTCAGAGGGCCCCGGCAGCACAAATGGTAGAGAGAGCGGGCGATAGCTAGTGGAGGCCAAATCCAACTAGCTGTTTGATGCGTGGGTGTTAAGATGATGGGATTTTCAGCATAAAACAATTTTAACTCTGTAAATTCTTAAGATAGATAGAGGAGGTAGTATTAAGTTTATTCTATATAGGGCTATAAAGGTACAAAACTTTGACAGACCTAGGCATATGTGGCAATTTGTAGCTATTAGTATACACCCACAGTTCTATTAAGGGGTAAGGGGATAATTGAGAGGTGGCCCAGATGGCCAGTAATTGGATTGTCATATGTAGGCCATATCAATGATCCTCACTGAGGTAAATTAGTAGGCTATTGGGGAGGATGTAAATAGGGATAGGTACATATCCCAACAATTAATAAATCCAATCGATGCCCCTCAATCAGGTAAGCCAAGGAAAATTATAGTAAAGTTATGCCTTATGAATAGTTATATCTGTAATGGCAGTTTTATGCATAAAGGCAGAATGAGGCCTTTATGCATCACATTGTTTTATTTCATCACAAAAAACGACCGTGTTTACGCGGCATTAGAGTAGCAAAAATATTCATAAGCCAGTTTTACGGACGTTTATCATACTAATATTAGATGTACCAATGTCACCTTCTGGTACAAATAGAGGAACTACAGCTACACTGGATTTAGGAAAAAAACTGATGGCCAAATAAACTGCAAATCAACCACCCAACAAAGCTAAATTTAGCCAGTAGCCAATGTTTAAGACAAGGGGCCACATTTAATTTAGATTTTTTTCTATTTAACCTGTTCCCACCAACGTGCGCATATACGCATATAGATGTATACAGTATACACATTCTGATACTGCTCCCGGGTAAGAGGATACCACATGTGTGAGGCCCCGTACACACGGCCGAGGTTCTCGCTGAAAATCAGCGAGAACCTCGCTGGAATGCACATTCCAGCGAGGACCTCGGCCGTGTGTACGGTCTCAGCGAGCTTCCCGTCGGGAAGCCCGTTGAGCCGAAATAGAGAGCACGCTCTCTATTTCCTCGACGGCCCGCCTGGAAGAATGGCTGGTTGCCATTCCCGACGGGCGGGTCGCCGAATCCGACGGCCGGGAGAGAACCTCGACGGGCGGAACGATGTGTTCTGCCCGTCGAGGTTCTCTGCCGTGTGTACGGCACCTGAGACTTTTTTACAGTCTGGCCACTTAGAGGTTCCCGAAATCCAAGAAGTACTCTTGGGTTTTTAACCACTTCCCATCCGGCCTATAGCAGAATGAAGGCCGGGCAATGGTTGTGTTACCCTGACTGGAACGTCATATGATGTCCAAATGGATAACAGCCGCCACGCCCCCATGGGGGCGTGCATCGTGGCGATCGGTGGTGCGGTGTGTCAGTCTGAGACACCACTACACTGATCTCGGTAAAGAGCCTCCATCGGGGTCTCTTTTCCACATGATCAGCCGTGTCCAATCACGGCTGATCAGGATGTAATCAGGAAGAGCCGTTGATCGACTTTTCCACAATCGCATCTGACAGACGCGAGTAGAGGCGAGCCGATCGGCTGCTTTCCTGACAGGGGGATCTGTGCTAATTATTTATCAGTGCAGCCCCCCCTCGGATGCCCACACTGGACCACCAGGATGTCTAAATGGACCACCAGGGATGGCCACCTCACTGGACCACCAGGTATGCCACCAACACCACCATGGAAATGCCAATCTGTGCCCAGGCAGCTGCCAATCAGTGCCCACCCACAATTTCTGCCCGTGCCTAGTGCCACAAGGGATGCCATCTTTCAGTGACGCATAGCAGTGGCACTCATAAGTACCCATCAATGCAGCCTTTTAGTGCCCGGTGTTGACTATCAGTGCCCACCAGTGTCACCCATGAGTGCCCATCAGTGCTGCCTATGAATGGCCATCAGTGCTGCATATCAGTGCCACCCATCAGTGCTGCCTTTCAGTGCCACCTCATTGGTGCCACCTCATCAGTGCCCTTCAGTGCCGCCTTATCAGTGCCCATCAATCAAGGAGAAAACGTACTTATTTACAAAATGTTATGACGGAAACAAAAGAAAAACTTTTTTTTTTCTATTTTTTGGTATTTTTATATTTGTTTAGCAAAAAGTAACAATTGCAGAGGTGATCA
This sequence comes from Rana kukunoris, assembly GCA_029574335.1. NCBI lineage: Eukaryota > Metazoa > Chordata > Amphibia > Anura > Ranidae > Rana > Rana kukunoris. The sequence continues at coordinate 85,989,252 of CM056057.1, read as the reverse complement.
AATACCACCAAAATAAATCTCTATTTGTGGGAACAAAATGATAAAAATTCTGTTTGGGTACAGTGTAGCATAATCACGCAATTGTCATTTAAACAGCGACAGCGCTGAAAGCTGAAAATTGGCTTGGGCAGGAAGGGGGGTAAGTGCCTGGTATTGAAGTTGTTAAGGAGCATAAATTAACCACTTGACCCCTTTAAGGTTTCAACCCCTCTATGACCCAGGCCATTTTTTGCTTTTTAGCACTATGTTTTTTAAACTGGCAATTCGTGCGGTCATGCAACATTGTAGGCAAATGAAATGTATATATTTTTTTCACACAAGCTTTCTTTTGCTGGTATTTCATCACCATTTGTTTTTTTTGTTTTGTTGCTATGTAAGCAATAAAAAAAGCAAACATTTGAAAAAAAAAATATCATAAATATTAACAATAAAATCAAATTTCTTTATAAATGTAGGACAAAATGTTTTCTTCTACATATATTTGGTAAAAATCCCAATAAGTGTATATTAATTGGTTTGTGGAAAAGTTATATCAACAACAAACTATGATATTATATAAAACAACAAAAAACCGCGCTAGGAAACCCCCTCCCCCCAAAAGGACTACAGGCTGCAGCAAGCGTGTGATAAACAGGAAACAATGGGATATAAAAAGCCGCGCCACACAGAAGTTGATAACACCAGTGTAAGTGATGGTAAAAATAATATAACACTAAAGTCCATTAACGTCCATAATGATTGAAATAATGATGAATCTCGGAAGTGATCCTCTGTGAAGTGTCACCAAACGCACACACGTCAGAAGGTGCACCCGCCACCACATGAATAAGCAGCTTACCAGAGGTCAGACTTATGCTAGCGTCTGACTATAACCCAGTCAACGGCCTTTAGTTCCTTGAGGTTCCCACGATCAACTCGAGTAGACCAGGAGAGGGACACTTCAGAGGTCAGACTTATGCTAGCGTCTGACTATAACCCAGTCAACGGCCTTTAGTTCCTTGAGGTTCCCACGATCAACTCGAGTAGACCAGGAGAGGGACACTTCTTAAACTCCGGAAGAAAAGAAGGCGCACATAGCATAATTCCGTATCGAAAATTTATTGTAAAAAATAAGATTGTACTTACACAGCACATGTAGTAAACGAGCATTAAAAACAAATACAGGTATTGCCGGCCGGCATGCAGGAGCCCTTCCTCCTCAGCGCGTGGTGACGTCACTGCTGCGTCGCCTCCCAGACGCGTTTCGTCACAAAGAGGACGTTTTCAATGGGGATAGGGCTACACAGTGATGCACCACTTAAAAGGACCAGCCGCCCATTGTGAGAAGCAGCACGCTGAGTCCAGACGCGCCATCTTTGTTGTGGTAAAAAACCATAGGCAGAAAAAGCAATCTCCCAGGCATTACGGGCGCAACTAAAAATTCCTTAACGGGAAACAGAGAGAGAGAGAAAGAAAAAAAAATAAATAAAAATAAAAATAGACCGGTCTAAACCCCACCAGTAGTTGGGGTGGGCCAAAAGGTTTTATTGATTTATTTAAACTTGGTTGTCTGAATGTGATGTGGACGCAGCGATGTGGGGATAGGCAAGGTGGAAGAACGCTGGCACTAAGCTCTACCTCCCCTCCCCCCCAGGACACAGCGTCATCTACGGGACAGGTCTGGTAAACAAAACCTAGACTTACCGAGAAAACAAAGGAGAAGAAAAAAATAATAAAAATATATTCTTTTTGAACAACGAATATATATTATGTGTATTCCCTAGGGACTAATGTCCTCATAGGGAAGAGAGTACTAAACATAGTCCAAGTGTTGGAGTGATATATTAATGTCTTACGCTCCAATACTAACAATTGGTGGGTAATGTGAATAGGTAAAAAACCCAGTGTAGTGATCGGGGGGTGAAAAAAGAGGACAAGTGAAAAAAAGGCTATTCATTAACAAATAGATTGGTGGTATAGTTTTAGTGAAGAGTGACTTCATACATTGTATCCTACAATCAAAACAATATTGAAAGAGTGATACATTCTAAACATTTTAAGTCAGCCAATAAGCTATATGACCAATAATCAGCTGTGAAGTGAAAGTTGGAATCAAATATAATCAGCAAGAAACGAAAAAAAACGAAAAAAACGAAAAAATATCTTTTATAGACTGAGTGAAGACGACTAGAAGGAAAACATTTTTTTTTTTTTATTAAATCATAATTCCATATAGGGTATAAATATATATCTGTCCTCAGGCGTGCTTCTCACAAAGGTCCATTATAGGCAATGTTAATAGATGCGCTAGCATATATAGACTAAGTGAAGACACCTTACATGATATAAATTTCAAAAATCTATACAATAAACATATCGGGCCACAATATCCCTTACAGACATTGCTGGTAGGCATATGGCCATATATAGACTCAGTGAGGACGACTCAAAGGGGCAGAAACAGAAAAAGAAGGAAAACCAATCTCATAGAACTCAAAAAGGTATTATACCAAAAGGGTTATTGCTCCCCAAGTGTGTTTCCCACAGGGGTTGTGTCAAGCATTACTAATGAATGCATTTACATCCGTTTCAATATTTAACCCAAAGGGGGCGTAGGTTTTCAAACGAAAAATCCAGCCCATCTCCATCTGGGATATCCCTTGTACTAGATTACCTCCTCTCCAAGGTGCTTTATATTTATCAATCCCCAAGAAGAGGGTGTTGGAGGGATTCTTTTCATGCTTCAATCTATAGTGATTGGAAACAGAATGGTCCCTAAATCCAGATATGATATTGGTGATGTGTTCGTTGACACGAACCTGAAATGCCCTCTTGGTCATTGAAAAAGAAGATAGAGAACAAAGGAATAAAAAGAAAAAGAAGTACAATAGGGACTTGGAAGATTATCATAACAACACGATCTTCAATTGGCAGAGAAAACTCTTAGAGGATCAGAATAAGCAGACCTCCATAGAAATGGAGGTAACAAGGGGTTTGGGGTCCCACCCAGATGGTGCACCATATCCACTAATGCCTCCTGGTCCTAATCGGAACCCTCCGAGATTGGGAGGTCAATCTTACAAACAATCTCCTAGGAGGGGCCGAGGTGGATCCAGGGGACCTCCCCTAAGAGATCAGGGGCGTCCCACTGGCCCACCCAAAACTAATGCCAATCATTATAGAGTCCCCCCCTATGCGGGCCCTGGGTATGGGGGTCCTCCTGGCGGGAATGCTCCCTTCCCAACAGGATCTTACTACCATAACCAGACTTCTAAGCCTGCCCCGAGAGGGAGGGGATGGGGCCCGAATACGGGTGGGAATGTTCAATACACTACCACTAATTGGAGACCTACGGGTGATCTTGAGTACCCTTCTCCAACCTACTTCCAACCTGAGTCAGAATTGGGTTGGAATTACAATGTACCCACCTCCAATTCCTTCTTTCCATTGGGTGGAGGTGAGGATTCGGAGGGTTTCCAGATCCAACCCCCCCCCAATACGAGTGGGGCATGGTTTGCCCCTCCTCCTTTCCCACCCCCGGGTACCACCAATCCTCCTGGTCTTGGCTCTGTGGCCTATGGACCCTCCAGTTGGGGTTTTCACAAGGGTGGACAGGGCACCAAGAGGCAGGTAGAAAGAGGAGAGGTATCAGAGGGGGGAGGAGACACAGGAAATCCCAAGCGTACCAAAACGTAACAGGGCAGGGTATTTTCAACCTCAGCTCAAAAGTCCTTACTGAGGCTGAGAAATCCCTGCTGGACAAAGGTTTAAAATTTGCGCCTCCCCAGAGTTTGGACAAATTCAAAACCTTTATGGATATACACAAATTCATAAGGAAAATCAATATTAAAAGATATATGATAGGCATCACAACTTCCAGCCAACACCTTACCTCCAACTATGTACACTCTGGACTGTCCAACGCTTCTTTGTTCAATCCTCCAGGGGGTCTGGCACCTTCCCTGAAGACATTCAGGGATGTCCTCATTAGGGACCTGGAGGCTATTGAGACTAAGAAAGCTAAGCTTAATAAAACCCTCCAAGATGGTTTGGATTCTTTGTGTACTAACAAGGATCTAGTCATCAGACCAGCGGACAAAGGGGGGGGTATCGTAGTACTCGATAAGGCTGACTATCTGAGAGAGATGCATAAGATCGTGGATGACGTTAACACTTATTCCATTCTCCCCAATGACCCTAAGTTGCTCTATAAAAGAGAACTTGAGAAATTAGTGGAAAGAGGTGTGTTTGAGGGTATTCTGTCTTTAAAAGAAAAGCTTTTTCTCATACCTAAAGCACCCCGTACCCCAACACTATATTAGCTCCCAAAGTTACACAAGGATCCTGTCTGCCCCCCGGGTCGCCCCATTGTTAGTGGCATAGATTCAATCACTTCCCGGGTGGGCAGATATATTGATTTCTATTTACAACCACTGGTTAAAAAAATTCCCTCTTATGTTAGGGATTCCAAACATATTATCAACATCCTTACCGATCTCCCCGCTTCTTCTGATATGTGGATGGTTACGATCGATGTAACTTCATTGTACACCATCATACCCCATGCCCTAGGACTTGAAGCCGTACAATTCTACCTTGGGAGAGACTCAGGCCTTCCCTCTAAGCAAGTTGTTTTCATTATGTCCCTTCTGAGTTTTGCAGCTGCATCCAATTATTTTTGGTTTGAGGACAAGTTTTACAAACAAAACACTGGGGTGGCTATGGGGGCTAAGTATGCCCCAAGCCTGGCCAACCTTTTTATGGCCAAATGGGAGGAGGATGTCGTTTACCCGAGGGATGCCCCTCAGGTGGTCCTTTGGGCCAGGTATATAGACGACATCCTCCTCCTATGGGCTGGCGGGCATACCGATTTGACCAACTTCATTGAATACCTTAATGATAATAATAGGGGCATAGAACTGAAGTATGAGGCCAGCCAGACCAGGGTTCACTACCTCGACTTGGTAATAGAAACCAAAGAGAATAGGTTCATTACCTCCACTTTTTTCAAGGACACTGATCGGAATTCTTATATTCCGGTAGGAAGTTGCCACCATGAACCTTGGTTGAAGGGTGTCCCCAAGAGTCAATATCTCCGGCTAAGACGGAATTGCTCTGACACTCAGGTGTTCCAACAACAAGCTTCAGTCCTTACAGAGAGGTTTCTTGATAAGGGGTACTGTAGTACGGAATTACAAGGGTCTTTACATCAGGTTTTGGGTATGGATAGGAATGAGCTTTTACGTGATAAGACTCCTAAGGAGGAGAATAGGTTCTCTGACGTAGTACCTTTTGTCACCACCTATTCTACTCAGCATAGAACCATTACCCATCTGGTAAAGAAACACTGGCATTTAGCCCTAAATGACCCTGTGTTAAAAAATATCCTGCCCCCTAAACCTCGGGTTATCTTCAAGGGGGTACAATCCCTAAGGAACCTCATTAGTGTTGAGCAGAATATGCCATATTCGAATTCGCGATATATCTCGAATATATAGTCGAATATTCGACATATATTCGCTAAATACGAATATTCGTGATATTTTTTGGAAATGAAATGATTGCGAATTTTCGCTATCGCGAATTGCGAATTGCGAATTGCGAATTGCGAATTGCGAATATTCGAGAAATGCGGAATGGAGCATTCTGATTGGCACAGAATATTCGTGATATATTGCAATATAAAATAATTGCGAATATTCGAGAAATGCGGAATGGAGCACTCTGATTGGCTCAGAATATTCGTGATATATTACAATACACAATAATTGCGAATATTCGGCAAATGCGGAAGGAGCACTCTGATTGGCTCAGAATATTCGTGATATATTACAATACACAATAATTGCGAATATTCGAGAAATGCGGAAGGAGCACTCTGATTGGCTCAGAATATTCGCGATATATTACAATACACAATAATTGCGAATATTCGAGAAATGCGGAAGGAGCACTCTGATTGGCTCAGAATATTCGCGATATATTACAATACACAATAATTGCGAATATTCGGCAAATGCGGAAGGAGCACTCTGATTGGCTCAGAATATTCGCGATATATTACAATACACAATAATTGCGAATATTCGAGAAATGCGGAATGGAGCACTCTGATTGGCTCAGAATATTCGTGATATATTACAATATAAAATAATCGCGCGATATCGCTATTGCCGAATAATCGCATTGCGATTTTTTCGGCAATATAAAATGAGCGCTGCAGCTACTCGGCCCAAGGTCTCTAATCATACCAGCAATGCTTTTAGACGTCGATGGGGATCTCTAGGATGTGATCTGTTCTAAAAAAAAATTGAAAACATTCGAATATTCGAAATAGCGAATATTCGCCGCGATATTCGCGATATTCGCGAATACTCGAATATGCAATATTCGTAGCGAATATTCGCAATGCGAATATTCGTGAGCAACACTAAACCTCATATCTAAGAATGTTATAGATCCTCCCCTCACTAAATCTTTTTTCCCTTTTGCCCAGTTAAAAGGCTATTATAAATGTGGGCGATGTCGGGTTTGTGCCCTAAGTTCGAACAAACATAGATGTGTGAGGTCCTTTATATCTACAGCCACCGGGAAAGAATACAAGATTCTACCATGCATTACCTGTGCTTCTGAGGGAGTGGTGTATTTGGTTCAATGTCCATGTGGCAAACAATACGTGGGTAGGACCAAGAGGGCATTTCAGGTTCGTGTCAACGAACACATCACCAATATCATATCTGGATTTAGGGACCATTCTGTTTCCAATCACTATAGATTGAAGCATGAAAAGAATCCCTCCAACACCCTCTTCTTGGGGATTGATAAATATAAAGCACCTTGGAGAGGAGGTAATCTAGTACAAGGGATATCCCAGATGGAGATGGGCTGGATTTTTCGTTTGAAAACCTACGCCCCCTTTGGGTTAAATATTGAAACGGATGTGAATGCATTCATTAGTAATGCTTGACACAACCCCTGTGGGAAACACACTTGGGGAGCAATAACCCTTTTGGTATAATACCTTTTTGAGTTCTATGAGATTGGTTTTCCTTCTTTTTCTGTTTCTGCCCCTTTGAGTCGTCCTCACTGAGTCTATATATGGCCATATGCCTACCAGCAATGTCTGTAAGGGATATTGTGGCCCGATATGTTTATTGTATAGATTTTTGAAATTTATATCATGTAAGGTGTCTTCACTTAGTCTATATATGCTAGCGCATCTATTAACATTGCCTATAATGGACCTTTGTGAGAAGCACGCCTGAGGACAGATATATATTTATACCCTATATGGAATTATGATTTAATCAAAAAAAAAAATTTTTTTCCTTCTAGTCGTCTTCACTCAGTCTATAAAAGATATTTTTTCGTTTTTTTCGTTTTTTTTCGTTTCTTGCTGATTATATTTGATTCCAACTTTCACTTCACAGCTGATTATTGGTCATATAGCTTATTGGCTGACTTAAAATGTTTAGAATGTATCACTCTTTCAATATTGTTTTGATTGTAGGATACAATGTATGAAGTCACTCTTCACTAAAACTATACCACCAATCTATTTGTTAATGAATAGCCTTTTTTTCACTTGTCCTCTTTTTTCACCCCCCGATCACTACACTGGGTTTTTTACCTATTCACATTACCCACCAATTGTTAGTATTGGAGCGTAAGACATTAATATATCACTCCAACACTTGGACTATGTTTAGTACTCTCTTCCCTATGAGGACATTAGTCCCTAGGGAATACACATAATATATATTCGTTGTTCAAAAAGAATATATTTTTATTATTTTTTTCTTCTCCTTTGTTTTCTCGGTAAGTCTAGGTTTTGTTTACCAGACCTGTCCCGTAGATGACGCTGTGTCCTGGGGGGGGAGGGGAGGTAGAGCTTAGTGCCAGCGTTCTTCCACCTTGCCTATCCCCACATCGCTGCGTCCACATCACATTCAGACAACCAAGTTTAAATAAATCAATAAAACCTTTTGGCCCACCCCAACTACTGGTGGGGTTTAGACCGGTCTATTTTTATTTTTATTTATTTTTCTTTCTCTCTCTCTGTTTCCCGTTAAGGAATTTTTAGTTGCGCCCGTAATGCCTGGGAGATTGCTTTTTCTGCCTATGGTTTTTTACCACAACAAAGATGGCGCGTCTGGACTCAGCGTGCTGCTTCTCACAATGGGCGGCTGGTCCTTTTAAGTGGTGCATCACTGTGTAGCCCTATCCCCATTGAAAACGTCCTCTTTGTGACGAAACGCGTCTGGGAGGCGACGCAGTGACGTCACCACGCTGAGGAGGAAGGGCTCCTGCATGCCGGCCGGCAATACCTGTATTTGTTTTTAATGCTCGTTTACTACATGTGCTGTGTAAGTACAATCTTATTTTTTACAATAAATTTTCGATACGGAATTATGCTATGTGCGCCTTCTTTTCTTCCGGAGTTTAAGAAGTGTCCCTCTCCTGGTCTACTCGAGTTGATCGTGGGAACCTCAAGGAACTAAAGGCCGTTGACTGGGTTATAGTCAGACGCTAGCATAAGTCTGACCTCTGAAGTGTCCCTCTCCTGGTCTACTCGAGTTGATCGTGGGAACCTCAAGGAACTAAAGGCCGTTGACTGGGTTATAGTCAGACGCTAGCATAAGTCTGACCTCTGGTAAGCTGCTTATTCATGTGGTGGCGGGTGCACCTTCTGACGTGTGTGCGTTTGGTGACACTTCACAGAGGATCACTTCCGAGATTCATCATTATTTCAATCATTATGGACGTTAATGGACTTTAGTGTTATATTATTTTTACCATCACTTACACTGGTGTTATCAACTTCTATGATATTATATACAATGCCTTGAAAAAAGTTTTCACCCCTTGAAATTGTCCACATTTTGTCATGTTACAACCAAAAACATAAATGTATTTTATTGGGGTTTTATGTGAAAGACCAACACAGAGTGGAAAATAATTGTGAAGTGGAAGGAAAATTAAAAATGGTTTGCATTTTTTTTTACAAATAGATATGTAAAAAGTGTGGCGTGCATTTGTATTCAGCCCGTTAGGCTGGGTTCACACTACGATTTTCCCATCCGTCAGCCGCATACGATTTATATGAAAAAACGTATGCGGAAGGGAGCTGTGGTGGCTCAACGTGATTGGCACTGCGCTGACAATCCATTCACCTCTGCAGCCAAGGGTTCGGATCCCGGTCTCGGCTACATGTGAATTGAGTTTGGTGGTCTCAGCCCGGCTCCCGGTGGGTGTGCTATGCAAGGTACGCCTGTGCTTAGTACGCCCACCCCCCCCCACAAAAACCACCACACTTGCACGCACACAAAATTGGTTTAAAACACATGCACTTTGGCCATGCGGTCTCCTAAAATAAAGAGAGGCGAAGGACCTACGGGGCTGGCTGGGTGGGCTAGGCCCCCTCACTCCCTCATAGGGGGAGTCCCTCTGCCCCATTGGGGTCCCGTTGGGCCCCAGTTGGGCTTCCAAGAGGAGCAGGTAGGGCGGGGTGAGTGGGAGGCCCCCCTTCACACCCGCCATTGCCACCAGGGGCATGGAGAAGGATGGCGATTGCCTCCGGGGGGAGGGTCTGCCTACTCCCAACTCCTGCAGTCCGGCTCCTCTCTCTCGAGTTCACGCACAAAAAAAAATACACTTTAAAAAAAAAAAAAAAAAAAAATAAAAAAAAAAAAACGTATGCGGCTGAAACGGATTGAACCGTACGTCCCGTATGCGTTTATAAAACGTATACGGTTTCAAAAAGTGCGTACGGTTCCATCCGGTTTTGATTAAAAAAACGCATACGTTTTTGGAATTAGTGTCATTTAATAAAAAAAGATTTTCTTGTTTTGAAAATGCGCATGCGCAGACGAAAAACGCATACGGTTTATACGTATGGAACCGCACATATGTGCGTTTTCCATTGACTTTAATGTTAAAAAAAAACTTATGCGTTTGCCATACGGTTTCAAAAACGGACTCAAAACCGTGGTCGAACACGGTTTTGTGTACTGTTAAAAAACGTTTTGCCAGCAAATCGTACGCACCCGGATGCATCTGAGTGCATACGATTTGCAATGCATTGTCTATGTATGCGTTTTCCCTTACGGGCCCGTACGTTTTCAAAACTGAAATCGTATGCGGCTGACGGACGGGAAAATCGTAGTGTGAACCCAGCCTGAGCCCTGGTTCACACTGGGCTGCGGGAGTGAAATTGCGAGATTTCAGCTGAAATCGCGCGATTTCACTCCTTCTGGCAGTCCCGATTTCGATGCGATTTAGGAGACATCTGTGCAGGTTTCCTGAAAATCGCAAAAAGTAGTACAGGAACTACTTTTTGAAATCGGTGCAGCGCCGCATATGCGGCGTCGCACCGATTAGGACGGTGTCATTGCCGGCAATTGCCGCCGATTTAAGATGCTATTTCACATGTGAAATCGCATCTCAAATCGAACTAAATAGTACCCAGTGTGAACCTGGGCTTACTCTGATACCCCCAACTAAAATCTAGTGGGACTAATTGCCTTCAGAAGTCACCTAATTAGTAAATAGAGTCCACCTGTGTGTAATTTAATCAGGGATAAAGTTTTTGTGTGATTACATAACATTACTAGAATCAGTAGGAGGATTGAGGATGTGGTACATTGGTGTTCTTAACAAGGTGATGATCTGGTGCACATAAGGCCCCTTTCACATTGGGGCTCGAGCCGCGCTGGTGGTATAGCGCCGCTAAAAATAGCGGCACTATACCATCGGATTTGTGGCGAGTTGCGGCCGCTAGCGGTGCAGTATTAACCCCCGCTAGCGGTGCAGTATTAACCCCCGCTAGCGGCCGTGAAAGGGTTAATACAATACATATAGAGGCGCATTGCGGGTGGTATTGCCGTGGTTTCCCATTGTTTTTAATGGGAAGGAGCGGTATACACGCCGCTCCTCTCACCGCTCCAAAGATGCTGCTGACAGGAGATTTTTTTCTCTCCTGCCAGCGCATCGCCTCAGTGTGAAAGCCCTCGGGCTTTCACATTGAGGTTGCTTGGCAGGAGTTTTTCAGGCGGTATAGCAGCGCTATTTTTAGCGTTGTATCGCCTGAAAAACTCCTCAATGTGAAAGGGGCCTAAGTGTACAGCACATGTCAGCCTGTGTCAAAAACAGGTTTGTGCCGCTGACCCCAAAATAAGACCCTAACAAAATGATATTGAAATAAAATATACACCCTTTTAAAAAATAAAACATAAAAACGAAACCCCAACCCTAAAACACTTAACTAATACATTAAAGTAATATTAACCTGTTGCCGACCGCCCGCCGTCATTTTACTTCGGGAAGTCGGCTCTGCTGGGCGAGAGCCTGTAGCTATACGTCCGCATTAAAGCGGCCACTAGTTACAGAGTGGAGACCGGGAGCTAAACACAAAGCTCCCGGTCCTGTCAGCAGGGGAAACGTTGATCTTCTGTTCATACAATGAACAGAAGATCAGTGATTTCCCCTAGTGAGGCCACCCCATACAGTTAGAACACACCTAGGAACGTACTTAACCGCTTCCCTGTCCCCTAGTGTTAACCCCTTCACTGCCAATGGCATTTTTATAGTAATCCAATGCATTTTTAAAGCATTGATCGCTAAAAAAAAAAATGCCAATGGTCCCAAAAATGTGTGCCATAATGTCGCAGTACTGAAAAAAAACGCTGATCGCCGCCATTACTAGTAAAAAAAATATATTAATAAAAATGCCGTAAAACTACCCCCTATTTTGTAAACGCTATAACTTTTGCGCAAACCAATCAATAAACGCTTATTATGATATTTTTTTTTTTTACGAAAAATATGTAGAAGAATACGTATCGGCCTAAACTGAGGAAAATAAATGTTTTTTTATATATTTTTGGGGGATATTTATTATAGCAAAAAGTAAAAAATATTGCATTTTTTTTTTTAAATTGTCGCTCTATTTTTGTTTATAGCGCAAAAAATAAAAACCGCAGGGGTGATCAAATACCACCAAAAGAAAGCTCTATTTGTGGGGAAAAAAGGACGCCAATTTTGTTTGGAAGCCACGTCGCACGACCGCGCAATTGTCAGTTAAAGCGACGCAGTG